>OY748300.1:697817-849965 GCA_963556515.1 Nudaria mundana
TTGAACTGGCGTTGCTGATGCACTGTATACTATTTGCCGCCATGGCTTCTAAACAAGTCATGTTGTACTGTGCAGGCCTATTACAGATGCACCGAACAGTTATTTTCAGGTAACAGTGCTATTTTTAAACGATTTAGCTGATGATATATGAGGGCGGATTGAAAAGTAATCGGCCTAACCAAGAAAATACATACATAATAAATGAAGTATATTTTTATATTTCAACGTAATCACCATCAAGTTCAATGCACTTTTGCCATCTTCCTTTCCAAGCATTGCCCGTTGAAAAAAAATGATTCTTCCTTAGAGTCAAAATATGCGTCTACTGCTACTTTGACCTCGTCATTTGTCAAAAATCTTTGAATTGTGTGCTTTTTTAGTTTAGGGAACAGAAAAAAGTCTGACGGTGCCAGATCTGGTGAATAAGGTGGATGCCATTGATTGGACAGACGTGTGAACACGAGCGTTATCTTGATGAAACAGGACTTTTCTTCTGATCATTCCTGGACGTTTTTCTTTTATTTCCTCTCGTAAACGACGTAGTAAGGTGCAGTAATAATCAGAGTTTATAGTCTGACCCTTTCAAGATAATCAACTATAATCACACCCTTCGAGTCCCAGAATACTGAAGCCATCACCTTACTTGCCGACAAAATCGACTTAGCCTTTTTGGGGGGTGGTGAACCAGGTCTTTTTCACTGTTGTGATTGTTGTTTTGTTTCCGGTGTAGAGTAATGAACCCATGTTTCGTCCATAGTAACAAAACGATTCAAAAAATCACATTCATCAGCTTCAAATAACTCCAAACAGTCGCGTGCACTAGTCAATCGCATCCTTTTATGCTCAACTGAAAACAGTCGCGGAACCCACCTCGCAGACATCTTGTGGAAACCCAACACGTTGATTATTACGTTTTGAGTACGTTCATAAGAGATGCCTATAATCTCGGCTATCTCTCTAATTTTCAATCTGCGGTCTACCATAATTAAGTCGAGTATTTTTTTAACATTTTCGTCAGTAGGGGACATCGAAGGCCTTCCAGAGCGGGGTTCGTCCTTCACACTCTCTCTACCACGCTTGAATTCTGCTATCCATTTTTTTACGGATGAATATGAAAGAGCGCAATCCCCTAATGTACTGACCATATCATCATGGATGGATTTTGATGACAGCCCCTTCTTATGGAGGTACTTAATGACGGCACGCTGCTCGATTTTCTCCATTTGCGGAAATGATGTCAGATTGCTTTGTTAATAAATTTATAAAATTAAAACTAATTATCGCACACGTTTCAAACTTCACACAATTAACAGGTCTGAACTGAACTAAATAATGTGGGTAGATTTGATTTGAGTGAGTACTGGCTCAGCAAAGTATAAACCACACCTGTGATTCCAGGTTATACTTCCTATTCCTCGAGCTTCTCAAACCAAAACGATGGTGTAATTATTTACATCAAAAGTGAAATAAATCGTGACCTGGCGAGACCTATATTGTCTGAAGCGAGCGGTCTAGTTCTGAAGTGTGGTGATCAGTGGGCTGTTGTTGCTATATACCGATCACCTTCATATACATGCATCAAAAAGTTTTGTGACAGTCTGGATGTCTGCCTTTCTTCACTCAGGTCAGTCGGGTCAGTGGTCGTCATTGGTGACATGAATATTAACATTGTTCCATGCAAGATCCAAGAGCTTAAAATATATTGATCAAATGGCTTATCATGGGTTTTTAGCTGCACATGTGGTCCCTACTCGTGAAGACATGTGCTTGGATCATGTTATGGTTAGATCCGATAGACACTCCGAAACCTTCATACTTAGTTCACTTATTACAGATCATGCTCCAATCTTATTTAATCTAGATTATAAAGTGAAAAAGCACATGCCGAATAGGACTCTACAAAAAATCGACTATTCATCGCTTGTGCAGGATCTGCAGACTGCTGACTTCAGTCATGTTTATAAAACTGTGGATGCTAACATAGCAGCTGACCATTTGACGGCTAGCATCAATAAATCTATTATAGATCACACCAAACAGCTGACCTTAGACCACCATAGACGGCCTATTAAGCCATGGATAACTCCTGGTTTAGTAAGGTGCATAAGACATCGAAATAGGTTACATAAGCAATGTAAGGATCAAACAGGTAACCTGATAATCCAGGTAACTTATAGAAGATATCGCAATTTTTGCATTAAACTTCTAAAAAAGTTAAAAAAAGCATATGAAACTACAGAACTACAAAAAAATAAAACCGATATCAAGGGAATGTGGAAGACAATAAAAAAATTACAGATTTTAAAGCCACTTCACCTCCACCGTATAATTTGCTTAATTTAGTGCAACATCCTCACGAGTCCTTGAACCTTGGCAATGATTACTTTGCTGGAATAGGTGAAAGATTGGCAAATTCTATCTCCAATATCGAGCCTCAAAAATCTATTGCACCCCAAACTCTCGGCGAGACCCACTCTTTTAGTTGCTCTATGGCATTATGTCTGTCCGACTCTGAAGAAGTTGAGACCATCATATCAAATCTCAACAGTGACTCGGCAATGGGTATTGACAAGATTCCAACGCGAGTACTCAAATCTGCTAAGACCAGCCTTGCCCCTCATAATGCCCACTTGTGCAACTTGTGTTTTACCACTGGAGTTTTTCCGGTATGTTTGAAAAGAGCAGTAGTGCACCCCATCCACAAGAGTGGTGACAGGGATAGTGTTGGGAACTATAGACCAATATCTGTGCTTACAGTTGTATCGAAAGTTATAGAAAAGGTTCTTAATAACCGACTTCTTAATTATCTCCATAAACATGATATAATTACTAAAAATCAGTACGGGTTTATGAGAGGTAAGTCAACTGAGGATGCAACTTTGGCGCTTACCGAGTCGATTGCTAAGAATCTAGATGGCTCCTCAAAGGTCATTGGGGTTTTATTTTGACTTATCAAAAGCTTTTGATACTGTTTCTGTTCCGCTTTTGCTTCGGAAACTGGAATTGATTGGTGTTCGTGGTATTGTGCTTGATATTTTCCGATGGTTAAAGCACAATCTTTTAACCTTGAACATCGACAAAACAATGTATACATTACATTTACACATCGTGCAAACATCCAACCACCATCTTCATTTGGAGTGTATGCCCATAACTGTGTTTCAAATGGAAACTGCCGTGGTTGTCCTGAGTTGACATGGGTCACCACTGTGAAGTATCTTGGTCTCATTATTGATAGCCGATTAAATTGGGCTCCACATAATCTCTCAATTGGCCGGTCGAATCAGAAAACTGATGCCAGTATTCAGGAAACTCCGAAACTGTGCTGACTTGGATATTTTACTGTGTTTATTATGCTCTGGTGCAGAGTCTGCTTTAGTACTGCATAGTTGTATGGGGCGGAGCTGGGTCTACTATCTTGATGCCCTTAGAACGGGCTCAGAGAGTTTCTTTTAAAGGTAATGCGCCAGTACTACACCCTCAGCAGCTGCATTTACAATGAGGTGAACATGGTGAACAATATTTATCCCCTGCCATTAACAAAATGTAAAATCGTTCTTTGCAACTGGCTTAGGCAATTAACTTATAAAGAAACAGAAGAAATATTACAGCCCAATATCTATCCCTTTTTATTCAATTTTTCATTTTTGTATTTTTAGTTATCAAATTAGCTGGGTAGTATGTACCCAACTTAGTATTATGTACCAAGTACCGGGTGGGAGACGCTGGCGACTGTGACACAGTTCATACTACTACAGTCGCCGACGCTTACCTCTGTATATTGATATTGATGTCATTTTGGAAGTGTAACAAGCTGTTTGTAAAAGTTTCTTTGTAACAATAAATAAATACATATTATTACTATTATTAATCCGGAGCGAACCTATGCTGGTTCCGATCTGTAGAGGGTAATGCACCTCTGCCTACCCTTTCGGGGATATAGGCTGATATATGTGTGTGTTTATAAATTAATCAAGGTCTCACACGCACCTGCAGTATCCTCGTCTGTCACTTCTAGTTTCACTCCTTCACTATCAGACAGTTGGGAAGGGTCCCGGAGCTCGGCACCCACATCTGGCTCAGACTTTACTCTAGTCAGTCTGACTTGCTGTATTTATGTACAAACAACAAGTATAAGTTTAGTCTTATACTAGATAGTGATCTATATAATAAAATAAAATTACAATAACAGAGTGTCCCTCCTGGTAAGGGAGCAGTTGCTGGTTCAAGCCTAGTAGCCCAACACTACAGGTTTAGCAATTCATATTGGAAAATTATATAACAATAAATATTGTCTATCAATAGCAGTTCAACCGACTACACCACGGAGTGGCTATACAATTACACATACACATAAACTGACATTAGTTCGGTTAGCCTTCTTCAAGGTTATTTCACAGTATCACTCACCACTTGAGAACTCAGCAGCTGTGCGAACAGCTCCTCACTCCGGAGACAAGTCCTCCTCAGCTGGTAGCAATTCTCCAGACGACTCCAACACTCTGAACATGCATGCACAGGTCTGCGGTCCTTTTTAACTAACTGCAAAATATTTACAAATAACAGCTTCATGAGTTACAAGATTTAAAGTATTGAAGTTAACCTTTAATTAACCTTATTAAAATTTTATTAACCAAGTTAACAATGGAGAATATATGATGTTTAATTTATATATAATTGCAATGATTTTGCTAAATAGAAGACATTATAACGTCGACATATGTTTCACCTACTACGAGGCACTATCAAGACTGTTTCAAAGAGAACAGCTCTCTTTGAGATAGTCTTGAGCAATATTTGAGTCAATATTTGAGCATTTTAAAACTCATGATCCACACTTCTTAAGACCAGACGGCGGGTTACTATTTGGCGCAAAGAATAAGCATTGCCATACTACGTGGTAATACTGCCAGCTTTTTCGAAACATTGCCAGTCGGCGACGAGGCGGAGGAATTCTATGACGCATACTAATAAACATAGAATTTAGATGTAGTCTTAGTCGGTATAATTAATGATGTGAAAATGAATAGAAGTTGGGGTTTTAGGAAACAAATAAAAGGTACCTACTATTATTATACTGACGTTTTTGATACACTATAAAGGAGTACAGGAAGTTTAAGGTAATAACACTCTGCACCAATTAAACATGAAGTAGAACTACAACATGCAACGGCTAATTAGTGTCAGTATGTAGAGACTTACCGGCACCAGAGTCAACGACTCGAACATTTCCTGTAGATGCGTATCAAGGATTGGACGCAATCTTGTGTCGACTGTTAAACAAATTCTACAAATCGACAGGGGATCCATGTTATTGATATAACAAATTAAGTGAACGCAACACAAATCTACCACTCGCTCCAACCAAATGTTCCAATTTAATTTCTGCTTATTAAGGAAATCTAATAATTTGACTCACAGAACCACCAAATATTTCAATTTACTCAGATTTAAGCTTTAACTACGATGAAATAAAACTCCCTCCTTAGACGTCAACAATGTCAGTCCAGCATTGTCAAATTGAAATTTTAGTTTTTTATTAGCTCAAATACGGGACGGCTAAAGCCCTTTGACCATACAGCCTAGTCTTTTGTAGACTTCTCAAATATCTCATCTCTTAGATCAAAAATATATTTTCATAAATGTATTTTTATCTAAGTCTCATCTACATTAAAATATATTATATCGTATATTCATTTCTATTCTTATTTTATACATTTTTAAATACATTAAAATATAAAAAGTAGTGACCCACCAGTGGCGGAGTAGGAGTCGTAGGACTCAAACTACCGGCGGTGGAGGCTACAGACTAAGAAACCTCCTAACAATACGGCACGTGTCGAGGATAACAGCCTTCTGAATCTGACTCTTGATCCAACAATCTAACGAGTCTCTTGAGATGTTGATCGAGACTCTTCGCTATTAATCCGTTTGCCGAAACGACCACCGGGACAATGATCGTCGAGTCTACGTCCCACATGGCGGTTATCTCGAAGGAGAGATCGAGGTACTTACTAAGTTTGTCCTTCTCTGTCTTAACGAGATTCTCGTCATGCGGGACGGCGATATCGACAAGCACTGCCCGACGCTGGGTCCGATCAACCAACACGATATCGGGCCTATTGGCAACAATAGTCCTGTCCGTGATGATTGATCGGTCCCAGTAGAGCAATGCACGACCATTCTCAAGAACTGGCACTGGTGTGTACTTATAGTACGGTACTTCAGACTCAATAAGGCCATATTGAAGAGCAAGTTGCTGGTGGATGATCCTGGCTACTTGATTGTGCCTATGCAAGTACTCGGTGTTAGCAAGATACGAACAACCGGAAATAATATGGCGAAGTGATCCACCAGGACGGTGGCATGCTCGACAAATGTCGACCGTACCGTCCTTCATGATGTATTTCCGATAGTTGTTCGTCTTGATAACCTCATCTGCAATTGCACAGGCAAAACATTCAGTTTCCCCAAAGAGGTCCCCAAAACGCAGCCAGTTCACCGATGCGAGCAGGTCTACATCAAGTCCTGTTAAGACTCGGTAGAACCGCCCGTGTAGCTCCTTGCTTTTCCATACGTCCTTACGGTCTTCAGTACTTAACACCTTTGGTTTACGCCAGTTCTCGTTAGCCAAGGAAAGAGGTGTAAGGCCCTTGTCAACCTTCACAACATCGCTATGAATGTCACATCCATTCTGTAGGAAGTAATCCCTGAGACTGCACATTTCACGGTTGTGGAGGTTCTTAGCATTCAAAAATCCTCGACCCCTCCACTTCCGTGGGATGTACAGTCTCATGACAGACGATCGTGGGTGTAACATTCGATGCAATGTCAGTTGTTGACGGACTCGCCTATCCAGGGCGCCTAGTTCCGTTTGAGTCCACCTAAGTATGCCAAAGGAGTACAACAATAAAGGTATCACCCAACCGTTGAAAGCCCGCATTTTGTTACCACCGGACAAAGAACTGTTAAGAACTTTTGTCAGGCGGCCAAAAAAACGTTCTTTCATCGATTTCTTAATATCCTCTACCGCTATACCCAATAACTCTGACATACCTAGGTATTTTTATGTTTCGGTCTCGGTGAGAGATCTGAGAGTTATTATCTCAGAAAGTTGTAGATTCGGTGAATTTACAACCTTCCCCCGCTGTACATGCATGACCGCACACTTATGAACACCGATCTCCATCTTAATGGCATTACTAAAAACTTCCGTAGTTTTTAATAAGGTCACTAAATCTTGGTGCTTCGGTGTGAATAGTTTGAGGTCATCCATATACATAAGGTGAGAAATAACCTCACCCCCTCTACGAAACCGATAGCCTAGCCCTGAATCCTTCAGCAATGTGCTAAGTGGATTCAGTGCTAAACAAAACCACAATGGACTCAAACTGTCGTCCTGGAATATACCACGCTCAATCCTTACCAAGTCATGCGAATCAGAGGCGTACCCACCACTACCTGGTTGAGGAAGGACTGTGGTCCACTGCCCCATACACGAGACTAAGAAGGATTTAAGAGTCGGATTAATTTTATTCAACTCTAAAATCCTCCTCAGCCATGAATGAGGCACCGAATCATAGGCCTTCTTGTAGTCAATCCAGGCAGTAGAGAGGGCGCCCCTACTCCGCTTGACCTGTTGGCTAATGGCCATGTCAATAAGGAGTAGCTCCTTAGTACCACGTGAGCCAGCCCTACATCCATTCTGAGCGTTATCTAAAATGTTGTTAGACATTGTGTGAATTTAATTTACTTCTCAGAATGGATGTAAGGAGCTTGTAGATGGTAGGTAAGCAAGTGATTGGTCTATAGTTTTTAGGCTCCGTGGTACTTACTGATTTATGGAGCAGGAAGGTGATGCCAGTGGTCATAAAAGCGGGTAAGGAACCAGACTCGAGGGCTTCTTGATACTGTGTTGCCAAGCGTTCATGCGAGCTTCGAACCCACTTGATCCAAAAGTTGTGCAATCCGTCCGGCCCAGGACTTGTCCAGTTCTGTGCCGTACGTATTACGCAACTAACGTCTTCGGAGTCTATTGTAATAGATTCCATGGGCTCGATGTTATCGCATTCAGGCTCGACAACACGGATCCAATCACCTTCCGAATGTTCCTGGGTTGTGTTAGGGGTTCAGCAGCTGCACCGCCGGGCCCGGGGCGATGTATGGTGCAGCAGGCATGGGACCAGTGGGGGCGAAACGGAGTCTAGTGTGGGTGGTGTGGGTCGATTCGCCGGCCAGGGAGACCCTTAGCAACGGCGTTGCCGCGGCCGCCCGCAACACAGTCATGGGGCCCGCCTGGGGCCAACCACCCCAGGAGGCTGCCCCACATGTTGCGCATAATCCTGATGTGGGATCGCCGCTCCGGGTGGTAACCGGTGTGGGGTAGCGGCGGCCTTGCATCAGGGGGGTTTGGGAGCCCTTCCGTCCGGCGAGTCGGCTCCGACCTAACCACACGGTTCTAGACAAAGCTAGCCCCTGCGCTTTGTCACTTACTGCTGCACCAAATGTCGCCCTGTCTTCACGCTTCTTCTTCAAGATCTACAATGGCAGTGCAACAAAAAAGAAATAAACGTTACACAGCGGCCCTAGGAAACCCCACAACTTCACATTTCGAGGTGAAGTTCACTAACGTCCGTGGACTCCATGCGAACCTCGATGCCGTCCACCACCACCTTGAGACGGCACGGCCCGCTGTGATGTTCCTCACGGAGACACAAATACGCCGCCCTGACGACGCGTCTTACCTGTGTTACCCCGGCTATGTCATCGAGGAACAATTTCGAGACAAAGCCGGGGTGTGCGTGTTCGTTAGGGCGGATGTTTGCTGCCGCCTAGAGAACCCCTCCAATTCCGTCCTTTGGCTGCACGTAGACCATGGCTCTATGAGCCAGATCTACGTGTGCGTCTACCGATCCCACACAGGGGATTCTGAGACAATAAAGCTCTTCCAGTACCTCAGCGAGACGGCTGATGAAGCGCAGGTGCGGTTCCCGAACGCTGACCTAGTATTTCTGGGAGACTTCAATGGCCATCACATTGAATGGCTGGGGTCCCTCAAGACTGATCATGCGGGTAGAGCCGCCCATGCGTTCGCTCTCTCCCACGGTCTGACCCAGATGGTATGCGGGATCACCCGGATACCAGACAGGTCAGATCACGCGCCCGCTCTGCTGGATCTACTGCTGACGAGTCGCCCAGCCCAGTACAGTGTTTCGGTAGGAGCCCCACTGGGTAGTTCCGACCACTGTGTTGTTCACGCTGGCATGAAGGTGTCACCTCCTGCACGTCCTGTACAAACGTCACGACGACTATGGCACTACTCGTCAGCGGATTGGGACGGTCTACGCGATTATTATGCGTCCGTCCCCTGGAGCCAGCGCTGCTTTGTAGGAAAGGCTCCTTCGGATAGTGCTTCTGCTATTGCTGGCGAGATCAGTTTAGGGATGGATTATTACATCCCTTTCACTGATGTCGCCAGTATCCGCAGAGCCCGTCCCTGGTTTGGGCGAGATTGTGCCAAAGCTGTTCGACAAAAACAGTCGGCATATCGCGCCTGGATCAGGGCCCGGGCTGTGCGCGACCCAAACGTGGGCCACCTCAAAGCAGCGTACAACCAGGCCACAAAATCGAGTAAGAGGGCCTTTAAGAGAGCGGATGCCCAGCGCGTCGCGCGGCTTGGTCAGGAGCTCACTTCCCATCCCACGGGCAGCCGTGGATTCTGGCAACTGGCCAAAGCCGTGCAATCTAACTTTTGTCAGCCCTCACTGCCACCGCTGCGTTACCCAGATGGAACACTGGCTCACAAAGCCCAAGAGAAAGGGGATATGCTCGCAGACCTCTTTGCGGCTAATTCCCGGGTCGACGACCGTGGCCTGCAGCCCCCCGCCATCACCAACTGTGGCCACACAATGCCTGATATTGTTATCAGGCAATGTGATGTACGGGCAGTGCTGCGGTCACTCGACACGCGGAAAGCCAGTGGCCCTGACGGCATTCCGGCGGTGGTGCTACGAAAATGTGCAGCTGAGTTGTCTCCAGTATTAACGCGTCTGTACCGCCTGTCATACTCTTCAGGGCTCGTGCCGGAGGTCTGGAAGGAGGCGAACGTACAACCGATCCCCAAGAAAGGGGATCGGTCCGATCCAGGCAACTATCGACCCATAGCTGTCACCTCAGTCATTTGCAAGGTGCTTGAGCTCCTTATAAACAAGCAGCTCATGCAATACGGCTTCAGGCCAAAGCGATCAACGGGTGATCTTCTGGCATTCGTAACGCATGTCTGGGGTGGGGCTATGGAAAGGCACGGCGAGTCCTTGGCTATTAGCCTGGACATCGCCAAAGCCTTCGATAGGGTCTGGAATGCTTCGCTCCTTTCCAAGCTTCCGGCATATGGTCTACCTCCTCAACTGTGCAGCTGGATTGCCAGCTTTTTAAACGAGCGCCGAGTGCGGGTCCTCTGCGATGGCCAGGCTTCTCGCTTCTTGCAAGTGAATGCCGGGGTACCGCAGGGGTCCGTAGTATCACCAACTCTCTTTCTTCTGCATATCAATGATATGCTATCCCTCGGGAACATTCATTGCTATGCAGATGACAGCACACTGCACGGGAGTTACTCGGTTCGTCCGACGGCGGGGCGATCTGAGATTGAGGAGGAGAGACGACGAATCGTGGCTGATCTCGACCGTAACCTCGACAGTATCTCTCAATGGGGTACCGAGAACCTGGTCGAGTTCAATGCCCGCAAAACACAGGCGTGTGCATTTACTGCGAAGAAATCCCCTTTCCTTCCCCTACCCTCTCTTCAGAATGCATTATTACCAATGAAGGACAACCTTGATATCCTTGGCATAGACGTTCGTCGAGAGCTCAATAATAAAAACTACATCGAAAGATGTATAGGGCTAGCTTCGCGGAAACTAGGAATACTGAATAAGGTAAAGAGATTCTTTACACCGGACCAGAGGTGTCTGCTGTACAAGACGCAGATTAGACCCTGCGTCGAATACTGCTCTCACCTCTGGGACGGCTCCGCGAAGTATCTGTTGGACGCTCTCGACGCTATGCAGCGACGGGCTATCCGTATTATAGATTGTCCGGAGGTAACGGGAAGCCTTGAGCCGCTAGTTCAGCGCCGAACAATAGCTTCCTTGGCCGCATTCTACCGTATTTACCACGGCGAGTGTTCTGAAGAGCTCTTCAATCTGATCCCACCCTCTTCCTTCCGATCCCGAACGACTCGTGCCGGGTAGAGATGCCACCCCCACACAGTGGATAGCTTGTTCGCGAGAACCGAACGTTTTGAACGTTCGTTTCTCTGCCGAACGATAGTGGCCTGGAACGCCCTGCCTGTGCACGTGTTTCCTTCCACATATAATCCTGGGTTCTTTAAGCGGAGCGTGAAGAGGCACATCAGTAGGTCGTCAAGTTGAGGGCCACTCTCAATAGTAATGTGTGCTGTGAGAGTGGCCCACAATCGCTAGACGTCGTCACGACTTACCACCAGACGGGCGGCGTCAATTTGGCGAACCAAATAAAAAAAAAAAAAAAAAAAAAGAATGAAAGTCCTAAATGTGCCGATACGTCGTTCGATTCTTGCCTGCCATACGGGCACACCACCCGATCGTGGTGCACAGTTAAATTCAGGGAATTTAACGCGTGCAACACGACAAGCTGTAATAGCTCCACAGTAAAGAATCGAGTGGGTATTAACAAATCATTGCTAAGTACGAATCTAGCAACGCATTCAGGGCTCCCATCAACGCCAGATTTCGTCTATGCATGGGCAAGCGTGGTAGCCGTGGCCTAGAATTAGGTGCAAACCTATACTGAGAGATCACATCCTCCAAAGTACTTACTCCTTAATTGCTGGCTTACCTGGATAGATATATCACTCGTATCATCTCCCGCGTCGAGCACGGTCTCAACTAAAGTGGCACTAGTTGCAACCGTGTGTAGCAGATGACGGTGCACTCGTTAACGCTGGAGCTGGTCGAGTAGATAACACTTCCAGGCGAAGAGTCGATCAAGCACAGGTTGAACCAACAACTTGCATCGTTGGATAGCCCGCACTTGATCCGATAGTCGTTGTACGGCAACGGTTATTGTTGGTTCAAGAGCCTGAAACAAGGGGAGCATCCTTGAACGGTATGCAATTAAGTTTGTTTTCCCCATCTTTAGCCTCATAATATGCCCGCATGACGTTTTCATTGATGGATGAAGTCCATCGCATGCGGTACACAATACCACCGGTAGTGGGGACCCTACTCGAAGCTGGCAGGCTTCGGGGCCCCAAACTGCTCGGCGGCCGGCCTCTCCCTCGCCGACGTACAGGTGTTGGCGACGTCATGTTACCATTATTATTATTATTATAGTAAATTAGATTTAATTATTTATTATTATTATATTATTTATTATTAAGTTATGTTACTGCTGCTACTTACTATGTGTGATGATATCGACGCGATATAAAATTCGATAAAATTCACGATATCGTCACTATATCGTGCAATGTGAAAACGCCCGATGTTTGTGCAAATACATGTTGCCATTTTTCTCCAAAACTACTGGTCGGATTTTGATGCAGTTTTTAGTTATGGGTTCAGGTTTGATTGGTGCATGTTCTTGGATAAATGTTATGATGACAACACACTAGGGGGGGCTGCAGCGAACATTATTTGTGAAAAGCAATGTTGCCAATTTTCTCAAAAACTACTAGTCCGATTTTGATGCAGTTTTCAGTTATGGGTTTGAGTTACATTTGTACATGTTTTCTAGATAGATGTTACGGTGACAACTCATCAGGAGGCGATACAGCTAACATTATTTGTGATGAAGATCAATATTGATGCGGCTTTTTTTCGGAATGGATTTGTAGTTGATAAGTGAGGGTTCTTAAATAGGTGTAATGACAGCAACTTATTAGGGGGCGCTGCATATCTATGCTCTATAAGAAGTTTAAAATAAAAATCTAAATTAAAATTTTTGAAAAAACCCACGACGATTAAAAAGCAATTGATAAAAGGATAAAATAATTTAAAAACCTCCAAAAAGTTAAAAATGAATCGTGTTGGTTAGCCCTTTAACTTTGATATACATAGGTGCCTAGCAATATTTTGATTCAAGCGTTGTCTCGAAATGCACATCGAAATAATGCGCCAAAACTGCGTTTTGTTCAATCTACTTTTGTTAGATTTATAATAATTTAACTTTAAAATTGACAAAAATTCGTAAATTCGTAAAAACGTACGAACAATTAAATTACACAAAATCACAGACACAACTTGACACAAGAAGTCAGCTCTTCATACATATTTACTCTGTGGTGTGAGAGTGCAACCTGTGACGTCATATTTTCTGATTGGTGTTTGATGTCACGTGACTGAATGCCTAATTTTTCCAAACTTATTTTCTAAAAATAATAGAAATCTTTATTCTGTGTACCAATTTATATTACTTTTTGTAGTCTATTCATTGGAAATAGTCATAAGAAACATACATCAATCCGATGTATGCTTAGTGGACACAAGCCTATTGTCAAATAAATTTGACTGGTGTTTGGTAATGGTGACAGACATACATAATAATATGTTTCGGGTGCAAAGGGGCCCTTCTTACATCTATCGGGCCCCAGCGACCTCACCTGCTAGTGGCGCACCTGCTGATTAACGGACGAGGTTCGTATATTACGGTACCCATGTGGTGGCTTTGGCCCCTACGTGGATACCAGGTGGTACAACAGTGTTGGTCCGGGGGGGTACCACCGTGCAGCTGTGCTAAAGCCCCCCAAGTAACCCAGCCCAGGCTGGGTTGCGTTAGGGGTTCAGCAGCTGCACTGCCGGGCCCGGGGCGGTGTATGGTGCGGCAGGCAGGGGTCCAGTGGGGGCGAAGCGGAGTCTAGTGTGGGTGTGTGGGTCGATTCGCCGGCCAGGGAGACCCTTAGCAACCGCGTTGCCGCGGCCGCCCGCAACATAGTCATGGGGCCCGCCTGGGACCAACCACCCCAGTAGGCTGCCCCACATGTTGCGCATAATCCTGTTGTGGGGTCGCCGCTCCGGGTGGTAACCGGTGTGGGGTAGCGGCGGCCTTGCATCAGGGGGGTTTGGGAGCCCTTCCGTCCGGCGGGTCGGCTCCGACCTAACCACACGGTTCTAGACGAAGCTAGCCTCTGCACTTTGTCACTTACTGCCGCACCAAATATCGCCCTGTCTTCACGCTTCCCCATATTTCACAATGACAGTGCAACAATATAATAGACGGTACACAGCGGCCCCTAGAAACCCCACAAAGTTGACTTCGTTTGAGGTGGAGTTCGCGAATATCCGCGGACTCCACGCAAACCTCGATACCGTCCACCATCACCTGGAGTCGGCACGGCCTTCTGTGATGTTCCTAACGGAGACACAGATACGCCGCCCTGACGACACGTCGTACCTCTGTTACCCGGGCTATATCATTGAGGAACAATTCCGCGATAAAGCCGGGGTGTGCGTGTTCGTTAGGGCGGATGTTTGCTGCCGCCGGTTGCGCTGTCTGGAGAACCCCTCCTACTCCGTCCTTTGGCTGCACGTGGATCATGGCTCCATGAGCCAGATCTACGTGTGCGTCTACCGCTCCCACACAGGGGACACTGGGACAACAAGGCTTTTCGAATACCTCAGCGAGATGGCTGACGATGCGCAGGTGCGGTTCCCGAACGCTGACCTGATTTTCTTGGGGGACTTTAACGGTCATCACGTTGAGTGGCTGGGGTCCCTTAGGACCGATCATGAGGGACGAACCGCCCATGCATTCGCTCTCTCCCACGGGCTGACCCAGATGGTACGGGGGATCACCCGGATACCTGACAGGTCAGACCACACGCCCGCCTTGCTGGATCTACTGCTGACGAGTCGCCCAGCCGAGTACAGTGTGTCGGTACGCGCCCCACTGGGCACTTCCGACCACTGTGTGGTGCACGCCAGCTTCCAAGTGCCACCACCTGCTCGTGCTGAACAAATGACTCGACGACTATGGCACTACTCGTCGGCAGACTGGGACGGTCTCCGCGATTACTTTGCGTCCGTCCCGTGGAGCCAGCGCTGCTTTGTAGGGAAGGCGCCTTCGGATAGTGCTGCTGCCATTGCTGGCGAGATCAGTCTAGGGATAGAATATTATATCCCTTTCACTGATGTCGCCAGCATCCGCAAAGCTCGCCCCTGGTTCGGGCGTGAATGTGCCGAGGCTGTCCAGAAAAAACAGTCGGCATATCGCGCCTGGGTCAGGGCTCGGGCGGCACGTGACCCGAACGTGAACCGCCTCAAAGCAGCGTACAATCGGGCCACTAGGTTCAGCAAGAGGGCCTTCAAGAGAGCGGATGCCCAGCGCGTCGCGCGGCTTGGTCAGGAGCTCACATCCCATCCCACGGGCAGCCGTGGATACTGGCAACTGGCCAAAGCCGTACAGTCAAATTTTTGTCAACCCTCGCTGCCACCACTGCGTTTTCCTGACGGATTACTGGCTCACAAAGCCCAAGAGAAGGCGGACATGCTCGCAGACCTCTTTGCGGCTAATTCCCGGGTCGATGACCGTGGCCTGCAGCCCCCCGCCATCGCCAACTGTGGCCACACTATGCCTGATATTGTTATCAGGCAATGTGATGTACGGGCAGTGCTGCGGTCACTCGACACGCGGAAAGCCAGTGGCCCTGACGGCATTCCGGCGGTGGTGCTACGAAAATGTGCTGCTGAGTTGTCTCCAGTATTAACGCGTCTGTACCGCCTGTCATACTCTACAGGCCTCGTGCCGGAGGCCTGGAAGGAGGCGAACGTACAACCGATCCCCAAGAAAGGGGATCGATCCGATCCAGGCAACTATCGACCCATAGCTGTCACCTCAGTCATTTGCAAGGTGCTCGAGCTTCTTATTAATAAGCAGCTCATGCGATACCTGGAGGATCACTCGCTAATCAATGATCGGCAATATGGCTTCAGGCCAAAACGATCAACGGGTGACCTCCTGGCATTCGTCACGCATGTATGGGGTGAGGCTATGGAAAAGTTCGGCGAGTCCTTGGCTATTAGCCTGGACATCGCCAAAGCTTTCGATAGGGTCTGGCATGCTTCGCTCCTTTCCAAGCTTCCGGCATATGGTCTACCTCCTCAACTGTGCAGCTGGATTGCCAGTTTTTTAAACGAGCGCCGAGTGCGGGTCCTCTGCGGTGGCCAGGCTTCTCGCTTCTTGCAAGTGAATGCCGGGGTACCGCAGGGGTCCGTACTGTCACCAACTCTCTTTCTTCTGCATATCAATGATATGCTTTCCCTCGGGAACATTCATTGCTATGCAGATGACAGTACATTGCACGGGAGTTACTCGGTTCGTCCGACGGCGGGGCGATCTGTGATAGAGGAGGAGAGACGACATCTCGTGGGTGATCTCGACCGAAACCTCGACAGTCTCTCCCAATGGGGTGCCGAGAACTTGGTCGAGTTCAATGCCCACAAAACACAGGCGTGTGCATTTACAGCGAAAAAATCCCCTTTCCTTCCCCTACCCACTCTTCAGAATGCAATATTACCAATGAAGGACAATCTAGACATCCTTGGCATAGACGTTCGTCGAGAGCTCAATAACACAAAATACATTGAGAGATGTATTGGGCTAGCTTCGCGGAAACTAGGAATACTGAACAAGGTAAAGCGATTCTTTACACCGCACCAGAGGTGTCTGCTGTACAAAACGCAGATTAGACCCTGCGTTGAATACTGCTCCCACCTCTGGGACGGCTCCGCGAAGTATTTGCTGGACGCACTCGACGCTATGCAGCGACGCGCTGTTCGCATTATAGACTGTCCGGAGGTAACGGGAAGCCTTGAGCCGCTAGCCCAGCGCCGAACAATTGCTTCCTTGGCCGCGTTCTACCGTATTTACCACGGTGAGTGTTCTGAAGAGCTCTTCAACCTGATCCCACCCTCTCCCTTCCGATCCCGAACAACGCGTGCCGGCCAGAGATGTCACCCTCATACCGTGGAAACCGTCTTCGCGAGAACCGAGCGTTTTAAACGATCGTTTCTCTGCCGAACGATGGTGGCTTGGAACGCCCTGCTTGCGCACGTGTTTCCTCCAACATATAACCCTGGGCTCTTTAGGCGAAGCGTGAAGAGGCACATTACTGGGTCGTCAAGTTGAGGGCCACTCTCTATAGTAATCCTGTGTACTGTGAGAGTCGCCCTCAATTGCCAGACGTCGCCTCAGCTTACCATCAGGCGGGTGGCGTCAATTTGTCGACCTAAATATTAAAAAAAAAAAAAAAAAAAAAACCGCTGAAAATACTCCACACCAGCCCTCTTTTATTGTTTTTCTAGTTTTTCATAATGACAAGTCATCTCAGTTCGAAACCATCGACTAGCCGCATAAAGGTTCTAACTCGATGGAGGTTCTTCCCTTGTTCCCAACTATACAAGAATGTATTCCTTGGGCTGTTGCCCAAGGAATACATTCTTGTATAGTTATATAGTAGTATATAGTTGTATAGTTATATCTTGTATAGTTGTATAGTTATATATAGTTATGTAGTAGTAGTTATATATATTCTTGTATAGTTATATCTTCAGTATTTTCATTCAATTTGCTGTTACTTATTTAAAGACGAACCTTCCTATTTCCTTATAGTTTATTTTATCGAGTCTATTTATCGGAGAGACTGATAGAATATAAAGAAAATTAAAAGCCCATAGTGCTATTGTTACTCGAAAGAACATTTAGAATAATGGAGTAATGCTACTACATTGTACGATATAAGTATTTGTTCTTGTAGTATTGAGTTTAGTAAACGGCCTTCGTTAGTTCGGTTATTTCACTCTGAACAAAACTGAAGTTATATGGTTATGTTATAAAAAACACCCGCGGCAACGCTCTTTCAGATTGGTAGTTATCTATTTACTTACAAACTTTAACTCGGTAACAACCTTTAATTAGTAGTCTGAAGAATCTATCACAAGACTTTTAAAAGAAGTTTTTTTTTGTTTTCGACGTTATACGAATCTTTAACGGTACCGTGAAATACACCAACCGTATGGCCGCATTGTCTTAGTGTTATTATTATTATTTCGTTTATTCCTTTACATTCTTATTTTATACATTTTTAAATACATTTATAAAAAAAAAAACAAATACATTTAAAAATATAAAAAATAGTGACCCACCAGTAGCGGAGTAGGACCCAAACTACCGGCGGTGGAGGCTACAGACTAAGAAACCTCCTAACAATACGGCATATTATTATATTATTATTATTAATTATTAATTATTATTATTATTTCGTTTATTCATTAACATACTTATTTTATACATTTTTAAATAGATTTATAAAAAACACAAATACATTTAAAAATATAAAAAATAGTGACCCACCAGTAGCGGAGTAGGACCCAAACTACCGGCGGTGGAGGCTACAGACTAAGAAACCTCCTAACAATACGGCACGTGTCGAGGATAACAACCTTCTGAATCTGACTCTTGATCCAACAATCTAACGAGAGTCTCTTGAGATGTTGGTCGAGACTCTTCGCTATTAATCCGTTAGCCGAAATGACCATCGGCACAATGATCGTCGAGTCTACGTCCCACATGGCGGTTATCTCGAAGGACAGATCAAGGTACTTGCTAAGTTTGTCCTTCTCTGCCTTCACGAGATTCTCGTCATGCGGGACGGCGATATCGACGAGCACTGCCCGACGCTGGGTCCGATCAACCAACACGATATCAGGCCTATTGGCAACAATAGTCCTGTCCGTGATGATTGATCGGTCCCAGTAGAGCAACGCACGACCATTCTCGAGAACTGGCATTGGTGTGTACTTATAATATGGTACCTCGAACTCAATAAGGCCGTATTGAAGAGCAAGTTGCTGATGGATGATCCTGGCTACTTGATTGTGCCTATGCAAGTACTCGCTGTTAGCAAGATACGAACAACCGGAAATGATGTGGCGAAGTGATTCACCAGGACGGTGGCATGCTCGACAAATGTCGACCGTACCGTCCTTCATGATGTATTTCCGATAGTTGTTCGTCTTAATAACTTCATCTGCAATTGCACAGGCAAAACCTTCAGTTTCCCCAAAGAGGTCACCGAAACGTAGCCAGTTCACCGATGCGGGCAGGTCTACATCGGGTCCTCTTAAGACTCGGTAGAACCGCCCGTGTAGCTCCTTGCTCTTCCATACGTCCTTACGGTCTTCAGTACTTAACACCTTTGGTTTACGCCAGTTCTCGTTAGCCAAGGAAAGAGGTGTCAGGCCCTTGTCAACCATCACAACATCGCAATGAATGCCACACCCATTCTGTAGGAAGTAATTCCTCAGACTGCACACTTCACGGTTATGGAGGTTCTTGGCATTTAAAAATCCTCGACCCCCCAACTTCCGTGGAATGTACAGTCTCATGACAGAAGATCGTGGGTGTAACATTCGATGCAATGTCAGTTGTTGACGGACTCGCCTATCCAGGGCGTCTAGTTCCGTTTGAGTCCACCTAAGTATGCCAAAGGAGTACAGCAATAAAGGCATTACCCAACCGTTGAAAGCCCGTATTTTGTTACCGCCGGACAAAAAACTGTTAAGAACTTTTGTCAGGCGGCCAAAAAAACGTTCTTTCACCGATTTCTTAATGTCCTCTACCGCTATACCCAATGACTCTGACATACCTAGGTATCTGTATGTTTCGGTCTCGGAGAGAGATCTGAGAGTTATTATCTCAGAAAGTTGTAAATTCGGTGAATTTACAACCTTCCCCCGCTGTACATGCATAATCGCACACTTATCAACACCGAACTCCATCTTAATGGCATTACTAAAAACTTCCGTAGTTTTTAGTAATGTCACTAAATCTTGGTGCTTCAGTGTGAACAGTTTGAGGTCATCCATATACATCAGGTGAGAAATAACCTCACCCCCTCTACGAAACCGATAGCCTAGCCCTGAATCCTTCAGCAATGTGCTAAGTGGATTCAGTGCTAAACAGAACCACAATGGACTCAAACTGTCGCCCTGGAATATACCACGCTCAATCCTTATCAAGTCATGCGGACCAGAAGCGCACTCACCACTACCTGGTTGACGAAGTACTGTGGTCCACTGCCCCATACATGAGACTAAGAAGGATTTAAGAGTCGGATTAATTTTATACAACTCTAAAATCCTCCCCAGCCATGAATGAGGCACCGAATCATAGGCCTTCTTGTAGTCATTCCAGGCAGTAGAGAGGGCGCCCCTACTCCGCCTAACTTGTTGGCTAATGGTCATGTCAATAAGGAGTAGCTCCTTAGTACCACGTGACCCAGCCCTACATCCATTCTGAGCACTATCTAAGATGTTATTTGACATTATATGTGAATTTATTTTAGTTCTCAGAATAGATGTAAGGAGCTTGTAGATAGTAGGTAAGCAAGTGATAGGTCTATAGTTTTTAGGTTCCGTGGTACTACCTGATTTATGGAGCAGGAAGGTGATGCCAGTGGTCATAAAAGCGGGTAAGGAACCAGACTCGAGGGCTTCTTGATACTGTGTTGCCAAGCGTTCATGCGAGCTTCGAACCCACTTGATCCAAAAGTTGTGCAATCCGTCCGGCCCAGGACTTTTCCAGTTCTGTGCCGTACGTATTGCGCAACTAACGTCTTCGGAGTTTATTGTAATAGACTCCATGGGCTCGATGTTATCGCATTCACGCTCGACAACACGGATCCAATCACCCTCCGAATGTTCGACGGGCATCGACCATATGTCACGCCAAAATTGATTCATGGCGCGAGCATCGGGCAGTTGTCCGTCGCTCAAACGTTGTCCAGTTCCCTCCCACTCTCGGTACACCTTCCTTTGGTCACTTTGGAAGATACGATTCTGCCAGTATCTGTCTACACGCTCTCTATAGCGACGAATACGACTCGCCCATGCATATACTTTCTGCTTTAGAAAGTCAATACGTTCCGTGACATTAGCTAAGTATTGCTGGGAGCTAATACCGGTCCCAGCGAATGCCTGAGTCACGAAACGCATGACCCGTGGACGATTATTTCCCCGGCTAAAACAGATAAGCTTCGCAATGAGAGTCCTAAATGTGCCGATACGTCGCTCGATTCTTGCCTGCCATACGGGCACACCACCCGATCGTGGTGTACGGTTAAATTCAGGGAATTTAACGCGTGCAACACGACAAGCGGTAATAGCTCCACAGTAAAGAATCGAGTGGGTATCTAGCAAATCATTGCTAGTCCGTAAGTACGGATCTAGCAACGCATTCAGGGCTCCCATCAACGCCAGATTTCGTCTATGCATGGGCAAGCGTGGTAGCCGTGGCCTAGAATTAGGTGCAAACCTATACTGAGAGATCACATCCTCCAAAGTACTCCTTAATTGCTCGCTTACCTGGATAGATATATTACTCGTATCATCTCCCGCGTCGAGCACGGTCTCAACTAAAGTGGCACTAGTTGCAACCGTGTGTGTAGCAGATGATGGTGCACTCGTTAACGCTGGAGCTGGTCGAGTAGATAACACTTCCAGGCGAAGTCGATCAAGCACAGGTTGATCCAGCAACTTGCATCGTTGGATAGCCCGCACTTGATCCGATAGTCGTTGTACGGCAACGGTTATTGTTGGTTCAAGAGCCTGAAACAAAGGGAGCATCCTTGAACGGTATGCAGTCAGGTTGGTTTCCCCATCTGTAGCCTCATAATATGCCCGCATGACATTTTCATTGATGGATGAAGTCCATCGCATGCGGTGCACAATACCACCGGTAGTGGGGACCCTACTCGAAGCTGGTAGGCTTCGGGGTCCCAAACTGCTCGGCGGCCGGCCTCTCCCTCGCCGGCGTACAGGTGTTGGCGACGTCGGCGGGGAAAAATACTCGTCACTTGACGATGAGCTCGACGCCTCAGCAAGCACTTGTGTCGCAGGTGTGCGGTCCGGCGCTTGCGAGGCGGAGCTAAGTGATGAGTCCGGGGGTGTTGGGTGTGCATTCTTACTCCTGGCTCTTGTTATCATCTTTATACATTATTCATAATTCATCCTGTTAATTTTTTCGAAACAATTTTTGATATTTTGATGGTTGACGTTTGTCAAAGCTTCGTTTCATATTATTTTATTATTATTATTATTATTTTATTATGGACGAGCAGCATTTAGTGCTGTTATGTCCACATCCTAGTGTTGGAGTATTGTATTTATTATTTCACTTATTATTTAGTTCACTTAGTTCACACATATAGTTCACTGTTTATTCGTTTGTTTATAGTCTTCAAGCCATTGATCCAAGCGACACTTGAATGAGTTCACAGATCCGGCCGATACCACATGTTCAGGCAACTTGTTCCAAAGGTTTACAATGCGATTGTTTATGGTGTGATGAGCGGTTAATGACTGTGATGGTGAGCGGCTTAGAGCGAGGCTGTGTCCACGGGATGAGTGTACTTTTTCCTTCAGCACAAATATGTCAACAAACTGTTTAGGCAAATTGTATTTATTTGTTAGAATCTTGTAGCACTCAATGAGGTCCCCCCTTAGACGTCTTTCTTTAAGAGTTGGTAGTTTCAGCAGTCTTAGGCGCTCTTCATATGGTTTACGCCGAAATCCGTATGGTATTTTAGTGGCTTTCCTCTGAACACTCTCCAGCAAATCCACATCTCTAATAAAATATGGATTCCATATTTGGAATCCATATTCCAGTAGAGGTCTAATGTATGTTTTATATATTTTAACAAAGACCGTTGGTGACATGTACTGGAAGGACCTTCGTATGGCGTACAGAAAAGAATTTGCCCTTTTAACTATATTATTTATATGATCAGCCCATTTTAAATCATTAGTTATAGTGATTCCTAAGTCCTTCTGAGCAGCCACTGATGCAATTATTGTGGTATCTATACTATAAGGAGTATCAGGATTATTCTTTCCCAGGCGTAGTACCGTACACTTATCGGCATTGAGCTTGGCCATCCATTCTATAGTCCAGTCTAGAAGTCTGTTCAGATCAGATTGCAGTTGCCCAGAATGGATGAGAGGATCACCAAAAAATTTACCATCGTCAGCAAAGAAGCATGACTGTGATTCTATCAGAGTTGTAAGATCCGTGGTAAAAATGTTAAATAGAACCGGAGAGAGCACAGAACCCTGAGGAACACCACTAAGCACATTTTTCCTATCCGACAGTGCACTTCCCACTCTAACCTGGTATGTTCTGTTGTTTAAGTAATTTTCCAGCCACTTGAGTAGTTTTCCTCGTATACCAAAATGTTCAAGTTTCAGCAAAAGGCGACGGTGCGGAACCTTATCAAAGGCACGTTCGAAATCCAGGTAAATAACATCTAGTGGCTTTTTACTATCCATGTGCTTGGACCACATGGATACACAAGTCAGCAAATTCGTAATAGAAGATCTTTTCTCGACGAAGCCATGCTGCTTTATAGATATAATGTTGTGTCGATTAAGAAACTGCTTTATGCGTTGACAGATTATTTTCTCCATACATTTCCCTATGGTATTGGTAAGGCTAATTGGTCTGAATCTGGTTGGATCTGTCTTGTCTCCGTTTTTGTACACTGGTGTAACAACAGCATGTTTCCAGTCTTGCGGTAGGTGGCTGTCAGTAAATGACGATCGCATAAGATTTACCAACACAGGTGCCAAGAGATCACTGCTATTCTTTAATATTGCACTAGGTATGTCATCCGGCGCAGCCGAAGAATTCACATTGAGATTCCTAAGGACTTTTGCTACCTCCTCCACCGAGAAATCCACATCACATAGGGATGCATCAACCCGAGCAGTACTGATATGAGGCGCTTGATTTATAGGGGGTTCAATGGAGTATGATTTTTGGAACTCTTCGGCAAACACCTCAGCTATCTCACTTGGATCAATTATCAGGTGCCCGATGAATCCCTAACAGCGGGTGGGATACTGACTTTGGAAGACATGCAGCTACGAATGTAAGAATAAAAAGGTTTTTCACCATTCCGTAAGATGTTGGCTTCATAGTGTCTCCTCAGCCTCCTCGATTCATCAACACATTTATTACTAATCACTCTGTACCTGTTATAAGCTTCATCAGTTTTATTGGACTTGTAGAAGTCCCATGCCTTACGTTTCTCTAAAGACAGCTTAATAAAATTTCCCTTGATCCAAGGTTTATTTTTAATAGTCCGTTTTACGTTCTTGTAGGGCGCATGTTTATCAATATTAGAGTTAATTTCAAACTTTAAGTCATTCCAGAGCCGCTCTGTCCCTTCATTGTAATTGAGACTTTGTAGGGCCTGGCCAAGATCCGGGTTAAAAACGTTGTAGTCAATGTGCTGATAGTATCGCTTTTGCTGTGGTTGTAAAGTATGTGTTTTTGTGAGACATTGCATTTGAAATTGTAGCACACAGTGGTCACTTTTACCTATGGGAGCTCGGTGTTCAATGTCTGTTAATGGAGCAGTATCGTTAACCATTATCAAGTCCAATAATGATGGAGTTTGGTTTGTACGGAATCTTGTAGGATTTGATACTAGTTGGTAAAGATTACTTGCTAAAAACATGTTTTGAAATAATTCAGAGGAACCATTCAACTTTTGAGTTGCTCGTAGAGGCCATGTTATGTCAGGGTAGTTAAAATCACCAATTATGATGATATTGTTGTTTTCTGCAGCCATTGCCAGTTTACTCAATAGATTATTGTCGACATCTGTGCTGGAGTCAACACGGTAAACACCAACAAGTAAAAAGTGGTGGATCCCGAATTGGATATCAAGATATAAGGCTTCAATATTGTCTTGCATATAATGGGTATTCCTTGTAGTGATTATAGGAAGGCCATTCATTGAGTTCCTAACATAAATAGCTACACCTCCACCTCCAGTTTTGCCCCCTTCTGCTTTTGAGCATACCTTACGGTCCTTTCTAAATACTGTATAATCTGGTATCATATAAGTAGAGTTTCTGTCATTACGTTTTAGCCAAGTTTCTGTAATAATTATGAACGCTGGTTTTATTGTCGTTATGTCTTGCAATAGTAGATCAAATTTTGCACACAAGGAACATAAATTTGTGTAATAGAATATCAAGTTTGTGTAAGGTTGGTTTCCATCTGTTAGTTTTTTGATTTCACAATCTTAGGTACACCACTAAAATACTTTATAGTCAGGTTTGTCTCACCTTTATCTAACCGGTCCTTCAAACTCTGACGAAGCAGGTTTAATTCTCGCCGTTGCTGGGTTGTCTGGTCATTATAAAATCTCACCTCTTTACTTGCTTTATTCTTGTTCCTGAGTATGTTCAAAGCATCTGAGCGGCTCCCCAAGACGATCTTTATAGGTCTTGCCTTAGTGTTGTTTTTTTGCCCCAGTCGGAGCACCTTCAACACTTTAGGACTCTCCGTGCCAGTGACTTGTGCTAATATTCCATTTACAGCAGTTTCATCATGTAATTTTCGCACTTCTGTGTTATCCGAGTTAGATTCATCAACACCTACCAAGATCAGATTACCCGCACGTCGGTCCCGCTCCGCCATCTCACCAATAATATCATTGGTGTTATGAGTATTGCTTGCTGATGCTTTTAACGGCGGGCTTTGATTAGTGACATCACTTTTGTTCGCTAGTATCTTTTTAATTTCGTCCAGTTCGTCACGCACTGTATCATAGCATTTAATTAGTTTTGGCACTTGGAATAGTGCCCCTCGACACGGGTCACACAAGAATACCAAGGTACGCTTAGACTTGAGACACATCACCCTAATCTCAGTACTCGTCAAATTACTACACGTCGTGCACAGATTCCGCTTACACCCATCGCATTGTATCATATTCTCGTCACTGAATTCGTCCACGCATTGATAACACTTCATGGTTGCAGTCATTTTTCTTTTCAAAACAATCGCTATAAATAGGCTCAACCGAAAAGTATTTTTAATTTTCGTTACGGCAAAAAATGTCACTTTTACTTTGAATTTTAGCTTGTTCAACAATTCGTTACAAACAATATGAAACCACGAAAAGTTTAGTTATTTCACTATATGGTCACTTGTTTTACAGTTAAAACACAGTTTCACGAAAGTTAAAGCTCAAAAACCAATTAAAAACGTAAATTTATATCGCAAATCAATTCCAACACTGTTCACTTTACTGAGGGTAGAGAGAGTACCACAGAAAATAAAATACGACAGTAAATTTATATAAACATTTTTAAATGTCATTTGTAATTTAAAAACATCGGGCATCGGTTGGCTTGTTATATCCCCGCACGCCTATATCCCGCAGGGGTATGCAGAGGTGCATTAAATACCCACAATTTGCAAGTATTTTTAGTCCCACGTAATAGGGGCAAGCCTATTGCCGTTACCAGGCACACTATGTCCAAAATGGCCGAATGAATTTAATAAAAAGTAGCAGCTATATTGTAATTTTGAAAAAAAATTGAAACCTGATGAAATGTTTATTAAAGGCAACAAAATCTTACGTGCCAGCCGCAATGGCACAGCCAATTAAATTCCTGAGCGTCTCGGACTATACGGCTTGTTTCACAGAATGTATTAGTATAAAAGCTAGTGTATACATAATACACATATGCCATTTACAAACGTATTCAAAATTCAGTAACAACTTCTATTGGATTTGCTACAAAAAGTCGGCTGTGCACGCTAAAACGAGTGGCTTCCTCGCGTGACCGCGCCCGATGGCAAACAAAAAACGTTCATTCGATTCGGACAAATGCGTTCGGTCATGTTGACAGTATGTCAGTTTGTAGATTTATTTTCAAACACTAGTACGTCTTTTGTTACAATTTTCACAGATAAGTCTAAAAAAATGCACTGAATATAATATTAGTGCAAAGGGGCCATAGCAATATCTCAAAAGTCATCCTCACTCATCTGTCCACGGTTCTGACAGTCGGACGAGGTCCTTAAAACAATATGCAAAGTCCCGGAAACGGCAATAGGCTCACTCCATATTTCGTAGCACCACCAGTGACTGGCGAAATGAGGACGTAATGAACACCTCTGTCTACCCCTTTGAAGCAAAACACGGGATTTTGTGTTGGATAATATTTATAAAGATATTCAACGCTGTAAATTGGAGCTTGACAATAACCAGCGCTTTACCCTCGCTACTACAAACCGAAAGCTGTTACATACTAATAATACATTATTATTATCACAATTCTAACATTCATATGAATAATATAATTGTTCCAACTCGTTTATCGAAGCCATGATTATGACACTACGGGTTCACGAAATTACACTATGGTAGGTAAGAATCCCAACTGCGCCAGGATCTCGTGGAGTCATGGAGGGTGCGACTTGAGCAACCCAAGTGGGGTACCACCATCATCGCGGCGGTGAGACCGATCATGGACGATTGGCTGCAGAGGCAGCATGGTGACCTCACGTATCGTGACGGACGCAGATCGGTACCGGGCATGGATGCTTCGGTAGCTATCTATTTCGCATCCATCGTGAGGTCATACCCCGGTGTCAACACTGCGAGGTTTCCGACGACGACACCGCAGTCCACACGTTGGTGTAGTGCTCAGCGTGGGCGAGTCAGCGTCGGGACCTCGTAGTGGGTCTGGGCGTGGATACCTTCTCGTTGCAAAACATGCTTTAAGTCATGATCTGTAGCGGGAGTAGGTGGAACACGGCCGTGTCCTTCTGCGAGCAAGACATGCTCGCGAAGGAGTCGGCCGAAAGGTAGAGGGAGCGTACCCTCCCCGCCGAGTTCCGTAGTCAGCGGCGAGGGCGCCGCAGACTCATCTACGCCCAAGACCATCGACCTCCATGATCGGGGCCTGAGGACGGCGGGATCGCCACCCGCCGTCCTTACAGAAGCAGGCTAGAAGGGTTGCGTGCTGCGGGGCCTTTGCCCCAAAGTAGCAACCAGATTCACTCACTGACGCGGGATAAAACCCTACCCCAACGACGCCGGATTCTCATCCCGACCAAACCCCTGCAGAGACCACAAAGGTGGTCAAAGTCCGCCGGGTGCCACTGGAACTACTTTCAGCTTATAACCAGAGACGCCCGGCAACAGACGTTAGAGCGGCCGCGGCCTTGGGGCGCTGAATAAAAAAAAATGGTAGTTAAGAATACTTAGAATACTTCCCAGATAAATTGATGAAAACCAAATACCAAATAATTAATGATGTCTTGACAGAATTTTAACTAGTGGTTCCAAATATCCGTTAAATCGGTCCACTGGTTCCGGAACGGTTGACAAAAAATTATTCAAACTTTAACAAGGACTCATACATTATTCAAAGAAATAATCTCATAAAAAATATTTTTTTTAAATCAAGCTTTTATCATCATAATATTGCATTGTCATGCGACTTACATACGCGGGCAAGGTTTCAGCTCAATTGGAAACCGGGAAGTGTTTTAAATTTAACTTGCAAGATTTGATTACACACGGACATCGAGATAGGTAAAATACATAATATTCAATACCGTTTTATAAACCACTAAATCGATATTAAACCTGGGGTGGTATTTGGCTCGGGTAGACTGCGCAAGGGCAATCGCAGTGTGGTAGGGTCACCTACAAAATGGACGATAGAATTTATAGAATACAAATAGAATTTATTAACTAGCATGATAGATATGAATCGATAATTAACTAGCATTCGTTAGACGCAACAGACACAAGCCGATACCGGAAGGTAATAGTCGCTTCAATAAAAGCATTGCAATCAGGTCTTTAATCCGCTTCTGATTGGGAGCTGTCGGTATTTGCGAGATTACCATCGTAACAAGATCCAGGGAAGCTTCACCAACGATATAAGGTTCGAAGATCACGCTAAATTTATTGGAAAAAAATTCAATTATGGCGTAAATTTACAGTCACAATATTGTGCAGGCTTGCGATTATCATCTTTAATAAAAAAATGTTTGGTGTGTATTGTACTGATTGTGTATAGACATGTGTATAGCATGTCTGCAGTTCGGTCTGTTGAATCTACAATATGTATTTGTAAAGGAGAATATAAGTACATGCATTTATTTAAAAGAATAATAATATACTGAGCAAGTACCTACCTTATAATAAACATGAATAATATTATCATGTTCATCCTCAGACGTTTTACGAATATAAACAAAACAAGCACACAGGTAGACATTTTATTACATAGAGCATTTGAAATTAGAAGTTGCTGTCTAAAAATAAAAGTGCACGGCGAACATTGTGGAAGTTTTCTTTCCGGAATTAAATTATGTGACTTTCTAAAAGAAAGTAATTATACACTTTGCATAAAGTTTACGATCCCTTGTAATTAGCTAAACCTAACCGTGTTGGATGAACAATGGAAGGTTATATTGAGGCACTAATTAGTTTGCATCAAGGCTTGAATTTATGAATGTGGAAGTATTAAAATTATCATCTATTCCTAAAAATAAGGTACTTACGTAAAACAGTTTAAAAAAATAACTGTGTGTTACAGCTAACGTCTGAAACGGCATCAACTAACCACGCGGGAAAATCTTTCGCCAATTTTCCAGTAAAAATTATATTTTCAAAGTATTACCTACTATAATTTAGTTCTTAATAGCGAAAACACACTAATTTTAATGGTTGTAGTGAGTATAATACTCGTAATAATAAGCAAAGTACAACAGTATTTTTTAAAACACGTTAAAACCATACATTACCTGTGTGACGTTTGTCGCGTTTGCCGTGAAAACGTTTTGTAAAAGAATTCACTATGTAATGCTCGCTCGTAAATTGCAAACATTTAAAATCCGACGACAAAAGAAAACATTAATTAAACCCCTTCACAGCATTATCATTACAAACTGGAAATTAACCCGTACAGTACAATGAGCACTCTGATGAAAAACGCAGGTCGTCTGACAACCGACTCTCATGTCGCATAATTATGTTGGTGTCATTAAATCATTATCAGGGGCATAGATGTCCTCACTTGAACCGGTTCAGATAGGAACATCTACGGCAGTTGTTACGGGTAGTTGAAGCCTTAAAATATCCGACTTTTTTTTTTTTTTTTTTTTTTTTTTTTTTTAGTTCCGCGACCAAGGCCGCGGCCGCTTTAACGTCCGTTGCCGGGCGTCTCTGGTTACAAGCAGAACGTATTTCCAGTGGCGCCCGGCGGACTTTGACCACCTCTGTGGTCTCTGCGGGGGGTTGGGTCGGGATGACAATCCCGCGTCGTTGGGGTAGGGTTTTATCCCGCGTCAATGAGTGAATCTGGTTGCGTGCTATGGGGCAAAGGCCCCGCAGCACGCAACCCTTCTAGCCTGCTTCTGTAAGGACGACGGGTGGCGATCCCGCCGTCCTCAGGCCCCGATCATGGAGGTCGATGGTCTTGGGCGTAGATGAGTCTGCGGCGGCCTCGCCGCTGACTACGGAACTCGGCGGGGAGGGCACGCTCCCTCTCCCTCTCGGCCGCCTCCTTCGCGAGCACGACTTGCTCGCAGAAGGACACGGCCGCGTTCCACCTACTCCCGCTGGAGACCATGGCTTGAAGCATGGTCTCCAGCGAGAGGGTATCCACGCCCAGACCCACTACGAGGTCCCGGCGCTGACTCGCCCACGCTGAGCACTCCACCAACGTGTGGAGTGCGGTGTCGTCGTCGGAAACCTCGCAGTGTTGACACCGGGGTGTGACCTCACGATGGATGCGAAACAGATAGCCACCGAAGCATCCATGCCCGGTAACGATCTGCGTCGCACGATACGTGAGGTCACCATGCTGCCTCTGCAGCCAATCGTCCATGATCGGTCTCACCGCCGCGATGATGGTGGCACCCCACTTGGGTTGCTCAAGTCGCACCCTCCATGACTCCATGAGATCCTGGCGGAGTTGGGACCGCCGGTCATCGATTTCTCGAGACGCAGGCCTGTGGTCCCGCTCCAGCGCCTCCTTGCGCCATTGGAACAATGACGCAAGGGCTCTCGCTTCCAGGTCCCATGGAGGGGTCCCGGCTAGGAGACATGCAGCCTCTCCGGAGATCGTGCGGTAGCCCCTTATTGTTTTGACGGCCAAGGTCCTCAACGGTCTGTTTAGGAGCGTTGAGTTGTTGGCCGTCAACCGCGCCGCCCATACGGGAGCCCCGTATAGGGCCATACTCCGCACGATCCCCAGGTACAGTCTCCTGCAGGAAGCGTTGGGTCCCTTTAGGTTGGGCATCAGTCGCGAAAGCGCGACCGATGCCTGTGTCACCTTGGGGACCAAACTTCGGAAATGTGGTCCGAAGTTCCATCGGCTATCAAGTACGATCCCTAGATACTTCATCGAGGGCTTGATGCCGATGCTAACGCCTCCCACATTTATGCTGGAACCTTCAGGTGGACCGTTCCGAGGTCTGTGAAAACACAGAACCTCGGACTTGTGCAAGGCCACCTCCAGTCCCAGCCGCCGTATCCGACCCACGACTTGAGCAACACCCGTCGTGACCTTGAGTGCTGCCTCCTGGTACGTTGCACCCCGCGCCGTGACGAGGGTATCGTCGGCGTAGCACGTTACGCCGACGCCCTCAGGCAACGCACCCCGCAGCACCCAGTCGTAGCCGATGTTCCACAGAAGCGGCCCCAGGACCGACCCCTGCGGAACACCGCACGACACATCTCGCCGAGCTGGCCCGAGCCAGCTGGGGAAAGCTATGGCCCTCTCCGAGAGATAGGCCCCGACAATACGACGGAGGTAGAGAGGCGTTTCGTGATACACGAGCGCCTCCCTAACGCAGCTCCATGGCAAGGTGTTGAACGCGTTGGCGATGTCTAGAGACACCGCCACCACCACCTTGCCCTGTGAGACTGCTTCCTCCGTCAGGCTCTTGACGCAAAATATCCGACTGGCCTAACTTCGATATCGACAATAGGTTGTGGAGGTCAGATGCTAGTCGCTTCTCAGAAACTATCGAAATTTAACCGCATCGCAGTTGGGGATGGGAAAAGGCTAGTAGATGATGATCCCCAGTAAATCTAAAATGCCCAACCCAACCTGTTAGTTGTGGTGCACCTGCCAATCAGCAGGCGAAATTTTGGCCAACATAAATCTTCCCATCAAATGGCAATAGGTTCGTCGCACTCCATTACGTGATGCCAACAAAACTAATGGTGGTGAGTGGGCGCATATTTTGCATTTGCCTACCCCTTTGAAGATATAGGCGTTATGATAATGGTTATTTTAAAACGGGGCGAGGAATTGAAAGAATGTACCAACTTCCCTAACAAGGGTAATGCTCTGCCAATAAGCTACAATGACCGGTACCGATATATTTCAATTTTAGTACCTATATAATTTGCAGATCACGCTATTAAGGTTAGCGTTGGAGCCACCTGAGTGATTTGATTTATAACTTCTATTTAAATATTGAAGAACTAGCTGCTGCCCGCAGCTCCGCCTGCGTGTTACTTTAGGTCTACATATCTTTTTTATTTATGAACCGATTGAAAACCAAACCTTAAATTTTAAGTTGAAAAAACCACAACGCATTATTGAAAACCGCAAATTCAAATAAAAAATTCAAATTGGTTAATCTGTTTCTGAGATTAGCGTGTTCAAACATTCAGACAAACAGACAAAAGTTCTAAAAACCATTGTTTTGGTTTTTATTGCGTTCATAAAGCCCCTTTACAACAGTTTCTCTATTATATCTTCTTATTATATTCTCTATTATACCATAAAAATTCATCTTAAAATACGAAAATATGAAGTAATATTTATTATCTTCGTCGTGTGTGATAGTCCATTGAATTGTATGGCGAGCGATATTGTATCTTAAGATAAAATATTATAGTATCTTAGCCGTGTGCCCCCTTAGTGAACTCCACTGCGGATGACGTAACCTACGACAAACTTATTATTTGCGGTTGTTACAGTAACCAGGTCTAGGAATCGAACCGCAAAATTAAGTTTGTTTTCTTATTGTATATACTTTTCCGAGATAAAAAGTAATCCAGTAGGTGCCCAGGATATTAAAGAATAATTATACCAAGTTTCATCGTAATCGAACCGGTAGTTATTGCGTGATGTCTGAACAAACAGACAGACAGACAAAAAAAATTTTAATCACATTTTTAGATTCGGTGTCGGTCTAGTAACACCCCCTGCCATTTATTTTTTTGATATTTTCAATGTACAGATTTTTCAATTCTACAGATTTATTATAAGTATAGATAGTAGGAGCAAACTGGTTGCTTTCCAAATACAGGAATAGAATGTGTTTTTATTAGTTTCACTAGAGACGCTTAAAGTAGGACTTCTGAAATGAAAAATCCTTTGAGCTGCAAAAGTTTTTCCGGAAAAATTAGGTTGAACTGAAAATGTTTGCTCTTTTAGCTTTGTGCGCTGAATAACTTCATATGAATTGCTTACTTCAATGTAATACTCACAGTTTTATGAGGATATCTAATAACCTAACCTAAAAATAAAAATGGTAGTGAAAATGTTGATTCAAACAACAGAAAACTCGTCGTTGTTGTCACTGATATAAATTATATTGTTATTTACTAGTTTTATTGTTTAAGTCGTCAATAGTAATAATAATTCATTATAGTCTATAATATGGATTTATAATACCTAAGTAATATATTTTTTAAATGCTGTCTAATATGCTATGTATGTATTGTCATCTCTAGTGTAATATTATGTACCTACTTGTATAATTTTATAGAATGCTTCCTGTCCATTACTTATGTCTTTCCTTATTTAAATTTCTTTGTTTACTTATATTTTTCTTATGATATGTATTAGTATTGTCTCCATAAGATTGTTTTTATATTTCCTCACTAAATTTACTTAAACACCAATGACTACCTACTTTCACATCTTATTTCTTACCATTTATGTCCATCCAAAGGTTGCCTGTAAGAGATCGCTTTTAGTGATAAGGCCGCCATTTGTACATTTTCATACGATGTTTCTCATATTTATTTATATTGGTGTACAATAAAGATTATTCTATTCTATTCTATTCTAAAACTTTTGAAATTAGAGTACTTACCTATTTGTGACCATGACTATTTTTAACCGAATTAAAAATTTGTGAACGTAAATTATTCATTGTTCTTTGTCTTTCTTCAGGCTTTTTTAAACTCCTCGGCCTAGGGACACGGCTGTCCTATAGTCCATTGCCGGAAACTTTAATTCCCCACCGTAGAGAATTGCCTGGTGACGCCGGCGGACTTTTGCCACCTATGCGGCCTCTGTCAAGAGGGCTTGGACCGGATGTTATCCGTTTCTATAACCCTTCAGGCTGGCTTCTGTAAGGAGGGTACGCTCTCTATCCCTCTTGGCCGTCTCCTTATATGAGCATTACCTGCTCGCAGAAGGATACGGCCATTCCTTATTTATTTTACTTTATTTATTTATTTATGTACACACACGAAGATAAAAGAGCGAGAAGAATAACAAACAGGATATATTTACAGTACAAAGGCACCACTTATTTCAAAACAAATCTCTTCCAGTGGACCGAGGGAAGGAAATCTTTGGTTGAATCAGTTTGTTCTGTGCGTAGGTAATTTTCTAAAGCTAATATACATTACTACTTATACTAATTAAAACATTAACAATTACAATAATACATAGTATTATAATTATACACGAATATTTTATGACTACCAGAAAAAAATCAGGGATGTGATAGGTATTCGATACTAAACCCATCCATGCTATAAAAAAGAATAAAGTAGTTATGTCATTTTTGTCCCTAAAACCACCGAATATTTGTTTACTACGTAAAATAATTTACTATAGATTTTCTTTCATTCATTAGGCGCGCGGCGGCCTGCGCGTGCACCCCGCCTCCCCACGTACCGCAACCGCACCGTGTTCACGCGCCCTTTGCATGCCAAATTATTTCAAATTTTCAATCATACATTCAGTTCCGGTTATGACATCTTGATGCGCGCACGCTTCCTCACTCCCTTTCGATCAATCCCAACTAATTCTATCGAAATGGCGTACCAATTTACCAATCGCGAATACGCATTACTCATTACGCAGCCAAATTACTCCACAATTTTAAGTGTCTACCGACGTCTGTTAGTTTACAGTGATGAATGTTGTTTTACAAGAATAGGGGTTTTCAACCAACATAACGAACATTGGTGGTCAATCAGGAATCCCAAGTTGGCGCGACAACATTCATTTCAACATAGATTTAGTGTGAACGTTTGGGCCGGAGTCCTAAAGGATGGTAAGAAACTATCTCAATACGCAATTTGAAGGCAGGTGGATTGGACGGGGTGCTCCGGTCGCGTGGCCCCCTCGGTCCCCGGATCTGACGCCAATGGACTTTTTCATGTGGAGTGAAGTGAAACGAGTGTATGTCAGTGAACCCAACACCCGTGAGGACCTCCGACAAAGGATAATTAACGCCTTCGATGAAATCCGACAACAAAGAGACATTCTCCTCAGTTTGAAATCAAACTTATTAAAATGGGCTCGCTTATGCATCCAAAATGACGGATTTCATTTCGAGCAACAACTAAAGTAGGTACTTGTAGTGGTAAGTCTTTCACGTATTAAATACATAAATTAATCATTAAGCCAATTTACTATTCCAAGTTCTTTAGTACCTGCCATTTAAAATTATTAATGAAACAGTACCTAGGTACCTACCTATCATGTTTTATCTGCTAGATAGGTAGAATTTCTTAATGAAACAGTACCTAGGTACCTACCTATCATGTTTTATCTGCTAGATAGGTAGGTAATTTGACGTCTTTACCTAGGTACGTAACCATTTAATACCTTACTATAGTAATTGCGGATATGGGGGGATATGGAATCATAAAATAAATTTTAGTAATTAGGTATAGGTGTGTAGTGGAATCACAAGTTACTACACTACATTTAATTATAAATTACATACATATAAATACCTAATGATAGTTACCTATGTATAAATAAATCTAAAACTGAAAATACCTAAACATAAATAAAATTATATTAAAACAATGGTAAGTAAAAGTTTTTTAAAAAACTTTTTAGCATTAATTAATAGCATTAATTTTTCGCAGAATCAAAAGGACAACAAAACGTCGCTGTTCTCTCTGCTGTTCTCTCTGAGACAGTCTTGATAATGCCTCGTTTAGAGGCGAAACAATTGTCGACGTTTTGTTGTCCTTTTGGCTATTAATTAATGCTAAAAAGTTTTTTCTTAAAAAATTTTTACTTACCATTGTTTTGTCATGGATTTTCGCCAAGTAACGCCTGTTTCTATCCAATATTTAAAATTATATTGTCAACAAACAGATTTGCCTTGTACATCTTTTGTTATGAGATGTTGAGATGCGCGCCAGTTGTTCAACGAAACCGGCCGGAGTATCGGCGCGCGCGGCGGCGCACCGGTATTCAGTCAGTCCGTAACCCAACTCCACGCGGAGCGCACGTCGCTCGGTCTTAGCATTCTTGTTCGAACAGCTGACGCGCCCCGCTATAGATGACGTACAATATTAAGCGCTTATTATAGTTTGCCTAAAATCTTAGTGTTAAAGCTTTCGCTTAACCTTACGCTGTATATTCCTTCGCCTTCTATCAATAAAGGTTGTAGTCAGGAAGTGCCGCGTATTACTTACTTACTACAAGTACCCGCTTCCCATAACTACTTCAGGTGCTTTGATTTCATTGCGAAATTACGTTAAAACTCGGCTCGGCATGTTGAAGTTACATTGTAGATGATAGGTACCTATTTACTATCAAACATCGTGCGTAAAATAAAATGGTGGTGTCCATGCGTGACGCACGTATTTTGAGTTTTTAAAAACGTTAATAACTTTGTTTTTTTGTATGGTTGCGTATTTGTATTATTCCATATATATTGAAATACATACGTTCCAGATGAGCCCCTGAAATTTTTCTGGTAGTCATAAAATATTCGTGTATATACAATAGAATAAATACATACCTAATAATATATTAATATATATATACAGAAATTACGACAGAGAGGAGAGATATAGTGTTCTTTCACTTTCCTATTAAAGGTGAAGATGGTGTTGCAGCGTTGTATGTTCGACGGGAGGGAGTTCCACAGCCTGACCGCATGCACAGTAAAGGAGTAGGAGTAAAAGTTGGATTTGTGTATAGGACAGGTTAAGCGGTATTGAAGGTGTGACCTGCACGGAGAATCAGGTGCATTAACGTAAGAAAAACGCTCCCGGAGGTAGGGATAGGAAGGATTGTGTAGGATGTTGTATATAGTAAACATAATATCCGAGCATTTCTTCGAAGACGGATTGGGAGCCACTTGAGTTCATTGCGAAACTTTGCGATATGATCATACTTGTGTAAGTTGAAGATGAAACGAATACAAAGATTTTGCAAACGCTCAAGTTTATTTAGGAGCTCCTCGGTGGCATCCAGGTAGCAGGCATCCGCATAGTCCAAGATGGGCTGGATCAACGTCTGTGCAATGGTGATTTTTTTGTCAAAGGGCAAGTAGCTTTGAAGGCATTTGAGGTTATGGAAGGTGAAATGGACCTTCTTGCAATTCACCGACATGAGCATTCCAGGACACATTGTAGTCGATGATGATGCCAAAGTTTTTCCCGATATCAGTGTAGGCAATCGGGGAATCGTTTAGGACAACCGGCGGAAACGACAACATGTCCAGCCCACCACGAATCTGCCTACTGCCAATGATCATCGCCTGAGACTTATTTGGATTAATAAGTAAACCACACGAACTGGCTCACTCACTTATAGCTCTGAGATCTCTGTTAATGGCAGCAATAGCAGTTCTGTACTTGTTCAGGGTGAAATGTCGATATAGTTGCAAGTCGTCTGCATAGAGATGGATTCCTTCTGGCTTGAGTTAAGAGAAAATAATGGCAAAATATTTATAATTTTTTTTGGTTTATATATTTATTATTTATTAATGTTTCTTTGTTGCTCACTTATGGTGGTCTAAATTTATGGACGTCTTTTCTGCAATTTATTTTATTTCAGACTTGGGTTAAAAATTGCAGAAAAAAAAAAACACTGGATTTTTTTTTTTTTTTTACAAGGAACAATAAAATTAATTAATATTGTAGACATTTTATAAACAGCGCTCTCTTGGCCAAACTATGTAAAAGTAAGCTTCTTTTACCGGCTCAATTATTATTGTAAATAATGGTGCAATTGTTGCAAAAATTTGAACAAACAAAAAGACGAATATAAAATTCTATATTGTTTCCCAAGCTTTCCAGGTTGGCGTTAGCATCGGCATCAAGCCCTCGATGAAGTACCTAGGGATCGTACTTGATAGCCGATGGAACTTCGGACCACATTTCCGAAGTTTGGTCCCCAAGGTGACGCAGGCATCGGTCGCGCTTTCGCGACTGATGCCCAACCTAAAGGGACCCAACGCCTCCTGCAGGAGACTGTACCTGGGGATCGTGCGGAGTATGGCCCTATACGGGGCTCCCGTATGGGCGGATAGGTTGGCGGTCAAGGGGAACGTGACTCTGTTAAACAGATCACTTAGAACCTTGGCCGTCAGAACCGTACGGGGGTACCGCACGATCTCCGGAGAGGCTGCATGTCTCCTAGCCGGGACCCCTCCATGGGACCTGGAAGCGAGAGCCCTTGCGTCATTGTTCCAATGGCGCAAGGAGGCGCTGGAGCGGGACCACAGGCCTGCGTCTCGAGAAATCGAGGACCAGCGGTCCCAACTCCGCCAGGATCTCATGGAGTCATGGAGGGTGCGACTTGAGCAACCCAAGGGGGGTGCCATCTTCATCGCGGCGGTGAGACCGATCATGGACGATTGGCTGCAGAGGCAGCATGGTGACCTCACGTACCGTGCGACGCAGATGGTTGCCGGGCATGGATGCTTCGGTAGCTATCTGTTTCGCATGCATCGTGAGGTCACACCCCGGTGTCAACACTGCGAGGTTTCCGACGACGACACCGCACTCCACACGTTGGTGGAGTGCTCAGCGTGGGCGAGCCAGCGCCGGGACCTCGTAGTGGGTCTGGGCGTGGATACCCTCTCGCTGGAGACCATGCTTCAAGCCATGGTCTCCAGCCGGAGTAGGTGGAACGCGGCCGTGTCCTTCTGCGAGCAAGTCATGCTCGCGAAGGAGGCGGCCGGAAGGGAGAGGGAGCGTACCCTCCCCGCCGAGTTCCGTAGTCGGCGGCCAGGGCGCCCCAGACTACGCGACTACGCCCAAGACTATCGACCTCCATGATCGGGGCCTGAGGACGGTGGGATCGCCATCCGCCGTCCTTACAGAAGCAGGCTAGAAGGGTTGCGTGCTGCGGGGCCTTTGCCCCATAGCACGCAACCAGATTCACTCACTGACGCGGGATAAAACCCTTCCCCCAACGACGCGGGATTCTCGTCCCGACCCAACACCCGAAGAGACCACAGAGGTGGTCAAAGTCCGCCGGGCGCCACTGGACATACCCTCTGCTAGTAACCAGAGACGCCCGGCAACGGACGTTAGAGCGGCCACGGCCTTGGCCGCGGAATTAAAAAAAACTTTCCAGGTTTCATTTACATAACATCGATTGCTGATTAAAGTAAATGTCAGTATTATCGTCATATACTCGTACCTTGATATATCTACCGATTTATATCTGCAGTGCTTGTGATTGCAATTTATGAATATTCACTTTTCTGTTCGCCCGATAGACTATTTAACTAATTTAAAGATCGATGCTAGACTTCAATACTGGTCACTTACCAGTTTAAACTTTCTATTAAGTAAATGTCAAAACAATAAGTCACGCAGTAATGTGTGTAATGCCGGGAATTATTGCTCAACACTGTCGTTTCATCAAAGTAACAGTTGTGCAACAATTTACAATAAATACGGGCCTTTTCAAGTTTTCGCTGGTCGTTATAGAGAAGCCGTCCGGATTCTCTGCAACAGAAGTGTTGCCCGCAACATGATAACAGAAACTCGGCAACATGTTTAAACAACCGGGTTTGTAAATAAAAATGTTCACAATTAATTCTCGGCCTAATTATTATTAATTTTATTATATCCGTCATTTCCAGTCAGGGTTCTATAAACTGGCAGGAAATGCTCTGCAATAATTGCTGATCGGTCGAAAGGTCGAAAGGAAGTTTAAAGTTCTCTGGTTTTAGGTAATTAGGTATTGTTGTATGGGAGGTAGGTAATAATATAAATCACCATCATCATCCAAGTGTTCTTTATATTTATTTAAAAATAAATTTTAACAGTTAAAATAACATAAGCATAGGTACAAAAAATCGGTCATCTGGAATCGCGCTCGAAGGGTTCCGATCCGTTAGACAAGTTCAAAGAATCAAAAAATGTATTTATACGTTTATGTCAGAAAGGACGCTTATGCAAGTCATTACAATATACTTAGTTAGGAAGAAATACCTACAACGTAATTATACATACGGGTGATTATCCCGGCACTAAAAATTGCGTGGCATCGATGATGTCGGTAGGTAGGTACTAAAAATCATAGTTTAACGTAGTTGCTCAAATATTTTTTGCTGGTTAGGTGAGATAGTAATGTATGTTCGGAACAAATACATGTTCTAGTTTTTGGTTCCCACCACGGTTCTTTCCTTCTCTGCCTTACTATTTAGCCAGTAAATGGATAGAACAATTACTGGCTAATATCGGATCTCCGGGGAACCTAAATAAAAAGAACCAAAATTTTGTTGCCATGCATGACTTCAGTCCAATATATTCGTAAATCCTAAGACATCTACTTTTAGTAAAAAAATGTTATCAGCACAAATGAATAAATAAAAAGAAACAGTCTTTCATTACTTTCAGAACCAAAATGTTATCAACAATTTAAATCTGGTAAAAACTATGTGAAAATGTTAGATAAGGATTAGATTTGCGCAAACTCATATTATACTAGAGTTAATATACATCCATATTACTCAGATGCCGTCAATTGGGAAATCTTATTCATTCAAGCGGCCACACTTTTGACAAGATCTCTTCGAAGTAAAATTATTTTTGCAATAATGATTTAGTTGACATGCAATCAATAAAACATATTAGTTACTGGTGGAATGTAACCTTCCTCGGTTTATCTTTCTTTCTACGATAATTTTAACAATATTTAATTGCACAACACGCCATTATAAATATAAAATGTCAAGAGCACAATTGGCATTTGAAACTTCAACCGTACTAACGAGGCGCGCGCAGCTATGCTGGACGTTTACATTTTGTGAATCTATACTCTTTTGACGGCCGGACTAGGTTTCTAGACATCTACTCGTATATATTCAAAGACCTACTGTATTGATTGTTCTAACTGTAGCTTTAGAATGATTTATTTATTTTGAATATTATCTTCATTAAATGCTGCCTCAGTGATAGTAAAAATTATAGGCTTGACTTCTAAAGTTGATAATTTAAATTAAATTTTGATAATAATATGTTATTTATTTTTTGTCGCAAATGACACATTTCGCTTGAACTGCAGATATTCTACCTATATTTAGTGGTATGAAACACTTGTCTTGGCCGCTGGTCGAAATGTGGCCGCTGCTCCGGAACACACATACAGACAGATAGATCGCCCGTTGATCAGCAGGTGTACCACTTGCAAGTGAGTTAGGCTTAGACGTATACGATCTTTAAATAGTGTGTACTAATACCGAAGTGAAGCGAAGGCGTGTCGCTAGTAATAATTAATTGCAAACGCTTAGCCTGAATGACCCGAGGAGTCACCCATTTGTCATTTTCAGTAAGAGAGGTTACAATATAAAGGACCGAATCCACGACCTCGTGACTCCTAAACATAGGGTAGGGAGTGCGGTCCTAGTCAATAGAGCTCAATATAACAGTAGATTAATATCTTTGTTATTTCGACATTAATACTGATATTATAGAGAGCCTGTTGATAGAGATTGCAGATATTTTGTGATTCTGTAGAAAATGTTTGGATTCAAGAATGGTTATTAATGTCTATTGTAGGAACCTATACTTATAGTGTTGGTAACTGCAATAAACTTGCCCACTATTACGTGGGACCTACCAAACTACTGGAAAAATATGAGTGTTTGTACACACTCTACCTGTACCCTCTTGGAGGTCACTATTATATTATAAAACACAACCATCTTAAGCCTAGCATATTCCTCTTCGATATCCAACTTGGTACGTCCTGACCCTCACCCAACGACCTTGATCTTCGTTCGAAGCCTCATTAAGTGATTGATGACACACTCGTGCTCTCACACAGGTCTTTCTTTACAGTCATAAATCAATATTAATAAAATTTAGTTTTCATTTATCATACACTAGCTGATTACGATATAGATTACTCGTTGCAATTCCCAAGGGAACATATTCCTGGGGTTAAAATAAGGCTTCAGCACTCAAGGATACTATAGCTACATATTAGTGAAATAATTTCAAAAATCGGTTCAGTGGTTTCGTAGCCTTGTCAATTCATACAAATCATCATATCTTTCCTCTTTATAATATTAGTAGGTACAGATTTATCAGAATTATGTTTTTAAAATAATTATACAATAATAAAAATATTAAAAACAACAATACAATACTCGCAAATGCTTCTAATTACATATACCAAAGGGATTTTAAAATGAAGTTACAAGCCTCGCTCAAGGAATTACGAATCCCAAGTATCCTCAAAGGTGAATGCGGCCATGATCAATCAATTTACTTTCTGTTCTCGGATATGGCAAAAGGCTGACCACTGGGAACTGCTCAAAAAAAAGACAACTGGGAAAAGTGGAAGCTATACTGAAGTACATATGTAAATAGATAAAATCATGCCTCTTTCACAGTGTGTTAGGCAGAGAATACGGATTTCCACCTGCTACGATCCTGGCATATTTCTTTCGCTTCCTCAAGTTTCATTAATGCTCCCCGGTTACAGGTACTTTTAACCAGGCCTTTATTTTGCCCATTCTCACTCGCTCCATAAATTTGTTTTGTCAATCTCCTGTCATCCATCTTCTCATGTCAGAAACATGTAAGCAAACCTTTTTCCACCTTAGTTACTACATCTTCTGACATACCACAGTGTTCCGTTATCGCATTGTTTCTCATTTTGTCCATCAGAGTCACACCAGCTTTACTTCTCAAATGTCTCATATCAACCGCATTTATTCTACTCTGATGCTTCTCCTGCCACAACCAACATTCACTACCATACTTTATTGTAAGGATAAGCACTCCTCTATGCACAGCATCCTTGCCTTAAGAGACACGTTTTGGCTGTTCATAAAGCTGTGCAGTGTCCCATTCACGTAATTACCGGCCACAACTCTTCAATGAATGAATAGATTGAACAGCACAGGAGACGCTACACAACCCTGTCTAACACCTCTTTCAATGTTAAACCAGTTCGTATAAGCGCCGTTATTTCGGACACAAGCGCTGGAGATCTCATTCAGCGATTTCAGCACCCGTATCAGATTGCTACTCACTCCATTGACAATATTGATCACAGTTCACTCCTCGCCACTCTAGACACACAGACACAGTAGACTTTGGGCTATTGATATACTGAAGTAACTTTTTAATATTGTGTGTTACAAAAATACATAGGACATTAGCTGGTAGCTATTACACTTTAAAGTAGATAATACCTATATCACGCCAAGGTTCACACGATAACATTATATTATGCGTAGACATTAGCGAGTAGGGCACCGGCATCAGCTGATTGATCACTGCCCCCCCCCCCCCCCCCCCACATACACCTCCGCCCACTCTGATTGGATACGTATCAACACCCCACACTCAGAACACAGATTTATTGCATTCCCAACAGCCAATTTTTAGAGATAATGGTTGTATTAGATTTATTAGGTATGTTTGATTCGATATCATTCAAATAGTACACGTTTTAAAACTTTATGCATTTTGGAGAGCAAGGCACTTTTTCAACCATATTTTGTTTTTTTTTTCTAAATGAGATAAACTGGGGGATCGAACATGAAATGACGAAACATGCTGTCCACCTGTCGTAGATAAAGAATTCCCACTATCTAAAAGTTTTTATTTTTACTAAAATCGGTGTACTTTCAGAATATTTCTCACTGACCCATATCAATGTTATACCCTGTTTACAATTATGCAGAATTTCGCTAAGCTAGTCCCAATAAAAGCAAACTCGCACGATATCTCATTAATTACTTGCACATGGTAAACATCCACTATGCCACGCGACGGTACGTTTGACATTATTTAGACCAGTTTAGAGTGAGGGGAGAGTGGGGCAATGTAATCAAGTTAACACTCTCACAGACCTTTGTCATGTTATACTTCATCATATCGGTGATCATTTCGTAAGTTTAAAATTGGTAGACGGACAGACACAAATTACATCTTTATCCCCGAAAAGGGTTTACAGATGCGCTTATTCGCCCCCATTTTGCCTGCCACTTTGTTAACGCTCAGGACTATCGACCTCCATGATCGGGGCCTGAGGACGGCGTGATAGCTACCCACTATCCTTAGAGAAGCAGGTGGCCAAAGTTCGTCGGGCGCCACTGGAAATACCTTCTGGGGTCACCAGAGACGCCCGCAGCAATTGACATGGGAGCGGCCGCGGTCTCGCCACTTGTTCTTATCTATCTTTTTTTCCTATAAATCTGCTCTGAGGTACAGATTTTTATAAAGTACAGTTTAGATTTAGTTTCTTTTAAAACATCAAATCAAAGGCAGTCTAATGTTTTCAGAGCCTTAGGGTCTGGGTATTATACCCACTTTATTGGCTTTAAAAACTATTCAACGCTAAGAGATCCGGTGCTGAATAATAGCATCACATTACTCTCGTGCCCTCCCCCTACACTATCGCTACTGTATGTGTTGCCAGTTAGTTAAGAGAATACGTGTACGAAATTGGAGTAACCCTAACCTAAAAGTGACTGAAAATGTACTCGTAATGATCGCGTGTCATTGCAGGAAGTTTCATAGATTCATTCCATACAACTTCCATTTTAATAGGTAGGTACTACACGACAAAAAGATTGAGTAAAAAGCTGTTTGGTGATGTTGACTCGTCCATTCCAACAGAAAATCTTACTTGATGATTTGATATGAGCTAGACTTGGGAAGTTAGGTACTTATTGCAAAAACCGGCCAATTGCGTATCAGGCCAAGCATAGAATAGGGTTACGTAGTCACCCTTTGGTAGTCGGCCTCTGGTAACTGATGTGATTTGGAAAAAAAATATTTAAGCGGTTGGCGCTTAAATATTTTTTTTAAATCTGTTAGAATATTTAGAAAATTCTAAAAGCAATATTTCTGAGGTTCTTCGGTTTACCACAGAATAGGGAATACGTTTTACTAACTAATCACGCGACCAACGCAAATGTAAAAATCTTGACGTAATATATTTCTCCTATCCGGTCATCGTGTGAAATAAATTTGTCATTGGCAGGGACGTGGGAGAACGTCAGGCACCAGTGTGTGTGGCTCATACAATATACGAAAAATATTCGGATGTGACGGGATAGTACAGTTCGCGAGGTCTAAGCTGAGCTTTGGATTTGTGTTAGTGATCACGAAAAGTAGAGTAAAAGCTGTGTGTACAAACACATGTGTGTGTAAAATAGGTCAGATATAATGTTCACGTACGTACACTTAAACAAATGCAAAGCTCAGCTTATTTACTTACTTATTTACTTTGTATAATTTAGATACTTGCGAGCGGCGCGTGGTGTTGCGTGATGAAGCATGTTGGTTTTATGTCATATTAACATTATAACTGTTGCTAGAATAAATGTTTCGTTGCTAACTGCTTGACTAAAATGACTAACATTTCTCTTAGTAATTGGTAAAAATAGGTAATAGGTACGAGTATAAACGCAGTCGTCTCACAATTAACTTCATTCCGACCAACTGAATAAACTTACTAAAACAGTAGTTTAAATTAAGAACTGGTCTATCACACGATTTACAGGATATTCTATTTACTATTGTGACGTCTATAGGTATTAAGTTCAAACAAGTACCTACGACAGTTTAAAAACTTTAGTTTAAAAACATAGTTCTGTACCACTCCGTTGTTTCATAGCTCAGTGTCCCCGCTATCTGTGCTGGTCCAAGTAAACGAGCCAATCCATCAGTTTGACGCGCTGATACTAACGTTTCTTAACGTTATCATCGCCAATATGTCCCCAATATATTATTATGACTGCTCAAAGGACGCCTTACTTCGATATTGGCAGTTTTTTACAGGTAGCTTTTTTGGTAAACTATTGAAATATTTTTTCTGAAGGTCAGACAAGTATTTTTACGGCTTAATTTTATAAAATACTAAGCTTTATTTGGTGATGTTAAAAAATTGTTATCAATTCAATACATATCGCAATACAATTTTATAGTCGTTATTGTAGAGTGGTTCTGTTCCGTACAGCGCTTTTAACATTTCTGTATCTATTATACCCATACTTGAAGTGATTCGAGAAATAAAAACTGTTTCTCTTAGTGGAATAGATGGGGCTACACAATAACTCGGTTCAAATGAGATTAGGCCGCGAGTGGCCCTACGCCACCCCATCTCTCACCGCACACCCACCTCCTCACTCCGTCCATTTTATTGAACGTTAAATTAAATAAAGTCCCGGTGTGAGCCGTGGAATATTCTTTCACAAACGAAGCATCTAATGTAGCATCATCATAATTTCAGCCTCACTGCCTCATCCAACGCCACAACATTCGGTCTTAAGCTTCCCGCATCCAATGGCTTCTCGCGATCTTTACGATATCATCAGTCTACCTTGTGGCAGGCCACTATGCGTGTTCTAGTGCGCGGTTGCGATTCGAGGACTTTTTGCCACCATCACCATCGGCCATCAGTCCTACGAGCGATGTACCCTGCCCACTGCTATGCAGCTATATCAGTGACCCGATTTCATTCAGATCTTATATAATGTATAGTATTGGAATAATACAAGCTCTAATAAGACACACAGTGAGTGTTGGTCGGCGCGAGTTAACTTCGTTTCAATATCTTCGGTTTCGTCTTCTATTTCATCGTTTTATGTTCTCAAAGTCTTGTGGGAATCCTCGGCTATTTATATACTCGTAGTTTTGTTTAAATTAAACTACGTTTCAAAGAAGAGTCGTTTTTCTATACGGTCATCGGAAATATGAGTTGGTTTTTGCTAAAGTACAATTCAAAATGTCATATCTATAAGATAATCTATCCTATCTTAAAATGAATCCCTTTTGTATGGCTACGACATCATGCGTGAACGGCTTGACCGAATTCGTTAATTCTTTTTTTGTTGTATTCGTTATTATTAGGAGAAGGTTCTTATGAAAAAAAAATGCGTTACAAAGTTTGCCGGGACAGCTGCTGCTAGTAATAAATAAAATTATGTCATTCTAAGATCAATATTAATTTACTTATTCATAAAAATTCAAGTTCAAGTTGCAAGCATTCGTGAAAAAGACAGCTTTATAAGGTTAATACTATCAGGCGTTACTTTTCGGAAGTCCATAGTTAAATTTAATAAATCTAACTACTTTGCAATATTCCGCCACATGCAAATTACCCAACTCTAGTATTTATTCATGCACAAGTCCATGATAAAACAATGGAAATTTGATGTTGAATATTTAGATAATTGCAATGATTTCGCTAAATAGAAGACATGTTAAACGTCGACATATGTTTCACCTACTCACGAAGCATTATCAAGACTGTCTCAAAGAGAACAGCTGTTCTCTATAATTATAAATATTCAACATCAAACTTCCATTGTTTTATCATGGACTTTCGCCAGGTAACGCCTGACTCCATTCAGTAGGTAGTTAGATTTATTTAATTTAAGGACAGCTTTTATATTTTGAGTTATATTAGACGTTTACTTAACCTTCTGGTATTATTCCAAAGAACGTCATATATTTTTATAGGTAGTATAATTTATAATGGAAAATGGTTACATTTCGTAGCGCTCTGTAGCCGCCCCCTATTGTGCTTCTACCAGAGACATGTCATATTTGTATATACTTATCATAGGCTTCTAAGCTAGAAGCCTATAGCACACAGAAACGGTGAACATTGAAAAGAGCAAGAGCTAAAACGAGGATAAATAAACGATCCCACTAAACTATAGGGCAGCCACGAGAAGTCGCTTCACTTTCATTAAATTTTTGGAACGGCTGAATCCCACGGCCTCTTCCGTCTAAATTACTTTAGTTTTGTAAGGGTAAAATACGTATATATTTTCAAAAGTATTTTCAAAGAGGTCTACACTAGTGGAGCACGTTATTGTGGCTCAATAAATGGAATTAAATGTAAACAGCCCGCGTTGTGTACCAAGCTTGTTTAAATGCGGCACATTGCTTAGTTAAAATATTAAGAAAGAAATTATAAATAGATCACAAAAACTGATGTCATCGGCGGGATTCCAACCCACGGCCTTTCCCTAACAGGGGGACTGCTCTGCCAACTGAGCTACGATGACCACTACCGACAACATTGAAGTTTTGCTTCATATCATATTCATAATTTCTACATCGCGCTATTAAGGTTAGCGTTGGATCCTTTGCATTGAGTGCTCAGTTAAACTCAAGTGCTATAATGGACTTTGTAAATGAAATTGAGTTGAATACTTTTAATTTCACTGATTAATATTATAGGAAATAATTAACTCGTCAATGTGAAAATTAATGATAAAATAAAATAAAAAAATCTTATTATCACAAAATTATTAGTATAGTTGTGTAGTCTCACGGAAAAATTGGGGTCTCATCAAGATTTAAGGGACCCAAACCAACCCTATCTAAAAATGGTGCACCTGCCAAACAACGGTGTGCTACAAGTGTGCTACAAGGAGCAAGTTCCGTCTGACTTCAAATTTGTTTTATTCTACAATAAATCGCAAAACACGACACATTCACACAGGCACGACAAAAATAAATAAAAACATATAAAATAGTACAAAGAAATTAATTGGAATCTGAATGCATTTTGTTATGGATATGGATATCAATTGCACTCCAAGCACCCTTGCAAATGTTCTCTTTAGAACCAAACCTCTTTTTAATAACCAATTCGCACAAAACAATGCAATGCAAGACAAAGAAACTTATTGTTTGTACTTACCTGATAAGTTATTAAAATTTTGCTGTGCAGAATGTTTCATCAGCCAATTTCAATGATACGACAAGGTCCAAAGCGAAATCTGAGTGTTAAACTATCTGTTTATTATTGCGTTCATAAAGCCGACCTGCATCAATTTCTCATATATATCTTCCTTGTACAAACAGCGAACAAATTACAATTTTATTATATGTATTGATGTCAATTAAGTTTTGAATTAGCTACAGCTTAAACTCTTCAAACACCAATTATATCTATAATTGAACTAGAACTGATCAAATCACAGGTAGGTTAATAACGCATGTGTTCCCGAAAGTAGGTAGAAGAATATTGTTCGACGACTTTAAAAGCAAGTAAAATTGCTGGTCCCACGAACTACACTTTTTTGTTTCACGAACACATGTCCATAACTTTCTGACCAACTGACGCCCTCAGTTTTCTCCATCCCAATTCTCACAAGAACACAACCGGGATGAAAAACCCTTCTGAATAAAATAGCTTTCTACTGGTGAAAGGAATAAAAACAAAAAGTTTCATTAGTTTCAAAATTTGTCTACTAAAAGCCCAACAAATCGTAGCTCTTTAATAATATATTAGTATAGATACTTAGTATATAATTATATCTATGAACAATAAGTTAAGTCAATGGAAACCATAGGAGTTCTATATGGGTCGTGGAGGTGAAGCCAAACCAATCGTAATTAAATCATGAACGGCAGTGAGTGATACATATACTAGAATGTACGAGTAATATCCCAGTCAAGTTAGCTTTATAAATAGTTGTACCTATTTTGGTATTCAAGGTGATAATTTCATTTTTTGGGTTTATTGGATTAATCTCACAAAACAGTGAATTTAAAAAATGAAACCACAGACGAAATCTGTAAATTTAAAATTATCTACAACTTTTTTATAGTTTAACCAAAATTTACGACAGGAAATTATTATGGAAAGAAACTTAATCCCTTTTTTCGAGAACTGATTTTTTGTCTTAATCTAAGGATCTAGTGATTAATGCAGTATACCCTACACTTTTCTCTACCTCTAAGATAAAGCAAAAAAGCTATAAAAATATATTCCTTAATACGACCCTATTTATAGGTTCTTTGGTAAGACTCAAGCTTTGTTTATGTTAAAATTATGAAAAAAATTAAATTACTCACTCGATTTTACCTCAGTTCACAAATAATTATTTAAAATATTTTACGCCCAGGACCATCGACCTCCATGATCGGGGCCGCCGTCCTTACAGAAGCAGGCTAGAAGGATTTCAAATTCACTCACCGACGCGGGATAAGATCTTGGAAAATATTTTAACAATTTACTATTCGTTAAATTAACGGCGTTAAGTAGAAAATATAAGGTATTCTCACTAGTCTTATTTTGAAATATTGTTAAAGACATAACTTGACAATATTGGCAGGTACCTATATAAAGTTATATTTTAATTAAGTTAATTATGGTCAGACTAAAATTCGACATAAAAATAAAATAGTATTATTTCAAATAATTAGCCATTTATTTATTATGTTTCTTTGAATTAGATTTTAAAAACCTATTAATTTATCAAAAATGCTCTCTCAAATTATCGCTTTTGTATGTTCACGCAAGTTAACTGTCCAATGAATTCTGCACAATAAAAATAGTCTACAAATTGCTCCATATTCTTAGACACCCATATCCGTTCAGTTTTAATAAATATATTAAGTAACACATTGTTATTCCGGAGCCGTACTATCAGTGAAACAAACAGCTCCTAGAACTGTACCTACTCGTATATTGAGGGTAGAACATTTTAATCCGAATAAACTTTACCTTGGCGGCTATAAACGAGTAACATTCGGCTAGAGAATGGTCCGTCCGTCATGACGCCGGCTCCTGGCCGAGGGTCGAAGGTTCCACACACAAGTAATGTGACGTCAGGGGGCCGTAGACGGTAGGGCTGCTGTTGCGAGGTCGGTACTTAAATTGGAGAATTTATTTTCCTGCTTCGTTAAAACTTGTGGTAGGTATATTTGCAGACGAGTTTTGTTTCTCTTTGTGGAGTATGTTTCAGTACTCTAATAGACTCAAGTATTTACACAATTGTTATGAAAATGAAATGTGTGATATAAGCTTAGTTCACAAAGACAAATAAAATAATATACATTTGCATAATAGCACTATCCGTATGAAAATTATCGCAGATATAATAAGTTTTCGAAGGTATAAGTTTAATAATACCAGTAAACCGCTCCCACCATGTTGTTTGGTTTTCCGTTTGCAAAACGTATTCTTTAGAAAGATACTGTTTATTGATTTGTTGATCATAATCAGCAACCCTTATAATAAGTTCTAACTTAATATAAACAGGAACAGGAGAGCGATTAAAAATTTAAGCTTCATGCTACCTAAACACAAAGCAACGAATTTCGGACCTGCGCTGCGTTACACGACGACCGTGTTGCTCTATGTACCTAAACGCTATTTCCGATTTTTTGTGAATGAACGTGTCGTGCATGAACCTATAAGGTGGATACGCGCAACCCTGAAAGCACTCTTCACATCAATTGTAAATCGTTGATTACCATTGAACCTACCGGTTTAATAAACACTTATTCTCTACATGTTGGTTAACTAAGTTATCAATAAACCCGCATTTAAATATGACAATAATGGTCCCGTAAGACTCAGAAGTGAATGTAAGAAATCGCGTGAATTTAATTTCACGCTACGGACTTTAAAGGTTCCCACCTTTCTTGATAGTTTACCCAAGTGGGTATAATGTTCACCACTAAAATAGACGTATAACGGGTTTGGCCCTTTTTGTCGGTGGACCTGAAAATCGTATTTCTTGAAGTACCATTTGTAGACGTTTACCTTTTTCTTCAGTTGAATATACCTAAATAAAAGTCCGCACGCTCTCAGCTTTTGTAGTTGAAGCGTTTTTCATTACAGAGTGGATTAAAATGCTTTTGACACACACCACTTATTATTTTTAAGAAATTTCCCAAAGGGTTCTTAATAATAATTCCAATGCATAGTCTTTTAAAGTTTGGTGTTGTGAATGATTTTTAAAGTCAATAAATGTTTACTCCGAGGTTTTTCGTTCTGCGTAACTTTGATCAAATCTAAAATGATTTAAAAATATTAAACTAGCAGGTCTAACTGAACTTAAAATTAAGATTTCCACATAATAAGAAGATATCGCTCAAAAATATATAAATTCGGCACTTTTGTAGGGTTCCGTACCCAAAGGGTAAAACGGGAACCCTATTACTGAGACTTCGCTGTCCATCCGTCCGTCTGTATCTCAGGAACTGTTATTGTTAGAAGTTGAAATAATCACAGATGACGTATTTCTCTTGCCTCTTTAACATACATACTAAAAACAGAATATAATAAATATTTAAGGAGCTCTCATACAATAAATGGCCACCTTAACGTCCATTGCCGGTCGTCCCATCCTCGTAAGGCGCTCATAACTCAATGGCGCCAGCGGAATTTAACCACCGAAGCGGTCTTTGTCAAGGTGGGGTCGGATGTTATCCTGCATCTTGAGGTCGAGTTTTATCCCCGTTGGTGAGTGAGGGCGTGTGAGGGCAGAAACTCTACAATATTGCACACAAATACCTAACCCTCTTAACCTAAAATAAGACAAAGCAATGGTAAATATGATATTAAAACTTTTTAAATTCATAGCATTATTTCGCTAAAATAGAAGACATTACAACGTCGACATATGTTTAACCTCTACACGAGGCATTCTCAAGACTGTCTCAGAGAGAACAGCAAAATATGAAGCAAGAACATGGTTGTTTATAAGGGATGAACATGTAAATCTCGTTAGCGCGATGTAGGATGTGGCACATCACCAGTACCAACAATTGAACACAAAATTATCGTGATTCAGACCCACCTAAAACAACAAACGGGGGTAGAAATATTAAGTTAGACTACGTAAATAAAATTAGGTATTTTATACAAAAAAAAAAAAAAACCACCTCTTTAATTAACAGAACCATAGTGTACCACATACATCAACCAACAAACTACTGTGGTTGTCTATTCACAAATATGTTTCGTTGTTGTTTCGTGTTTGGAAAGTCATTGACAAAGCAATGGCTTTGTCATGGACTTTCGCCAGGTAACGCCTGATTATGTCTCCTAGCCGGGACCCCTCCATGGGACCTGGAAGCGAGAGCCCTTGGGTCATTGTTCCAATGGCGCAAGGAGGCGCTGGAGCGGGACCACAGGCCTGCGTCTCGAGAAATCGATGACCGGCGGTCCCAACTCCGACAGGATCTCATGGAGTCATGGAGGGTGCGACTTGAGCAACCCAAGTGGGGTGCCACCATCATCGCGGCGGTGAGACCGATCATGGACGATTGGCTGCAGAGGCAGCATGGTGACCTCACGTATCGTGCGACGCAGATCGTTACCGGGCATGGATGCTTCGGTAGCTATCTGTTTCGCATCCATCGTGAGGTCACACCCCGGTGTCAACACTGCGAGGTTTCCGACGACGACACCGCACTCCACACGTTGGTGGAGTGCTCAGCGTGGGCGAGTCAGTGCCGGGACCTCGTAGTGGGTCTGGGCGTGGATACCCTCTCGCTGGAGACCATGCTTCAAGCCATGGTCTCCAGCGGGAGTAGGTGGAACGCGGCCGTGTCCTTCTGCGAGCAAGTCGTGCTCGCGAAGGAGGCGGCCGAGAGGGAGAGGGAGCGTGCCCTCCCCGCCGAGTTCCGTAGTCAGCGGCGAGGGCGCCGCAGACTCATCTACGCCCAAGACCATCGACCTCCATGATCGGGGCCTGAGGACGGCGGGATCGCCACCCGTCGTCCTTACAGAAGCAGGCTAGAAGGGTTGCGTGCTGCGGGGCCATTGCCCCATAGCACGCAACCAGATTCACTCACTGCCGCGGGATAAAACCCTACCCCCAACGACGCGGGATTCTCATCCAGACCCAACCCCCGCAGAGACCACAGAGGTGGTCAAAGTCCGCCGGGCGCCACTGGAAATACGTTCTGCCTGTAACCAGAGACGCCTGGCAACGGACGTTAGAGCGGCCGCGGCCTTGGTCGCGGAAATAAAAAAAAAAAAAAAAAAAAGGTAACGCCTGATTCCATCCAATATTTAAAATAAGACACTTTGAACTCACCAATGAGCACAATAACAACATTCATAGGGAAGTAAGTACCAACATTAAAGGTACCCAGACAGTTTTCCTCCGAACTATTGCAATATCTCATATTTTATGACAAATGGAGTCACGTACGGAGTCACGATAGCGGCCATAATAATATATCATGCATATTGAACTTGGAAGTTATCTCAAACTAATATCACGTGTACTGTATCGGTCTTATGGTTGTAGAGAAACAGCTATCTAAATTGTGATAAATAGCTTATTATACCTACCGTAAGCCTCTTCCCAACCCAGTCGGATTAGGTTTTCAGCCTTACTGCGATGCGGCTGAACATCGATATTTTCCGTGAAGCGACTGCCATCTACCATCATCTGTGTAATACATAATATGATAAGTTATTAGACGAAGCAATTATAACTTTCGCAGTTGAATATCTATAATATGGAGTTAGGAATAATAATCAACTGACAATAATAACGGTAGCAAAATAACTAATGGGATAACTTTCAAGTTAAAAAACTTAACAATCATTATACTTGCATAACGCACCCAATATCTATGATTGTTTCAAGAGATACGTGTAAGTGGGAGCTTCGCAATAGACAACTTAGTTTTACTGCCGACTACAAATAGTTATGGTGCTTATTTTACAACCCTGTCAGGTTTATGACCCTTGCTTTTGATTTACAGGTAGTCTTTCTATAGTACCAAGTCGAGGAAAAACTACATTCATATTATAGGGTTTATTGAAAATTTAATAGTGATTGAGATAATCTATTTAGTAGAACAATAGATAATCATAAAGCATTAATGTAATTAGTTTGCACTGAATAATGTGACATTGATAACTATAGAAGAGTCACTTGTAGGTATCATACACAACTTTAAAACTCATACAAAGGATGTCATCAGTATCTCCGTATATAAGTGCGTTGAACTCAGACAGACTTTGTAATTTGACACGAGAGATGTCTTAATAGGTTTTGTCTAGCTTGAATTATTGTAATGAATTAAGTTTGTTTCGAAACAATTTTCGTTAACTCTTTGATAGTTTAATGAACAATATTCTGTATATTGTTATCTAGGTTGTAATTAGAATTTAGAAATATATTCACAGATAGTTGACTTTGTTAAGTCGTTGATCAGTTAACTTTTTCTATGCCTTAAGTATGATAACTCCGCACATTATCAACTGCAGTTCAAAGATAAGTAGAAGATATACCTACATCAGAAGGTAATTTTGGGCAGCACTGTTAAACTTAGGTTAACTGGTAGAACGTATCACTAGCGCAATATTGTTCACTATTCTCTGACTGAGGTTATTCAAGATCGGTATTGTCTTTACTAGACTAACGAAAAACGTGAGTTCGACATTTATTTTTATAATTTAACATTTTTCTCTTATTTTCTCTCTTGCTTTATTTGCATAGAACCAATAATTTCAGAATTAGTTACAATAGCTAAATCACAAATTGACCGTTTACACTTTTGAGATACAAAATTCTACAATTTTAGATTATGTCAAGAATATTTGAATATAAAACAATCCACTGAAATGTGTTGACTCCCAGAGGGGTATATGTAGGTACTTATACTTACAGTCTCGCTTCTATGCATCATTATAAAAACTCAAGATACCAAATAACTGATAAAAAACTGAAATTAACTTTGACTCAATGTAGTAAGTTCTATTTTTACTGAATAAGTGAAACAACGCGACGTGTAAATGACCAAACCGCAAGTTCAAATCAAAAAATCAAATCATTTCTGAGATTAGCGTGTTCAAACATTCAGACAAACAGACAAAAGTTCTAAAAACCATTAATAGTAAACTCCACTGCGGGTGACGTAACCTGTTCTGAAGAGCTCTTCAATCTGATCCCACCCTCTTCCTTCCGATCCCGAACAACGCGTGCCGGGCAGAGATGCCACTCCCACACAGTGGATAGCATGTTCGCGAGAACCGAACGTTTTAACCGTTCGTTTTTCTGCCGAACGATAGTGGCCTGGAACGCCCTGCCTGTGCACGTGTTTCCTCCCACATATAACCCTGGGTTCTTCAAGCGGAGCGTGAAGAGGCACATCAGTAGGTCCTCAAGTTGAGGGCCACTCTCTATCGTATGTGCTGTGAGAGTGGCCCACAATCGCTAGACGTCGTCACGACTTACCACCAGGCAGGCGGCGTCAATTTGGCGAACCGAATATAAAAAATAAAAAAAAAACCTACGACAAACTTATTATTTGCGGTTGGTACAGTACTCGGGTCAAGGGATCGAACCGCAAAATTAAGTTTGTTTTTCATTGTATATACTTTTCCGGGATAAAAAGTACCCAGTGTGGTGCCCAGGATATTAAAGAATAATTATACCAAGTTTCATCGTAATCGAACCAGTAGTTTTTGCGTGATGCCTGAACAGACAGACAGATAAAAATGTTTTTAATCACATTTTTGGGTTTGGTGTCAGTCTAGTAACTCCCCTGCCATTTATTTTTTTGATATCTTCAATGTACAGAATTTTCACTTCTACAGATTTATTATAAGTATAGATTTAACATTCAACTCAGAAAGCTTTTACGATGGTATTTCAATAAAATTGTTTTGTTGTGTTTAGTCAGTATCTTCATAAATCTATCTGCATTGTTAAGCAAATTGTATTGTGGGAATAAAAACCGCTTATCTCAAAGTTATGTGCAATGCAACGATGCCAAAGACCTGGAATTTTAGGATTTTATTCAAATTATAATAAAATTACAGAGTTTTCTTAGAGCCATCAAGACTTGAGAATCCATCTACATACATACATACATAAAATTATATACTAAATAATAAATATACATACAGATAATAACGATTATTTCAATTTACTAAGACGAGCGGTCAATAGTCAATAGCCTAAGATAACTGACGAACTTTCTTTTAAAAATACAACAGTTAGTGGATATTCTGATATCGAGAGGAAGGGCGTTCCAGAGAAGGAATTTACTCTCTGCCCTGGCTGGTAGAATGTTGGTTAAAATTACAGTTGGTTATTTTTTTTGTTGTTGGATTTTAATTTCTTTAGTGCTCGATAACGGCAATAGGCTTGCCCCCTATTACTTGGCATCAATACTTACAGCAACTCATTGGTTTCAATGGCTTTTAACACTAGTCTTTTCTGTTAGATTACCGCGATTCTGTCAGATGGTCCGCCAGCGCCCTGGTAGGGTTTTCCTTCCAAGGGCGTACTCAGAACGCCCCGCTATGGATGTAATAGGGCGGACTTAAAAAAAAGGTAACTTTTCTGTAATTAAAATTTTTATTAAAAAAGAATTAGTTTAAGTAGGTGCTACAAACTATAGATAGACCACTGAGTAAAAGTCTATCGTTCGTTATTTTATTTACTATGGCGAAGCCATAGAATGTAACTTGTATAATATTCCGTTATTGCTACCTCAGCAAATTATAACATTATTTCGGTACGTGCGCTTATGTAACAAATAAGCACGTACCTAAGAATTGCTGTTATGTTCACTCCACCTTTCATACTGGTATGTACATCTTCCTTTGTTAACAAGTAATATATAAGCTAGATATAATACTAATATAAGTTCAGTCAATCAGTCAGATATTATAGAGTCATTACCATATACAATTTCTATTGTTTTACTGACTACAATATTGGTGACCCCGACTGGGCTGAACCTGCGTCTCGCGGAAGCATGTAACCTTCGTGGTACATGCCCGGCTGGCTCTCTAGTGCTGATATAATGGTAGGACAACTACCACCCTATATGGTGTTCAGCGGTGAATCTAGAGAGTTAGCCGGATAATAGCAACGCGATCGGCACAATATCAACAACTTAAGCTACGGACTCGGTTTTCTGACTTAGTACAAACATTTATTTATACTTTTTTTTAATTTTTCAAAATTCGCGCTTCGGCACATTTTAGTTGGTCTCCCACAAGCGGTTGCCTCCAATTAACTTTCAACAGGCCGACATTACAACAAGCCGATCTAAGACTCCATCCCAACAAGTTGTGAAGATTACAACCCTTACCAACGTATGAAGAAACAGCAAGCCGTCACTAGAGAGTACACACCGACAGAATACGTCCCAGTGCTTAATAAAAGGCAAGAGGTTGCAGAGCGGTGAATGGGCACACCCTCGACCTGGAGAATCCTCGCTAGAAGCACACCGACCATGACCACAGGAATCACAGCAAGCATTCCTTCAACTCACCCGAAGATGATACTCAGACAACCGACAAAGTTGCATATCGCCGGATTAGAGACATAATGCAGTACTGAGCGCAATCGCGCATTTCGGCCGACGCAGCAAATTCCGGTCATGTATGTATGCATATACGGTCAAGGTCACACGCAAGCATAATATTTCCCGGAGGCGCTCGGCAACGGACTTAAGTGCTGCCACGGCCTCGGGCCGAGGGTTAAAAAAAAAAAAAAAAAGCATCGTATCGTGCAAATAATATTTTTTAATGTTTTCTCTCTATACATTAAATTGGATCCGTTCACATTGGTTAGAACTAATGCCAATTCCAGAGATTAATGGTGATCTGACAAAGAGCCAAATACTGTCCTCTAACGGAACTATACGGTAAAACGTAACGCGACCAAGTGCAAGTATACAAATGGAGATTTTTATTTCTGGTAATCATGCAAAGAGCCAGGGATTAACTCCTGCACGAACGTACTCACTACATTCAAGTTTGCTACCACCCTGGAAGGTTGACGCTCCTCAGGTTTGGATATACTTCAACCGAAGTACTTTGTCTCTCGCCATAATCATCGCGCCTTACGCAATAATTAGCAAGCGGCATAACGATGACGCACGAGATACGCAACTGGATGACAACGACGTTCAAGTGGAATACTACCGCATAGCGGGATTCCACCCACATTTTGTACACCACGCGTAACTAGCAAATAATGATTTTAGCTAATTTCCGTTGACTATTTTTATACAACTTGTTTCTATATTTCAAAAGGGGAGTACAGATTTTTCTGTATCTATTTTTATATGTTAAATTTTTATACATTTCCAGTCACCATTTTTACACATTGTTTTTTATACTCTAAAATGGGATTTGTTATCTAGACTTACCAACTATATTTTGAATATACATTTACTTTAATTGTTACTTTTTAATGTTAACTATATTGTTTCTTCTCAAGGGGGGAGTTACTATGGCGAAGCCATAGAATGCAACTTGTATAATATTTCGTCATTGCTACCTCAGCAAATTATAATATTATTTCGGTACGTGCGCAAATAAGCACGTACCTAAGAATTGCTGCCACCTTTCATACTCGTATGTACATCTTCCTTTGTTAACAAGTAATAAGTATATAAGCTAGATATAATACTAATATAAGTTCAGTCAATCAGTCAGAAATTATAGAGTCATTACCATATACAATCTCTATTGTTTTACTGACTCGCAATGTTTACCAAGCAATTTCCTTTACAAAACTTCATTAATTTGATAAGATATGTAGGGTTTATTTTTCATTCCATAGACACGAAACATTTTTTGTATTCTTTGAATGCAACGCAAAGTTTTGTATCGGCAGTCGGTCGGGAGGGATCAACTGTCAACACTTATTTACGACGTTTAAGTAACTCCCGTAGTCCCGTACACTATATTCCTCTTCATTAAGTACTAGGGCGAGGTATGTAAGAGACAAGGATGAAGCAATACAGGTGGGTTTAGTGAGAATGAGAGCGATGATAGTTATATTTATTTTGGGTCAAACGTTCAGTGCGCACCCGGGTCGCCCGGCGACAGCGGAAAAAATAAAGATAAAGGGTCACATTCACTTGACGGGAAAACTTTCTTCATGATTATCAACATAATTATGATTTTAGCACTTTTATTTTCAATAATTTTACTGCTACATTATAATAAAGTAACACAACATAACGACAGAATATTGGCTGTTTGCAAAGAAACACTTCAAACTCAACTATCCGATATATTAAGATATTTTTATATTTGCACATTGTGGAGCAATATTTTCGGAAATGATATATTTTATAAGTAGATAGATGTACGGTAAATTCTTACCCTCGTACTTCGAAGGGCACGTTAAACTGTCACTCGGTCTCACATACGAACAGCCAAGGCAGTCGTTACTGGTAGTAAGAGCATTAATAATCCAACTGATTAAACTACCTGTAGAATTTCGATATCGCCAATGGGTTGTGGAGGGCAAATTACAGTTCCTTCACGGAAAATATCAAAGTTACAAGACACCAACTGGGTTGGTAAAAGGCGCAATGGATGAAGATATCTGAGGGAGAATAGGTAGTTGGTATTGCGGGAGTAAATCGCGCTTCCCAGTACGGCTGATCGGCCGTATCCTTCCGATAAATATAAATAAGTACGTAGATTACGGTAAGGACGGCTCATGGCTCATGGCTCCCAGGGTTTCAGCGCACCTCCCGATGACGTCACTCACCAGTGACGTGTTATTCCGAAGCGATACATGACAAAGCTGATAGTGGACGATCGCCATTTACACAATTGTCGATACGGAAGTAATGCGCGTCTAATATTGGCTTGAGGGAACAAAGTCTTAGGAGACGCTTTATAGTTTTATTGTGAGAACAACGGCCATAATTTTTTATGACCGCTATATTCGGAGCGCGTTTTGATATTATGAAGGTACTTAATTTTACCCTCTTTCACGAATTTTTCGTCACTATTTCCCTTGTTGTAAAAACGGCGGGTAGTAAAAGAGTTACCCTCTTGGAACTGTTTGATTTACCTTTAAAATATAAAATGTTTAAAAAACTACTACTGTAGGAGGTTAGGGTGTCCAGAGTAGAAATCAAAGGCGTCTCTTGGCTTGCTTGACCATATATCTGGTTTATTGTTTTATATAATGATACAAACTTATATGTATACATACAATGTTACAACCCTATTTGAGGTGGAAGAGGACTGCGGGGCTATCGCTCCTCACCTCCCTACGCTGCGTGAGGATCTAAAGAGGGACTGCGGGGCTATCTCCTCTAAAGACCTCAATACTTAGCTGAACCTTCGGACTGCGGGGCTATCGCTCAGGTTAGCTTCTACCAGACTACTGAGTGGACTGCGGGGCTATCTCACTCAGCGTCTCCTAACGGTCGAATGACAACTTGATCGTTGCGCGTGCTGTTTATATAGGCGGGCACTTCCCTCCATCTTGCTGTTAAGAAGGTGGTGGTGGTTGTAGAATGAAACAGATAGTTGCTGTGCGACCGGGAAGGTATTCGACTCCACGCGTAATACTAAGGTAATCTGCTACATTCTCCCCCTCTGGTGCTTGTTAACGTCCCGTGAGAGCACCAGGATCCTTGCGCGGTCGTCCTCTCCTTCTTATCGGATTAACTGGCTTCGGCAGGATGTCATCTCTTTTCTCGAACTTAGTAATAGCCGATGTATGATATTTACCAATCGGTTGATCAGGTGAATCTGGATGTGCGACTTCATAGGTAGATGACCCATGCTTTTTCAATATAATATAAGGACCATCGCGTCGCGGAGCAAATTTTGCAGAAAATTGTTTCTCAAGATTGCTTATTGGATGCGTTTCCACTAAAACTAGGTCTCCACTCTGGTAACCTGGATCTGGTTTTGTCTTAACATTTGCCTCTTCTCTATTGACGTATAGATTATGCTCAATGTTTTTTCGTGCCAGTGCCAAGTTTTGAGATAGTTTTTGTAATGTTGGCGTAATTTCCTTTATAAAATTCTCATCTTTAACTGTTGAACTTAGGTCTCGTGTCAAATCATATGTGGTTCTTAACTCGCGACCAAATGTCAAGTATGATGGTGAAAAACCTGTTGTTTTGCAAGTTGCTGTATTCATTGCAAATCGTATTGCAGGTAATGTGGAAGGCCAATTGTGATGCTTATCTTTAACCATCATTGCTTTTTGTGACTTCATGTCCCTGTTTTTTCTTTCTACCATGTTTGGTTCAGGGTGATAACCTGGAGCGTAAATTTGCTCAATCTCCAAGCAAAATACTAGCTTTTGCATTACTTCGGAAATAAATTGTACTCCGTTGTCGCTTATAAGTTTCCTTGGTAAACCATAGCGTAGAAATATTTCATTAATTAATATGGATGCACAGTTTACAGCACTAGCTTCTTTTAGTGCAAATAGTTCAACCCATCTAGAGGCAGTGTCCTCTATTATAAAGATCCATTTCTATCCGGAAGGTCCTTTTGGAAGTGGACCAAATAAATCGATTGATAGGGCTTCAAACCTTTGACAAGTAGGCCTGGATTTAAATAGTCCAGCCGGTTTTTGATTTGAAGGCTTATACTTTTGATACACATGTTTTTATGTGATTAATTATATCTTTCCGAATTGTATTCCAACAGATTTTTTTTGTTATACGTTGTAATGTGCGCTCAATTCCCATATGACCTGCTGTGGGTACATCATGGTACGACTTCAGTATGTTAGGTATTTCATGCCTCGGAATCACTAGCTTTGCATTATCATCATCTTGTCCTGGTATGTAACGATATAAAACTCCTTTGTGTAACAGAAAGCCTTTCTTTATCAATTCTGCGTAACTTTCTGATTCTTTTTCTTTCTCTAAGTCTTCTATAATTAATTTCAAATCATCATCTTTTAACTGCTCTAATTTGTTTTTCGTTAAGTCTTGGAAGTTCCATTTCTATGGTACAAATCGTACACATTCCATTGTGATTGGAGCATGGGGGTCGTGACAATGTGTCAGCTACTACATTTGTACGACCTGGAGTGTACAAAATATTAAATTCATAAGGTTGTAACTGGAGAGCCCATCTTGCAAGACGTCCAGTTGGACTTTTCAGATTAATTAACCATTTAAGAGGTTGGTGATCAGTTATTGTAATGAATCGATTTCCTTCTATATATCCTCGAAATTGCGATATTGCCCATACAATTGCTAAGGCTTCTTTTTCTGTCACAGTATAATTACACTCTGCTGGAGTAAGTAATATACTTGCATATTCTACAGGATGTTCATCATTACCCTCCCCCTGCACTAAAGCTGCGCCAATTGCATATTGGCTTGCATCTGTTTTAATTGTGAACGGCATATCTCCATCAGCTTGTTTTAATACTGGTGCTGTTGTCAATGCAGTTTTCAACTTGTTGTAGGCTTCACGCTCTTCTGAATTCCATTGCCATGAAACTTTTTTACGGGTTAAGTTAGTCAACGGTCTTGCTACTTCTGCAAAGTTATATATAAATCTTCGATACCACGATGCTGTTTGTAGAAATGAGATCAATTGTTTCAGATTTCTTGGTTCCTGCATATTTTTGCCATAGCAGATACCTTTCCTGGATCTGCTTTTATTCCTTCAGGTACAATTAAATGTCCCAAATATTTTACTTCAGAACATCCGAACTTACATTTCTTTCTATTAGCATTCAAATTATACGCTTTTAGTCTTACAAATATTTCTTTTAAGTCATTTATATGTTCAGTAAAAGAGCTAGACCTTAAAATAAGGTCATCAAGGTAACAAATTACACAGTTGGCTTTCAAACCTCTTATAAATTTATCCATTAGTCTCTGAAACATCGCCGGTGCATTGCGGATGCCAAATGGCATCCGTTTGAAGCGATACGTGCCTGATTTTGAAACAAATGTTGTTTTATCTTGATCACCTGGATGTACCAATATTTGATGGTAACCCGATTGTAGATCAATTGTAGACATATAAGGCATAGCTTTAGCTTGATGCAGAATGTCATCGATACGAGGTAATGGGTAACAATTTAGTTATTTCGTTCAACTTTCTATAGTCAACACATACCCTTATATCATTTTCGCCTTTAGGTACTAGAATGACTGGTGCTGACCATGACGAATCAGATTCCTCAATTACGTCATTTTTAAGCATGTCGTTTTTTTGTCTAACACCTGTTGTTGCCTCATAGGAGATAATCTATATGGTCTAACACTAATAGGGGCATGGTTGCCGGTCTCTAGTCTGTGTTAAGCAAATGGAGTATATTTAGTATTTTTATCAAAGATACTGCTATACTCTGTTAAAAGGTTATTAAAATGTCATTTGTTAACAAGGTACCTTCGTTGGGTTGTAAATGAATATCTAAAGAATACAGTTTAATAATATTTATTGGTACATAATCAATACGAGGGTCAACACATGAATTCTCGTCGGCTGGTTCCCTTGGACGAACTGGACGTGGTGGAGTATCTAATTTATGTAGTACCCATTTTCGTCTTTTGTTCTCCGGTGGACTACATGGGTCCCAGAATGGTGACGGTGTGTCTTCCATTGGAGAGAGCATGGTTAAGTCCCGTGCCCATTTCAAAAAATCTGGCAATTGTTCATCTTCCGGTTGCTTCTCGAAGGTTAACAGTTTTGCAGCCTTAAGTGGTATATTTATATTCTTTAATTGTAAAAAGCTAAAAACTGTGTTGGGGTCGTCAATAAAACTCCATGCCCTCTGTGGCAGATTTAATACGATTCCCGCTGACTCTAGGAAATCTATCCCTAAAAGAGTGCGATTATTATTCGCTTCGGGTATCGCAGAAAATATTATAGGTCGTATGCGTTGGCCTATAACCATGTCTACTTTCGCAGCTAACAAAGTTGTGGTTTTGACATTACCATCTGCTAATATTATTTGTGTGTACTTTTCTTCGAACTTTGTCCCCTTCGCTATAAGCATTTTGTATAGTTCAGTACCAGCAATACTGATCCTCGCAGCAGTATCAATATATGCATATCCGTTTTCCCCTTGAATAGATATTTCTATTGTAGGAATTTTCGAATTATTTTCGAGGGTGGTTTGCATTTTACAGAAAGTTACTGGTTTTGGTGGGGTCTCTTTATTTTTGCATGTCTCGCACTTGCTTCTGACTACACCTGGTGTACCACATCCGTAACAAGTTATTATATCCTTAGGCTTAGATAGCTCATTCATTTTTGCTTCTGCTGCCCTTTTGCGGCAATGTTCAATGAGATGCCCTTTTCTTCCACAGTAGGTACACCGTTTGTAGGGTCTGTGTACACTAGTATCAGCAATCTGTCCGGACTCTTTTATTAAACTTTCAAGGGTACGCCCTTTTTCAAGTAAATCTGCAAATGTTTGTACCTCATGTCTGGCTATTTCTTTTTTATATGATATTTTTAATAGGCCATACACCATATCTAAATGTTCCTCTTCACGATGACGTTTTGCGGGCAATTGGGATAGTAATGCCCGTTTTTCACATATGAACTCATCAATGCTTTCACTAGTTTGCCGTTTCTGGAAACATTCAACATATATCTCGTGCGGTTGTTTCAGTGGTGCAAATGCCGATCTTATAGCACTAAGCGCTTGGTTCCATTTCTTAATTTCGGCCTTTACACCCATCCACCATGTAGCGGTTTTATCAGTTAATAGAAGTGTAAGCCCCTCCACAGCGTCTTCGTCTGATATCTTTTCATTTTTTTTATAAACGGAAATACTTGTGACAAATTCTTCTACTTTGTTGTGACATCTTTCACCATTATATTTGGATTTGCAATAGGCAAAGCTTTTATGCGACATATTTGTTGACAATTTAGCGAATACTTCACTGAACTGTTGCATTTGTTCTACCGTAATGTCTTCTGGTTTTGACATTTTATGTTTTTGTGTGCAGGTAGATACAAATTTATTTCACATAAACGTGGTAGTATGTCAATATATGTGGGTAGTTCCAACACTTTTATAAATCTTCTTGTGGGTATATTGAAAAAAGTTGGTCGCCAAATGTAGGAGGTTAGGGTGTCCAGAGTAGAAATCAAAGGCGTCTGTTGGCTTGCTTGACCATATATCTGGTTTATTGTTATATATAATGATACAAACTTATATGTATACATACAATGTTACAACCCTATTTGAGGTGGAAGAGGACTGCGGGGCTATCGCTCCTCACCTCCCTACGCTGCGTGAGGATCTAAAGAGGGACTGCGGGGCTATCTCCTCTAAAGACCTCAATACTTAGCTGAACCTTCGGACTGCGGGGCTATCGCTCAGGTTAGCTTCTACCAGACTACTGAGTGGACTGCGGGGCTATCTCATTCAGCGTCTCCTAACGGTCGAATGACAACCTGATCGTTGCGCGTGCTGTTTATATAAGCGGGCACGTCCCTCCATCTTGCTGTTAAGAAGGTGGTGGTGGTTGTAGAATGAAACAGATAGTTGCTGTGCGAGCGGGAAGGTATTCGACTCCACGCGTAATACTAAGGTAATCTGCTACACTACTAGTTTATATTTTCTTAACTATTATTACATAATTAATGAAACATGTAGAATAAAATGTAATAAATGTTAATAAGTAAGTAGAGTAAAATAGCTTTGTTCCCGATAATATTATTATCACAATTATAAATGTTTGATGACTTGGAATTATCTACGACAGCCCTTTACTTAGTTGCTAATGAAATCTGTCTAAAGTTACACAAGAATGGGAAATGCCAAGGAAATATTAAATTGCACAACTTTGTGGAGTTTCCCGCACAGACGAATTACATACAAATACAGAATCTTGGAGTTAAATGGCTCAAATAAAAAAAACATTACTGAACCGATTTTTTTTCTTTAAAATCTTTTTTCTTCGAGTTCTCACTTCATTTTACCTAGGTACCTTAAAAAGTAGTCAGTATAGGATAGCCAGTAATTATAATAGGCTATTTTTATCAAAACTTTTGTTTTTTTAAACTACGACTAAGTTTAGTATGTACAATTTACAGAAGTGGTGAAAGTAAATACCGGCGACTTCAACAAATTACGCACAGGAAGAACAATGTGGGTACCTACTAAATTGTGTGGAATAATACTTAAACTAGGTATGCAATGCATGCTACTAATTGCAAATGTTGAGCGGAGCAAATTTTCTTAATTTTTTTTTATGCTCTATTTTCATCATTTCAGAGATATGCACTCCCGGTTATGATGTCGACCAGCATGCCAAATTTGGTCAAAATCGGTCGAACCGTTTCGGAGGAGTTGGCACACAAACGATTTACACTTGTCATCTAAGATACAATAGTGTGTTGGCATCAAGTCTTAGAATATTTCCAAATGCAATGGTACAATGGTACAAGTATCTCGTGCACTCTACTGATTTATGTCGAACCATAACTCATTGCCGTTTCATTTGCTTACGCGTTTATTTACCTCCTAAGAGGCGTTAGATTTAAAATTGAATATTTCAACCGTTTCTGCAAAATAAATGTTATTAAATAAAGTAAATCTACTACAGAATACAATTTTGTTTAGATGGTCCATTTATTTGAATTTTTAAGCTAGATACAACTGGTATTAACAAAGGGATGATGAAAGATCGTTTACTTGTGTTAATTGGGATCCTCCATTTTAACTTTACCGCAATGCCATCCCTCTTATGCCCAAAAAGCATGGGATAGAATAATAATATTGTTGGACATTCTCACACAACGTCATCTAGCCCAAACTAAGCGATAAGCTTGTGCTATGGGATCTAGACAACTGATGAACATACTTATATATATTTCTAAATACATACATAAAACATCCAATCCCCGAAACAAACATTTGTGGATCACACAAATGTTTGATTCGACCCGGGAATCGAACCCGGGACTCCGGAGTCGAAAACCGATGCACTACCGACCACGCCGCCGAAGCAGTCGGAATATCTCCATATGAACGTTAAGAGCAATTTTACTGAATGATACAGTTCGCGAGGGATAAGCGGAGCTTTGCATTTGTGTGGCCAAACCTTTTGAGATTTTCATTGTTCTCATATATGTACAACTGTATAAAATGCTGTCCATTATTGCTTATAAATGAGTTTCTTCTTTTTTCTTTGTTAGAAATACACGACATTAATTTGTAATATTGGATGTCTAAGATTAAATTCCCATGGTATAATTATACCATACTACCTCGGTGGCACAATGGTACTATGTACGGACTGCCACACTCGAGGTCTCGGGTTCGATTCCCGGGTCTGGTGGATAATGTATAATTCTCTTTAGAATTTTATCCAGATAATTATCCCAGAGTCTGGAACTTGTGCCCGGTAGATGGCAATAGGCTCGCCCCCTATTACATGGGACCTAACATAGCTGGCGAGATGTGGGTGTGTTTGCACACCTCTGCCTACCCCTTCGGGGAAAAAGGCGTGATGCTATGTTATGTTATGGTATAATTATCTCATTTCCAATAGTCAAACTATCTTCCAAAAATGTTTCATTTATATTATAGTACAGATATTTTTACGCAATTCTCAAACAAATTATAAACAAAACATGGTTTCAGACTCACAATATTATATACCTGAAAAATATAATACGAGAACAGTTGTATTGTTCGATTTTCAGTTCAGATAAATTTTATTGAAAATACGTAACAATATCACTGATTACTCACATCATAGTATCTAGAATTATTGACATGTGTCAATACAGAGGTAGGCAAATATCAAGAAACTAGGACAGATAAATAAATTGAATGAGTATGTATGATAATATAAAATTAACTCATAAAATTTTACGTGTCATCAAAAATGACGCAACTCCAAAAGTGCTGAATATTTTGTGCAAAACTGAACTGTTATTTCTAGTTGCTACTTTAATTTAATATAAAATTAGTCGCTTTATCCAGAGCGAGTTGATTGCGACTGTTCGTCGGATGAAAAGGTGCTTCTTTGTTTTTATTTGTAGTTAAAGCAGTAATCATGTCTAAATTTTGAATATCTTTTTTCTATTACTTAACGAATATTAACGCTCATAGTCGGGGCCTTTTAGTCGTAATCGATTAAGCAACATAGACTTAAATTTTGGATGTATGACCAAAACATAGCAATTCACCTAAGCGCCCATTAGTTCCAAGTAAGCGTTGAAACCACACTTAAGATTATTCCCATATACATTAAAACACTGTCAAACTACCCACACAATTTGTTAAATGGAGTCAGAGTATATTAGCCGTATAATTTAATATAAAGCCGCGAGCCAGACGACCGCGACACGCCATAAACAACATAAATCGTTAAATCCTGTTAATTACTGATGACGTCACTTGACGTGCGGCTGCGGTGCGATTGCGGTGCGGGTCGGTGACGTGGCGGCTAGTATGATTATAGCGACATCAATTTGGATGCTACATTGATTGTTTATGACCAAGGAATAAAAACACTCAGTTTTTTTCAGTATTAATTCTGTAATCTGTGTGTATATAATTTACTTCTGCGAAAGCTATCGGGGATAAAGAGTCCCAAAAACATGCTCATTGACGTCACAACATAACTTTGATGTCGCCATTGGGTTGCAGAGGTCAGAAGGCAGTTGCTTCATAGAAAATATAGAAGTGCAGCCTATTTGTCATTAGAATGGAAACCTGATTCCCAACTGAATTAAAAAAAGTCAGAGGAATATAATACTAAAGAAAATCAAGCAGGTTGACATGAAGTAAACGCATGACTAGTCTTGATGTTATCATTGCATAAATTATTAGTAAGAAATAAACTAGGTATACCTAGTTTCCAGAATATACTGAAAAAATTAAGATAAAATATATGTAGTTAAGCTGTCCACGATTTGTTAGTGTTTAATATAAACAGATAAAAAACTCGCTGACCCCAATATATTTCAACTAACTTGTTCAAGGGCTACTTTATATATACGACTCACTCTTGGTTATAGCTTGTAATTTGTACAAGTAAATTAATTACTTCAGACTTTAATGTTTCGCTGCTACTTGAACTTTGAGGAGTTTTAATTGTTTTGTATGAAATATATGATTTTACTCTAAAGATGTACAAAAATGCAATCCACTTGTAACCAATTATTATTGAAATAACCCGGTCAAGTGCCAATCGGATTCGCGCAAGTATGACCCATTCGAGGTAACCATTATTTGTTGTTATAGCTGCAACAAAAATAATCATCTGTGAAAATTTTTATTATCAAACTAACACGGTTCATGAGATACAGCCTGGTGACAGACGACAGACTGACAGACGGATTATCAGAGTCTTAGCAATAAGTTTCCATAAAACAGAAGGACCTATGTTCAAAAAATATAAAAAAAGATTTGGTTACGTAATGTAATGAGATTGTACAATTAGGTTCAGTGACAGAAGCGGAAACCTCAAGAGGGACATAAGTTCACAGGAGCAGGACAGACACATTGAGTGGTGAGACGTTATGGAGAGGCACCTTATTTTGGTTTATTTTAGCAACAGTAAGTAGCATTATGCTTTCAGGAATAGGTTAATTTCGATTTGAATATTATATTTTTTATTGAATATGATGTCTAGTACCCGGTAACAGCAATAGGCTTGCCTCCATGTGATACTCACAAAATTACTGGCAAGGTGTGGATGTGTAAAGCACCTCTGCCTACCGCTTCGGGGATATGAGCTTGATGATTCATAAAAGAATACCTAGGTTTATTACCTAAGTATAGCCCCACTTTTTCATACAGGTTGAGTTATTTACTAAAAAGCATTGGAGTTTAGAAAGATGATTATTAATAAACCTGTTAATTTTTTCCTACTTCAGTCCCACTGCTACTTGCTAGTACCTCTGATACACATATACTACCGAGGCACATAGAGGTACGTCACAATGATATATCGCGCTCCTGATAGAACTGCGCTTTATGTCTCCACGCGACCTGTTTTTACCGATCCCTTGCTGATTTTATAACCGAATGTATTTCACCTTCGATAAACGTGCGCACTGATTTATACCATTGAATTGCGAAGAATCAATACATTTGTAACATGTACAACTTAAAATTCCACTGTTCAGTAAAAGTTACGCAATTAAATAACATTACTTTAAAATGGTTGTTATAAATTTAAATGCACAGCAAAAAACTTATCGCACCTCAATTTATAAGCAGCAGATAAACTTCTTTTACAGCAAATAATGTTTTCCTGCAAATAAACCAATTGTTTAAATGTACCAGTACTAGAAATAATTGAAAACTATACATATTGATGTGAACACACTATTGAACACACTATTGAACACACTATTGAACACACTATTGAACACACTATTGAGTGTGTTGTATTTTTTCTTCAAATGCGTCAAAAAAAGATGTTTTACGTATAAAAAATATGATTTGCAGATTAAATACACTGATTGCGCATCAATATTTTATAAAGTCGTAGGGCGATCCGACTTGTATAGGTTAGGTTAGCTAAGAATTCTGTACCAGAGCATCCAGCAGTGGTCCATAAACTTGGCCGTGGTCGCCGAGCCGTACTACGTCCACCCGGGAAGCCCGGTGGACGAGGACGGCTCGGCCTGTTTTATCTTCGGGGGGTTCGCCGCAGACAACTCGCGCCTTGCTATCATTGCAAGGGGCCGCGGGTGTGTTGCGGCGGAATATGATGGGTTGGCAGTCGTGGCCACCTACATCTCGCCGACACTGGACGAGACTCAGTTTGAGCTATGGCTCACTGAGCTCGACGTCGTCTTCGCTGCGTGCCGTCCTCGCCCTGTCCTGCTCCTGGGAGACTTCAACGCCTGGAGTGAGGCGTGGGGCTCGCGATGCGGCGATGCCTAGGATTAAAACCTGACCGGCAAGGAAGCAGGTGTACTGGTGGTCGCCGGAGATTGCACAGCTGCGCGCAGCATGCATCTCCGCCCGCCGCCAGTACACCAGGTTTCGCCGGAGGCATCGCCGCCCAGACGACGCGGCAACCCGAGAGGCAGAGCTTTATCAGGCTTACAGGGAGGCTAAAGGTAATCTCCAGGAGACAATAAAGCGGGCCAAGACAGCGGCCCGTGTGGAGCTCCTGGAGACCCTGCAGCAGAACCCATGGGGGCGCCCGTACCTACAGGTCAGGGAGAAACTCCGACCTAGGGCGCCCCCACTGACCCAGAGTCTCCAGCCGCAGCAGCTGGAGCGGGTCATGGGCTCCCTGTTTCCGACGAGCGCGGAGGAGTACGTCCCTCCGCGCATGGCTCCGTCTCTGCCCGACGCGGATAGCATCAGTGAAGACGACGTACCCGAATTCAGGGTGGGGGAGCTAGGTGCGGCAGTACTCCGGCTTAAACGCCGGAAAATCACTGCCCCCGGACCCGACGGCATTCCTGGCCGTGCATGGGTCCTGGCCCTCGAAGAACTCGGGCCTCGACTGATGGGGCTCTTTAGCGCATGCCTCGAAAGGGGCCAGTTTCCCAAGGTGTGGAGGACGGGGAAACTGGTCCTGATCCGTAAGGCGGGGCGGCCGGTGGACTCACCGTCCGGATACCGGCCGATCGTGTTGCTCGACGAGGTGTGTAAGCTCTTTGAGCGAATTATCGCGGAACGCCTCGTCGAGCATCTCTCGACGGTGGGGCCAAACCTGGCGGACAACCAGTACGGTTTCCGTCGGGGACGCTCCACCGTGAGCGCGATCATGCGCGTCAGGAGCCTGACGGAGGAAGCAGTCTCGCAGGGCAGGGTGGTGGTGGCGGTGTCTCTTGACATCGCCAATGCGTTCAACACCTTGCCATGGAGCTGCGTTAGGGAGGCGCTCGTGTATCACGAAACGCCCCTCTACCTCCGTCGTATTGTCGGGGCCTATCTCTCGGAGAGGGCCATAGCTTTCCCCAGCTGGCTCGGGCCAGCTCGGCGAGATGTGTCGTGCGGTGTTCCGCAGGGGTCGGTCCTGGGGCCGCTTCTGTGGAACATCGGCTACGACTGGGTGCTGCGGGGTGCGTTGCCTGAGGGCGTCGGCGTAACGTGCTACGCCGACGATACCCTCGTCACGGCGCGGGGTGCAACGTACCAGGAGGCAGCACTCAAGGTCACGACGGGTGTTGCTCAAGTCGTGGGTCGGATACGGCGGCTGGGACTGGAGGTGGTCTTGCACAAGTCCGAGGTTCTGTGTTTTCACAGACCTCGGAACGGTCCACCTGAAGGTTCCAGCATAAATGTGGGAGGCGTTAGCATCGGCATCAAGCCCTCGATGAAGTATCTAGGGATCGTACTTGATAGCCGATGGAACTTCGGACCACATTTCCGAAGTTTGGTCCCCAAGGTGACACAGGCATCGGTCGCGCTTTCGCGACTGATGCCCAACCTAAAGGGACCCAACGCTTCCTGCAGGAGACTGTACCTGGGGATCGTGCGGAGTATGGCCCTATACGGGGCTCCCGTATGGGCGGCGCGGTTGACACCGCACTCCACACGTTGGTGGAGTGCTCAGCGTGGGCGAGTCAGCGCCGGGACCTCGTAGTGGGTCTGGGCGTGGTACCCTCTCACCGGAGACCATACTTCAAGCTATGGTCTCCAGCGGGAGTAGGTGGAACGCGGCCGTGTCCTTCTGCGAGCAAGTCGTGCTCGCGAAGATGGCGGCCGAGAGGGAGAGGGAGCGTGCCCTCCCCGCCGAGTTCCGTAGTCAGCGGCGAGGCCGCCGCAGACTCATCTACGCCCAAGACCATCGACCTCCATGATCGGGGCCTGAGGACGGCGGGATCGCCACCCGTCGTCCTTACAGAAACAGGCTAGAAGGGTTGCGTGCTGCGGGGCCTTTGCCCCATAGCACGCAACCAGATTCACTCACTGACGCGGGATAAAACCCTACCCCAATGACGCGGGTTTCTCATCCCGACCCAACCCCCGCAGAGACCACAGAGGTGGTCAAAGTCCGCCGGGCGCCACTGAAAATACGTTCTGCCTGTAACCAGAGACGCCCGGCAACGGACGTTAGAGCGGCCACGGCCTTGGTCGCGGAACTAAAAAAATAAAAATAAAAAGGTTAGCTTAGAATCCCTGCAGGAAACTGTACCTACCTGGGGATCGTGCGAAGTATGGGCCTATACGGGGCTCCCGTGTGGGCGAGCTGATTGACGGCCAACAACGTGTCTATTTTAAATAGACCGTTTAAAACAGAGGGTGCCGCACGATCTCCGTAGAGACTACATGTCTCTTAGCCGGGACTCCTCCATGGGACCTGGAAGCGAGAGCCCTTGCGTCATTGTTTCAATGGCTCAAGGAGGTGCTGGAGCGGAACCACAGGCCTACGTCTCGATAAATCGAGGCTCAGCGGTCCCAACTCCACCAGCGTCTCATGGAGACATGAACGGTGCAACTTGAGCAACCAAGGTGGGAAACCGCCACCATTTGCTGTAGAGGCGGCATGGTAATCTCACGTATTGTGCGACTCAGATCATCACTGGGCACGAATGCTTCTGTGTGTGTAACTATCGTGAATGGATCTGTGTGTGTATCACACCCCAGTGTCAACACTGCGAGGCCTCTGGCGAGGACACCGCACTCCACACGTTGGTGGAGTGCTTAGCGTGGGCGAGTCAGCGCCGGGATCTCTTAGTAGATCCCCGCTGAGTTCCGAGTTTATGGCTGGTGCGTTCCAGAGACGCATGGCAATGGACGTAGGATTCAAAAGAAAAAAAGGTTATCTTTCTTATATAAGAAAAAAGAAAAAATTTAAAAGAAAAAAATTGCTGCACAATCAGTATTTTTACTCAGAATTTTTTTTAGAATGAAACAAAGGGTTTTTGATTTGCAGTTAAATACTACCGCTTTCTTAATTTTTTTTTCTTTTTTAAATTAGTTATATAGATAAGTTTGATATGCAGTGGTCGACAAATCGAATAGGACTGGTGGTCGTATTAGTACATAGAGCTACACGGGTTGGATTGAACATAGACTGAATTATTTGGCTTATGTATTAGTATCGCAATGAATTAGTATGCGAGATAGGTGATTTGGTTCTATCTGTTGTTTTGTGAATCTGGCAGTACATGTAACTTTAGAAGCCATTTTGTCTTCAATTATAACCTTTATAACTTTATAACCTAAATAACCTTTATAACTTTATAACCTTCAAAAGTGTTACCTTTTTTATACGTAATTGAATAAACATATTTTTATTTGCATTCATTTTCATTTGTATGTCTCCTGTGTCTGGCGCACTTCCCTTTCTCGTCTTTGAGGAGCGTGAACAATGGTAGGTACTTTGACACTCAAAAGGTTTCAAAGGAATCAAAGAATTCAAATAAATTGTCTGATGTAAGGTTACACAGCAGAAAATAAAATATATTCTAAGCAGCTCTTTATTCTGCTGCATAACAAGATAAACTATAAAATATTATCAAGTCCAAATTGTCAAGCTTACGGCAACACAATGTGAAACACAATGTCATGATGCAAATCATGTTTCCCAGACCATAACTTTGTTTCTGCCTCATTGACCATCAGCTATTGGACAAGAAACTCGTTCGCTTATTCAACGAATAAGACTGCCATGTATAGTCATAGGAAACACCATAAACACGGTGATAGAGACCAGATGTCTTGCATGTGTTATGCGACAGACGGACTGTGGAAATATGAAAAATATTTTTCATTTTTCACTCACAACAGAGCAATGTTTATTCGTTGCTTATATCTACAAGGTTATCAATAATGATTATGAAAACTTATTATGATGGTAACTAATTTCAGGAACCTTACCAGCCAGCAATAGCGCAGAGAATTACATATTATTGTAAGAAGTACCTATACCTACTTAATTATTGGTTATTTATCCATTATTCTGTGTCAATTTAGTGTTTCTAATAAAAAAAAAATGCTAAGAAAGTCACATAATGATATAATATACAAATATATAAATGCATCTAAATTAGATTAATCGACAGCAAAATCTCTATCACAAAAATTCACAAGAAAACATAATTCATACTCAAAAAAATAATTTATACAATTTTAGTAGATAACACGGTATAGATTTATTATTTATTAGTTCAAGGGCGAACAAAACATAAGTTTTGGGACGTTTTAAACCTGAAGACCTTTCAACATTTATATTCTCTCAAACAACCAGGTGTTACGTTGATTTAGGAAGGAAATAAAGAGGTTGACTGCAAAAGGTTTTTTTTTAATATAGACTTCAAGGAGTTGTATTTTGACAAAAATGGCTAACAGTTAAGTATGTTGAAATATTATGGAAAATATTAATTTTCCATAAATCATGATTTTAAACCGTTACATGATTCGAAATAGCTAAGTACAAATATGAAGTTTAGAATATAATGGTTTTACATTTGACGCGTTTTCGAAATAAATATTGATCTCGAACGTTCGTTAGGTTATAATGTTCTTTCGTCTCCTTTAATTAGGTTTAAAATTTTCTTATATTCTTCTTCACTGAGTTGAAGACTAGGAAGAAATCTTTCCAGGATTATTTCTTCCTCAGCTTGAACACTTTTGACGTCGCTATATAAAAAATATGCTCTAAAAACTTTCCTGAAATCCTGTAATAGGTTTCTAAAAAGGTTGACCTTATACAACCGACTTACAGTGATATAGGAATGATGTAATTACCTTAAGTTGACTCTTAAAAATACGAAGAGCACATTGGCCTCGGTGACAGGGTACTGGCCTACTTTTTCTAACAGCCTCTTCATTTACGATGTAAGCACAATCATGGGCCTTTTAATTTTCTTGTTATTCAGTTGGTGTTGAATGTTTATATTCAATTCGAATTAATATTTTTGAAAAAACCGTCCAAGTGCGTGTCGAGCCACGCATAAAACAGGGTTCCGTAGATACCCATAAAAGCTTCTATAACTCCGTAACTAACAGAGAATTTAATTTTCAAATTTCAGGTTCTTCACGCAGCCGTTTAGATTTTAGAGGGACGATGGAGTAGACGCGAGAAAAATATAATCCTCACTTTACGTGTAGGGGAGGTACCCCTAAAAGAAATATTTTTCAACATTTTAAAGCAGCACTCTGTCGTCGTTTTAAATAATACATATTCATGCAAAGTTTCATGTTTCTAGCACCAACCGTTTGGGAGAAAAGCCGAGGACAAACGGATAGACGAACGGACATGACGGAACTATAAGGGTTTCGAGACTTTACCTACGGAACCCTAAAAAGGATTACCTACCAATACCTAATAGCATTATACTTATTTATCTTGGTCCAGTTCACTACTGTTAGAATACAACATCATTACTGGCATAAATTTTTAAACTTAGGTACTATGGTTACCCATTCGCTAAAGGAAGAACTATTTAAGCGATAACGACAGATATTGTGAGAAACGGAAAACTGGGGGTTATGACATGAAATAAAATAATTCTCACAACATGGTCGCTCGTACTTGTGATAACGTTCAAACACCTGCCTCCCGCCTGCACATTACTTATAGCAGGGGTCGCCAGCGTTTGTATCGTTTTCTTGATTTTATATTTGTAAGAAATTGGAAACCGGCTTCATATCTAAACAAACACGCCTGCGGTAAGGGGCAATCTAGGGTCTAAAAAATGGTTCTAAATTGCCTCCTTTATTGGGACGAGTCTGTGTTTATAGCTTCTTAATTATACTTCTTTAGACCGCTTGTAAATTTTAACTGAATGTGTTGAGTCGTCAACTTCTAGAGCAAGAAATTAGCGACCAAATAATTGACACTTTTAGTTTTACTTCAAATAAATAAGAACTCACGTACACCCGGCATAAACACAGTCCATCAATAAAAGTTCATTAGAAGGTTGTGCACAGAAATAAAATAAACACGGGTGTTTGCTTAACTCCGTGTACTTACACTTCATGCTCGGTCCAATTTCTCGGTGTGGATAAAAGACACGCGCATTGAATAGTCGAGGAGCTGGGACTATCTATTTAATCAGTAATACATATTAAATGATATTTAAAGCACACATTTACCACAGGTTTATTTTCATACATTCGATTTGAAATACTTAACGAGACAGTATCGACAGAAAAATTAATTTGGAATGTAGCTCGTCGATGTAATTTACAGTTTAACTACATAATCACACGATCGTTCATATTTACAATAAGGTTGATTATTACCACAATATTAATTAGTACGTTTTATTTGAATACACCGATGATTAATTTTGATAATAATAATTTCTCTCGCTATAATAATATGAAATACAACTTTAAGTGTAACATTATAATTTAACATCCATTTACTTCATTATCCAAATACATGGAAGAATTGTTTATATGTTCTGTTTTACAACTCTCTGACTTGAAACCTGCTCAGCTTAAATTGCTTATGCTCCCTTTTTCGTGATATTTCAGAGCGTTCACTTTCCTTTTCTTCCATTTGCAATACTTCATGGCTGCACATGTAAGAATGCTCAATAATTACATGTGCAGACCCAAACGTTCCAGTAACCACTTACCCAATCATAATATTGTTATCATTTATGCTTATTTACTACCTAAGAAGTAATAAAAGTCAAATAATAAAACATGAAACCAAAATACTGTAAACTCCTAGCCTACACGAGTATACAGCAAGTGCAGCGGGTAATCGGTTTAGTTGTACCGACCCCCGAGGCAGCTCGCTTTGAAATGGGAAGGATTTACTCGCCTCATTTTGATCAACATGAGATTTCATGTGAGAAAACTTTTACTCGTGTTTATTGGATGTAGGTACAATATTATGTAGGTATCGGGGGTATTTAAATTTGTTACAAAATAATTTAATGAAAATTTATAAATTAATCTACTGCTCAATTAAACTACTCGTCCCGGACCGAATCTGGCGGAAATGTGCCCAGAATGCTAGCTGCATTTCCCCGCTGAATGGCTTTGCATCAGATACCCACGCCTCGGAGTGAGATTCACCTGTCCTTTATAATGGTAGGTTTTTTTTTATATTTGGTTCGCCAAAATGACGCCGCCCGTCTGGTGGTAAGTCGCGACGACGTCTAGCGATTGTGGGCCACTCTCACAGCACACAATACTATAGAGAGTGGCCCTCAACTTGACGACCTACTGATGTGCCTCTTCACGCTCCGCTTAAAGAACCCAGGATTATATATGGGAGGAAACACGTGCACAGGCAAGGCGTTCCAGGCCATTATCGTTCGGCAGAGAAACGAACGTTTAAAACGCTCGGTTCTCGCGAACATGCTATCCACTGTGTGGGAGTGGCATCCCTGCCCGGCACGCGTTGTTCGGGATCGGAAGGAAGAGGGTGGGATCAGATTGAAGAGCTCTTCAGAACACTCGCCGTGGTAAATACGGTAGAATGAAGCCAAGGAAGCTATTGTTCGGCGCTGAGCTAGCGGCTCAAGGCTTCCCGTTACCTCCGGACAATCTATAATAAGGATATCCCGTCGCTGCATAGCGTCGAGAGCGTCCAGCAGATACTTCGCGGAGCCGTCCCAGAGGTGAGAGCAGTATTCGACGCAGGGTCTAATCTGCGTCTTGTACAGCAGACACCTCTGGTCCGGTGTAAAGAATCGCTTTACCTTATTCAGTATTCCTAGTTTCCGCGAAGCTAGCCCTATACATCTATCGATGTAGTTTTTATTATTGAGCTCTCGACGAACGTCTATGCCAAGGATATCAAGGTTGTCCTTCATTGGTAATAATGCATTCTGAAGAGTGGATAGGGGAAGGAAAGGGGATTTCTTCGCTGTAAATGCACACGCCTTTGTTTTGCGGGCATTGAACTCGACCAGGTTCCTCCTCAATCTCCGATCGCCCCGCCGCCGGACGAGCCCAGTAGCTCCCGTGCAATGTGCTCTCATCTGCATAGCAATGAATGTTCCCGAGGGATAGCATGTCATTGATTGATATATATAAGGAAGAGAGTTGGTGACAGCACAGACCCCTGCAGTACCCCGGCATTCACTTGCAAAAAGCGAGAAGCCTGGCCATCGCAGAGGACCGCATTCAGCGTTCGTTCAGAAATCTAGCTATCCAGCTGCACAGTTGAGGAGGTAGACCATATGCCGGAAGTTTGGAAAGGAGCTAAGCATGCCAGACTCTATCGAAGGCTTTGGCGATGTCCAGGCTAATCGCCAAGGACTCGCTAGCGCTCGACCAAGCACAAGTGTTGCGTGTTCCGAATACCTATTAGGCAAGTCAGCTACTTAGCTGTCGTAGTAAAACAACGAAAAATGTTTGTAAATTAAGTTACAAGTAAATCTATCATAGTTAACTGTACTCACCCTAATTACAATAATAATATATTCCAGCCGACTTTGTTTTAAATTCTTAACAACACATTAGTTTAATCCGCTCTGATTTATTATAACTTCGAAACATAATTAGCAGGTATTCTTACAACTGCTCATAACCCCTTTTTTTTTAATTCCGCCGAGACTGTGGCTGCTCCCATGTCCATTGCTGCGGGCGTCTCTGGTACACACCAGATGGTATATCCAGTGGCATCCGGCGGACTTTGGCCAACTGTGTGGCCTCTTCGGGGGTTTGGTTGGAATGAAAATCCCGCATCGTTGGGGTTGGGTTTTATTCCGCGTCGGTGAGTGAATCTCGTTGCGTGCTGTTTGGCTGAGGCCCCGTAGCACACGACCGTTTTAGTCTGCTTCTGTAAGGACGGCGGGTGGCTATCCCGCCGTCCTCAGGCCCAATTAAAGTTTAGATTACCCGAAACAAACCTATAATTTATAAAGTTATCGCACGTCCTTTTTTGCGTCAGCAAGTGCTTTGTTTTATAAACTAGATTAAGTTGAATGTAGAATAGTACCAAGGTTAAATAATATTTTAAAGTATTTAAATGTTGAAATATAATTTTATTATTTGACCCTTTCTTCTCTACTACTGTTTCCATCATCCAACATAGTCTTTACGACACATGTCGTCAAACAATATTTGTTCCACTTTAAAAACAGAGGAAACACAAAATAACTTTACCGAGTAAATAATACGTCAAAGGGCTAAGTGATTGATGCAGGGGTGACGCGACAGTTGTGGAAGGGCGAGAGAGAGAAGTGGTGATACCTACCATTAATCTTACTGTTAGTCCCGGGCAGGAACTCTTCATAGGGGCACGGATAACTCACGTTGATGGAAACTCTTTACCATTGTTTTTGATTATGGAACCTTCGCTTCAATATAAGTCCCATACTATTGTTGTTTCTCTCAAAGGTTTAAAAAATAAATATTTTGGACATTCTCACACAACGTCATCTAGTCCAAACTAAGTTATAAAGCTTGTGCTATGGGATCTAGACAACTGATAAACATACCTTTATATATTGGATGGAATCAGGCGTTACCTGGCGAAAGTCCATGATAAAGCAATGGTAAATATGATGTTAAAACTTAATTCATAGCATTATTTCGCTAAAATAGAAGACATTACAACGTCGACATATGTTTCACCTCTACACGAGGCATTCTCAAGACTGTCTCAGAGAGAACAGCAAAATATGAAGCAAGAACATAGTTGTTTGTAAGGTATGAACATGTAAATCTAGCTAGCGTGATGTAGGATGTGTCACATACCAGTACTAACAATTGAACACAAAATTATCGTGATTCAGACCCACCAAAAACAACAAACGGGGGTAGAAATATTAAGTTAGGCTACGTAAATAAAATTAGGTTTTTTTATACAAAAACCAACTCTTTAATTAACAGAAACATATTGTACCACATACATCAACCAACAAACTACTGTGGTTGTCTATTCACAAACAAATTAAGCAAAGGAGATGTATTGAAGTCAGACTGCTCATTGAGTAAGGTATCTACATCCCGTCTAGCTATTTCCAAGCGCTCCCAGACACACAACTTGAACCCCTTCTCACCCAACCTCAAAATCTTAAAGGTGTTATCATTGTTCAAGGTATGACCTGTATCAAGAAGATGCCTAGCAAAGTGTGATTTCTCCGGACAGCCGTTACGGAAGGCCGAAAAATGCTCCTTATATCGGACCTCAAAGGACCTACCAGTCTGATCTATATACTGCATACTACAAATGTCGCAATGCAACAAATAAACTCCTGACTTTTTTGAAACAGAAACTAAATCTTTACCATATCATAACTCCCTTAAGGTGTTTTGGGCTCTGAGCCGTAATATACTGTTTTCCCTCAGAATTTTGGCAACACTCAACGATACGGAACCCACATACGACAAGCAGGCAGTGTACTTCCTGACAGGATCAGGAGCTGGGTGTAATAAACGACAACTAGTCATTTTTCGCAGAGTTAAAAAAGACAACAAAACGTCGACAATTGTTTCGCCTCTAAACGAGGCATTATCAAGACTGTCTCAAAGAGAACAGCTTTTCTCTTGTTGTAGCTGTTCTTTTTGAGACAGTCTTGATAATGCCTCGTTCAGAGGCGAAACAATTGTCGACGTTTTGTTGTCTTTTTTAACTCTGCGAAAAATAATGCTATTATAATTTTAATAAGTTTTTAACATCTTACTTACCATTACTTTGACATACAAATAAATCAACATGCACACCAACAGCAACACACCACATAAAAACACACAAAAAATAAGGATAGTACCGATAAATCTCCACCACTGTATTGACGCTATGACTGAGCTCTACCGATACGTGGTGGAAAAGAAGATAGATATCGCTCTGCTGCAAGAGCCACACGTCTCAAACGGACAAGTGACCGGGCTCGGCTCCTTGGGAGGAGACATCATCCGACATGAGGATGGTGAGTCAACACCTAGGGCATGCATATATGCCAGCAGCAAAGCAAAAACATTAGAACTAATAAAAGCAGATTGTTACAGAGACCTCGCTAGCATTGTGATAACAATACAAACGGGGATAGTAACAAAAGAAAGGGTGCTCCTAGTCTCTGCGTATCTGCCCAGCGAGATAGATAATAATAAATAATAATAAATAATAATAATAATAAATTTTATTTGCATTAAAGAGTTCGATGTTACAATTTTTTAGTGATTGAAGCCTCCTTTTAAGCAAGTAATGCCTGTATTAGGAGACTCCGCTCTTCCAAAACAAAACGTACAATTTTTTTCTATCTAATTTTACAATACAATATTACTTAATATTTATTTATTGTACATGACATATGTTCATGCGTCAAGACACGTCGCACATGTGTGTGTGTGTGTGCGTGTGTGTGTGTGTGTGTGTGTGTGTGTGTGTGTGTGTGTGTGTGTGTGTGTGTGTGTGTGCGGGCGTGTGTGTGTGTGGGTGTGTGTGTGTGTGTGTGTGTGTGTGTGTTAGTATTATGTGTGATTGTGATCTTAACGAATATGTTGTAAAAGCATCTCGGTATCTTGATACGTAAGTGATTTTACATAATTAGTTAGCATTATTCTACAGTCGTAATAGTTTTTAGAATATATGTAAATTTCTTTATTGATTTTATTATAAAGCTGTGCAGATCGTTTGCTGTATTGCTTACAGGCAAACGTCGTTTTAGTTGGAGGAATGTTAACTATAATGTCTTTCCTCCTTTTAGATTTAATTTTAGTGTCATAAGAAAGAGACTTGTGTTTTTTTAGGATCAATTGTATGATGTATAGTTTCCTAACCGAGAGTAAGTTACTAACACGATACAAGTCGTCAGTTGCGTATCTAATTGTTTTGAAATACATGCACTTTATTAGAGCCCGTTGTGATCGTTCCACCCCTATAAAATTGGTTTTAGCTGCACCACCCCAGATAGGGATGCAGTATGTCAGTACAGACTGCACCAACGCGACATATATTTCGTTTAGAAGGTTTCTAGAGGCACCTCCTGAATTACTCTCGGCATTTTTGGGAATCACATATCTGAGCGTCCTGAACATCCAGCTTAGTTTACGAACTCTTTTAGAAACTTGTTCAAGGTGAGGATACCAAGACAGATTCTGGTCCACAACAATACCCAAATATTTAATGTGCGGTACTTTCAAAATTACCGAACAGCTGCAGTCCGGATTTAACTCATCGCATGAGTGAATTTTTACATTAAATTCCTCGCTAGGCTGTGTACGGTTCTGCAGAGAAAAGCAAACATAATTTGTCTTGGAAATATTTAAAGTGAGCTGATATTTCTTCAGCCAACGTGCAATTTTAGCTAGGCCTCTCTCTGCCCTAAGCCGAACATCCTGCCAGCTATCCCCAGCAAAAACTACAGCCGTATCATCGGCATACGAAAAAATTTTGGCATCCTCAACCTGTAGATTACAGAGTTCATTGACGTATATCAGGAACAATGTAGGACCCAGTACGCTTCCCTGAGGAACTCCGAAAGATACTTCAACGTCTCCACTAGTGTACTGTCCCACTCTAACTCGTTGTTTCCTGTTCGTCAGATAATCTTCAAATAATTTGAGAGGAATTCCACGTATTCCGATTTTATTCAGTCTGTCCACAAGGATGGGAACAGAGACGGTGTCAAACGCCTTTTTTAGATCTAAGAATGCAGTTAAGCACTTCTTACCACTATCAAGCTTTTCGGTAACGAGCGTAATCAAGGCAGTAACTGCATCCTCAGTGGAAACACCACTACGAAACCCAAATTGAGATGGGGCTAACATTTTGAACTGTTGTAAGTAATTAAGTAGCCGTATGTTTAACAGTTTTTCTATTATTTTTGAAATAGCTGGTAGAACAGAGATAGGCCTGTAGTTGCCAACCTCGTCCCTGTCCCCACTCTTGTAAACAGGCGTAATAATGGCTTGCTTTAGTGGATCCGGGAATATACCTTTGCTAAAACAAAGATTCGCAAGCTGGGTTATAATGGGGACAACATAATATCTTATATATTTTAAAAAGCTCGTTGGTATATTATCCCATCCTGGCGCACTGTCAGATTTGAGACTCATCAGAATATTGTCCACTTCAATCACGTCAGTGTCGAAGAGTACAAACGGGCTGGACAGAGCAGATGGCAAGCTCTCACTCAAATCTGCCTGACGTACACTATTAGCATTAGACTGGATTTGTTCTGCGAGATTTTTGCCAGTGTTTGCGAAGCATTCGTTAATAAAACTAACCGACTCCAGAGGGGAGGGTTTTAGGTTTAATAATTCATTGTTATGGTTCTTGGGGGTTGTAGAGTAGGTAATAGCTTTTATATTCTTCCATAGCAATTTACTATTTGTAACAGATTTGGTGATTAGATCCCTTTCATACTTCCTTTTTAATTTTTTAATAAGATTATTGCAGTAATTTCTGTAGCGAATATATGTTAACTTTAAAATACTATTATGTGGATCTTTTTTAACATCCATTTGTAATTTATTACGGTTCTGAATGCAGCGTATTACACCTACAGTTATCCACGGTTTAATAATGCGCTTACTATTTGGTATCTTTGTGACAGTGGTGCTTTCAGTAATCGATTTAGTTAGTTGTTGTACAAGTAGGTCACACAGATTTTCTGGGTCGCTACAAAATAGTAACTCCTGAAATCTATTTTTTTGAAGATATACAAGTGCACGTTCAAAGTCTAAAGTAGATCTGGATGTATTAATTATTTTAGTATTTTTAGATTTTGAAAGGGATAAAAGAGTTGTATAGTGATCTGTTGTACTGGTATGTAGTATAGCTATAGATGCGGTGACCATATGCTTCTTAATTTTAAGCATAAGGTGATCCAAACACTTCTCCCCTCTAGTGATTCTAGAGTGACCCGGTAAAATTCCGTGTAAAGAGAGCATCTTAAGGTAATTAACTCTATTGCTGTACTCCTGAGACTTTTCTTGTTCCCTAGGTTTAATATTTATGTTTATGTCCCCCGCTATAATTATATTTTTGTGTGATTTTAGAGTTTCTAAATAAGTACTAAGAGAACTGGTAAAACTGTCAGTATTTAAGTTTGATGGAGACCGGTATATACATAAAATTATATAATTTTGTACATATAATTGTAGACAAGACGCCTGTGATAATTTTATTTCCTTGGTCTTACAGTGTAGGTTATTTTTAACGTACACCACCACCCCATCATTCTGGTTTAATAAGTTTTTTGTAGCATAATAAGAGTAATTGTGGAGATATGGAATGGGTTTTCCAGAACTTAATCTACATTCTGTTAGGATTATAATGTCGGTTTCGAACTCAAAAGTTGACAAATTAAGTATGAAGTCGTCAAAGTTACATGAAATACTTCGTATGTTTTGAGAGACAATAGTAAAGTCATTTTTTGTTATATTATAGTACTTGGCTAACTCAAGACAGTCACATTCGATAGTACGAGCAATCTCAATACTGTCTATTTCATTAAGAGTTTGCAGTGTGTCACCCATTATCAATAGTTTTAAACAGAAATAATATATTAACAAAATGTGTCTTAATATATGTAAGCATGGATTCGCTCGTGATTTTATTGATTTTAATTAGATCACAGTATGTGGAGTTTTGTATTGTGTTATTCGTTAATGGATATAATATATAGATGGGTATATGTGTGTGTGTATTATGTATTTGTGTGTATGTAAAACAGTTCAAGTTGGCGAGTGAGTTGTGTATATTATATGAGAAGTTGTTGTTTGTGTATTGTACATAGGAAACTACTACTATGTAAAAGTAAGTATGTCTAATAGTTACTACAATAATATACTGGAATGGCATTAAGATTTTGAAGTTGTACAAGGTAGGCAGATAGCTCAAACAAGTATAGTAAAACAAATAAACAGGTTCTTCGTGGGTTGAATTATTAAGGCGCAATAACTGTCAAATCGAATTTTGGAGTTGTTGTATCTGTTGTTCAGTTCTAACAGTTATTGCCCGTGACTGTTCATTCTTCCTCAACATAACCCTACCATATGCTGTCCAACAGAATTTGTAGGCACCGGACTTACACAATTCTCGAGCAAGAAAGTGTAGGCGGGATCCTTTAGGAGTTAAATGTTCTGCGAGATAAATGGGTGTATCTTCTTTTGACTTAAAGCCTAGATGCTTACAGCAGAGCTTAGATTTATGCCTAATATTAAATGCCTTACCCATTTTCATAATCTCCGTCTTAAGAATAGTTGAGCCAGTCTCCACTATTATAGGAGTATTGAGGTTTTCAGTATTCTTCCCACGAGCTCTATATATATCCTTTATGTCGTATTTATTTAGTTTACAATCTATGCTCTGGGAGAGACAAAGAGCCATCTCAATTAAGTCCTCTTTAGATTCTCCAGACTTTCCTGGCACATTTTTTATAACAAAGTTAGGTTTTTGATTACTGTTTTGCATCGTTTCAATTTTATCCTCTAAAATGTTGATATAACTCCTGTCTTCCTTAGCCTGGTTCTCTAATTGATCAATTTTCTTTTTAAAATCTTCATTTTGTGCAGTAAGGTATGCGATGGAACTTTCTATGTTTACGTTAGACTGTTGAATCTCCTTCAGTGTGGTGGTAATTTGTTGAATTTCTTTCCCCTGTTTTTCAGCGTAAGAACTTAACATATTTTTCATCTCCAGCCTAAACACATTAAATTGATCATCCAATGATTCACTCAGCTCGTCTCTGGTTCTCTTAACCTTTTTAAATATAAAATTCAGAGGCGTACTCATTGGTGTTCCCACTTGGGTAAGGTCCGATTCCGAAAGTGATTTGTCCGCTGTTGGCTCCATAACTTCGTACTAGGATAACAACGATATAAAGTTGTAGTAGGGTACAATGCAATGCCGCGCCACCAATAAAATACCGTATAAAGTGAACACCGTCTTGGAAAGCCACTATTTGCTGGGGGGCGGAGTTGGTGTTATAGATCTTCCCGTTGCGTAGGTATTGGGTGTGGCCTGACAAAGTGGGTGGGGTCAGTGCGCATACGCAAAGGGCGGAGCTCTTCACACTGGTATAGTACCAGGCGCACAGACACTTCGAAGGTTAACTGTGAAGCTTCAAACAGCTTATTAAACTGAGTATATTTGTCACTTTCTTGATGTTATGAACTCCTAATTTTTGTTTTGAATTAATTACACAAACTTTTGATTTATCTTTAAATATAAAATTAAATCAGACACAGCAAACACGTTAACACCTTTCGGCGGTCCGGGAGAAGAGGGATGGAGAGATAGATGTCGAGCCACCGTCCCTAGAAATGGAAGAAATTATAAGAAAATACCAAGGTAAGAACATTCCAATTATTTTAGGTTGCGACGCAAATGCACACCACGTAGTGTGGGGCAGTACCGACTGCAACAAAAAAGGGGACTTACTCTTGGATTTCATAGGTACGTCAGGCTTGGAAATTTTTAATGTGGGCAATACTCCCACATTTGTAACCCGAGCAAGACGAGAGGTGTTGGACATCACTATCGCAAAAGATAGGATCAGCCAACATATTAAAGACTGGGAGCTAGACGAAAGCAATTCAATGTCAGACCACAAACGAATCACTTTCAGTCTGGAAGTCAAGACAGAGAAGATCCTAACAAGAAATGCGAGAAAAACAGACTGGGCCACATACGAACAACAAATGGAGAAATGAAGCCCAGGTCCAGTAACCTTGCTGAGAGACACACCAGAAATAGAACAAGAAGCCAACAGACTAGACCCCGCTCTAAGGGAAGCCTACCACAAGGCATGCCCACTAAAAGAGATAAGTCCAGGGAAGGGTCAACCCTGGTGGACAAAGGCTCTAGAGAAGCAAAGAAAAAAGACCAGGCGAGCTCTCAGAAAAGCCCTAGATAAGAATGATGATGAGAGCTGGCAAGAATATAGAAAAGTCAGAAATATATATAAGAAAGAATGCAGAAGGAAAAACCGAAACAGCTGGAAAGCGTTCTGCGCAGGGGTTGAAAAATATCCAGACGCGGCGCGACTGGTGAAAACGTTTTCCAAGGGCAATACCTGCAAACTAGGAAGCATAAAGAACGGAGATGAACTCATCACCGACCCCAAAAGGATACTGGAAGTGATGATGGGCACACACTTTCCAGGAAGCGTTGAAGACTCAGATGATAACTCACCGCCCACCCTAAATCCCATAGCGGAACAGGAGACGAGTGCAATCATTACAGAAGAACATTCACAGTGGAGCGTAAGGTCCTTCCAGCCATACAAGGCTGCTGGACCAGACGAAATCTTCCCAAAAATGTTACAGATAGCAATTAGATACATAGGCAAAGATCTACTGAATCTATATAACAGTAGTATCACAACCAAGTATATTCCAAGCAAGTGGAGAGAGGTAAGAACGGTCTTCATCCCGAAACCCGGGAAGATATCGTATCAGGAGGCAAAGTCCTTCAGATGCAGTCTCTCCTCATTCATTCTGAAGACACTGGAGAAAATCCTAGACAGAATAATAAGAGAACAAATAGAGAAAAACGGATCTCCACTGCACTTAAACCAACATGCATACATGGAGTGCAAGTCAACAGAAACGACCCTACATAGCCTGGTTTTAAGAGTGCAAATATCAATAACCAACCAAGAATACGCCCTAGGCTGCTTCTTCGATGTTGAGGGCACTTTTGACAAAACAACCCCCGACTCAATAGAGGACACCCTAAACCGCGAGGGCATTGACAGAGATCTATCAGGATGGGTGAAAACTATGCTTAAACACCGTAAGATACAGGCAGAAATAGCAGGAACAACACACAGAGTGGTGGCAAAACGAGGCTTCCCCAAGGGGGATGCCTATCCCAATTACTGTGGTGCCAATAGATGAACAAATAAAGAAGATAAACGGGATGCACATATATACGCAAGTCTACTCTGATGACGGCGTGCTCCTAATTACAGGAAAAGTCCTCAGCGTCATGTGCGAAGTCATGAACAGAGGCCTAAAAGAAGCGTTAGTATGGTGCAGGAGCAAAGGCCTTGACCTGAACCCCGACAAAACTAAATTAGTTTTTTTCACCAACAAAAGAAAAATAGAAAGTGCTATACCAGTGAGACTAGATAATCACGACCTAGAAAAAGTTACGGAGGTGAAATATCTAGCAGTAACCCTGGATAGCAAGCTAACTTTCAAGACTAATATTAGCAACACATGCACAAAAGCTAAAATGGCAATGATGCAGTGTAAAAGGACTATAGGAAGAACCTGGGGAATAAAACCATCGGTAGTGCTATGGATATACAAGGCAATAATTTTGCCAAGGATCCTGCATGGAGCCCTGGTATGGTGGCACAAGGCTGCCACAGGTGAAAACAAGAAAGAACTAGACAAAGTCCAAAGGCTAGCAGCCCTCATGACCACAGGCGCGATGAGGTCCACACCAACAGCCGCGCTAGAGATCATATTAGGGCTGAACCCCTTGGACTTAGAAATAAAAAGAAGAGCCACCAAACAATGGTTCAAACTTAGAAGCATCGGCCTATGGACTGGAAATTTCATGGACAAAGCATAAGCAAGAACTACGAAGAAAAATTGTCAATGATCCTATTCAATAATGACCTTATCAGGAAGGTGAGAACTTTTGACAAAAAATACAGAATACATATAGGGACACGAGAAGAATGGCGGATAGATCCCAGTGATACTATCTGCTATACAGACGGTTCAAGAAAGGAATTGACCAATCTATCAGGATCCGGAGTGCATATAAAATGCCAAGACGGAACTGAAATGGACAGGTCAATACCCAGATTTGCAAGTGTCTTTCAGGCAGAGATATATGCCATAAAGGAATGCGTTGATATAATGGAACACCTGACCATAACGGGAAAGGTGACCATATACAGCGATAGCCAGGCGGCACTGAAAGCGCTTGACAAAGTGGAGACAAAATAAGCAACAGTCAAGGAATGTAAGGAATCATTAGATAGATTGACCGAGAACACCGACCTAACGATTGCCTGGGTACCCGGACATGAGGGAAACCCTGGCAACGAGCGGGCCGATGAACTAGCCAGAAAAGGTGCTGACGTAAACTTTGTGGGACCGGAACCCCGGTTGCCCATTGCGCATAAAATCGCCAAAGGAGTAATCAGCCACAGAATAAAAGCAGAAAACAACCAAAGATGGAAGACCTCGATTGGAATGAGACAGTCGAAAATCTTCATCAAGGGCATGGATAAGAGAACGACGAGTCATATCATGAAACTCCCAAGAGGAAACATGAGACTCGCCATAGAAGTCATAACAGGACACTGTCGACTAAATAGACACCTGACAGTGATAGGAGTGAAAACTGACCCGAAATTCCCAGAGTGCATGGACAGCGATGAAACAAGCTTCCACCTGCTGGCTGAATGTCCCATGTACTCATTGCTCAGATAGGAACTCCTAGGGTCGGACAGACTATACGATGAAGACATTAGCAATCTGAAGATGGAACAGATAATTAGATTTATTAAGGACACAAGAAGATTCGACGAAGTGCCGTGAGAGCTGGATCAACCACACGCTCCCCAAGGGGAGAACTGGGGGAATGGACGTAATGGCCCGCAAGAGTCGCGGGTGGATCGTGCGTCCGGCTGCCGGCGTCCCCGTTGGAAATAATAATCTTGCACATAGCCCCGACCTAGCACCCTGTGATTTCTGTATTTTCCACAAAATCAAAGATTTGATGAGAGGTTTCACTTTTACCAACTCCGAAGAGGCAGTGATAGCGTTCAATCAGCACGTAGAAAACATGCATTCAGATCTGTGGTCCTCCTGTTTTAAAAAATGGTTCGATCGCATAAAAAAATGTTTAAAATGTAAAGGAGAGTATTTTGAAAAGCAATAAACATAATATTTTAGTTTTAACATGTTGTTTTTTTAAGTTACGCAAAACTTATAGTGTGACGTATATAGGTCAGACTGGTAGGTCCTTTGAGGTCCGATATAAGGAGCATGTCTCGGCCTTCCGTAACGGCTGTCCGGAGAAATCACACTTTGCTAGGCATCTTCTTGATACAGGTCATACCTTGAACAATGATAACACCTTTAAGATTTTGAGGTTGGGTGAGAAGGGGTTCAATTTGTGTGTCTGGGAGCGCTTGGAAATAGCTAGACGGGATGTAGATACCTTACTCAATGAGCAGTCTGACTTCAATACATCTCCTTTGCTTAATTTGTTTGTGAATAGACAACCACCGTAGTTTGTTGGTTGATGTATGTGGTACACTATGTTTCTGTTAATTAAAGAGTTGGTTTTTTGTATAAAAATACCTAATTTTATTTACGTAGCCTAACTAACTGGTATGTGACACATCCTACATCGCACTAGCGAGATTTACATGTTCATACCTTATAAACAACTATGTTCTTGCTTCATATTTTGCTGTTCTCTCTGAGACAGTCTTGAGAATGCCTCGTGTAGAGGTGAAACATATGTCGACGTTGTAATGTCTTCTATTTTAGTGAAATAATGCTATGAATTAATAGTTTTAACATCATATTTACCATTGTTTTATACCTTTATATTTCTAATTACATACATAATATACATAGAAAACACCTAAACTCCGAAACAAACATTTGTGGATCACACAAATAGTGTTTGATTCGACCCGGGAATCGAACCCGAGACTCCGGAGTCGAAAGCTCATGCACTACCGACCACGCCACCGAAGCAGTTATTGCCTAAGTGATTTAACAATTAACATAGTGTTGCATGTTATGTTTATTCCCTACAAAATATTCTGAGTATTTGCAACAGCTACGAAACTAGTGGTTCTGTGAACCGTAGACTTCGGGAGCGGTTTTGTTTAGAAAATTTCTTCTTCAATTTTCGTTATTACTCTTCTATTTGTCATCCAACTAAAAAATATCATTCAAATGTTATTCATTGTACAGTATTTTCACACTCCTTGTGCGTGTATAAAGTTTCATGCAAATCGGTTGATAAATACGGCCTCAAACATGATCTTAAAGAACCCGTAGATGGGTACAGACGAAAGAAATTCTCCCCATTCTGCAAGTTGAAACGGAGCCTTCGGTCACTTCGCTCCCTCAGTCAATAAATAAATAAATTATTTATTATCCCAAAACACAATGTAGTTAAAATTTATTTAGATGTAAAGACATAAAATTATGATGCAAATATTTGTCAAACCACAAGTTCGTCATTAGACAAATTACGAGTACATCTGCATCATAAGTAAACTTGCATCTAGGGTATCATTGTATCAAATATTTCTCTTTTCTTTATTAAAAACCTGAACAGTCACAAAAGACGACGATCACGAATCATCACAAGTGCACTATTTCCTATTATTGTGTATGAGAGAATGCAGATACGAAACAGCGATATTGCATGTCTCGTGAACCTCAAAGGGAACCATTTGTTCTTGTAATGTCTCATTCCGATTGCAAAGCGACCAACAAAAGCTTTCTGTGCTGAAATATATTAATATGTTAGATCTCATTGTGCTCTATAAATTAGATCTCGACGTATTTCAGTACTTTATTGTTATGTGTAGGGGTCAAGGGATATATTAATCTCTTTTATTTGTTTATGACGGACAATGTAATAGTCCGGGCCCGAAGAGTTCTCATACTTTATTTTCTGTTCTTGTAAAAGACAACGAATGCATGATTGTTTTTATGACATATAGTTTTGTGCTCTAAATAATTAACACCGGTGAGCGATAAAAAATATAGAAAAAAAATAAAATTCTACGAAGGTTTAAAGTATTAAAACATTGCTTTGTTTAACGTGAAAATTTGTAATGCAGATTAAACTGCACCCAAATTGGCAATTTTTTATCCACACCTATGAAATTATACTTTATAGAATTATTTATTTATGTTTTCTGGACTAGAACGTAATTATCTGTTATTATAAGAACATACACACACACACACACACACACACACACACACACACACACACACACACGTCACACCTATATACCCGAAGGGGTAGGCAGAGGTGCATTACACACCCACAATTTGTCAGTATTTTAGTGCCACGTAATAGAGGGCAAGCTTATTGCCGTCACCGGGTACGTATATGTCCAAAATGAATGTTATGGCCGAATGAATTTAATAAAAGTAGCAGCTATATTGTAATTTTGTAAAAAAAAAATTAAGAACAGTGACCATAGAAGTGTGCAACATAGGAGTCCCATGATAAGCCTAAACCAAGTTCACATGCCGATCAACGGATCAATGCACTCCAAACATTGACATAAAAACCCACTTTAAATTAAAAAATTAATAATTAAACAATAAAAAACCCGACTGCAGATATTGGGCGAGACTCGAAAAATATTAGTTCTAACCCAGATACAAAGTTAGTCCCGCCTGCCCGTAGTTTAATACAGTATTTTTATAGTTTTTACTATTTTAAGGTTGGTTACAAATTAGACTACTCAATACATTCACTTGGGACCAATAACGTAACTGACAATAATTCGCGTTCCTAGTGACCCCATAGTTAGCCTCGCCTACAACACGTCTAACATTTACGAAGCTTCGAGACGCAGGACAGCTATTTCCGTAGTAAACACACAAAGTTGATGGAACATGTTTATACCAGCACACATCAGTGTCATCGCTTTGTTTGCACTCAAAAACATTAGCGTGAATCATTCTTAATGTTTATTGGTCAATCTAATGTACTCTATATTGATTTATCGATTTTTAGATAAGACATCTTTTTTTAGTGTTTTTAACTTATACTCGTACTGATTTGAATAGAGTGATAGCGATAGATTTGTTTCACGGTTATAGGATCTAAATCAGAACATAAAAATATTTTACTATTAGGATACGGTTTTGTGTAATTAATATTTAGTCATTTTGTCAGTTTGTGAAAGACAACGCTTTGAGATCTGTATCTGTGTAGTGTTTTAATAATTCTTACCAAATACAAAATTCAATGTTATGTTTCTTCATGCAAGACTCAGTATTTATTGGCTTAGAGTCGGAGATTTTCTCGAATAAGGAAGGTAAAGTACGTTGTTACGAGACCAAAATTTAAGGATTCCGTTGCGTAAATAATGCTAAGCATATTATTATTTTGTATATTTCTAAAGGAATATACATCAAAGCGCCTCGAGCTATAGGTACCGTTTATTCTGAGGATTGTCTACGATCTACGAATATTACTTGACTAAATAATCTCAGTTATAAAGCTTCATTAATACCTTAATAGCTAATCTTTCCACTTGATGAATAATGACCTTTGCGATCTTCTTGTTAATATTCTTTCTTTTAGATCTTCTATTATGCATACTTGTATAGCTCATAAAAGTATAATAATGTAATAAGGTACAAGCATTATAAAATCACTTAACATGCTTACTCTTTACTTGCTTCATAGTCAGCATTACGTAAGTGAAAGATAATAATAATATCGACGTCAGTAAATTACTAAAGTAGGTACAGACCTCTACCAGATACAATTAACCCAGCTTAAACTAATGAATAATGACTCATAAATGGTTTAAGTGCCACTTTTTGAAATAAATTCTTCTTTAACGTCGTTGCGGGGACAATCACCATTCAAATCGGTAAAGCCTCAAGGACACAATGGTCACAATCCAATCAACCTTGTCTAACCTTGCCTCACATTCCTTGTTGACACTGATCGAAGGACGAAGTGTGGCTTCACACATCGTCCTTTGTGCAACTTGGTTAAATGCTCAGGATACCAACCGCCACACCGTACGTTTGTCCTTCGCCCAAAAATGTCAAGTAGAAATTAGAAATAGTTTATGGCGAACGAATTGAAGCTAGTATTTAGAAGACCTTTGTTAGATCGCGTAAAAACGTTTTTTGATTTTAGAAGCGAGTTATATTAGGACTTGTATCCATGCAAATATTTGTACATATATCTAAGTCTGTGATTGGCAGCAGTCATACTTTTTGCTAAGTCAATGTTCATCGTTACAATGCCTGGAGAAATCTTGCCTGCAGTCAGGTATATAAATAGATAAATAAACCCAACTCAATTGGATCCTTTATAATACCCATTAACTTAATTACATAAACAATTTAAAAGAATTTCGCTATCTGTAACAAAAATACTGAAAAATACGGTTTTTGAATTCTATGTTCGGGGACAAAGGAGGATGAGAAAGAGCGATAAAAAGGAAACAAGTAAAATATGCACCCTCGAGTTGTAATATATATGGTTTGGAGTGGTGTGGCATGGATATGACAGGCTCAGGTACCGCCTTATTCAATTAGTCAAATTTGGTACGGCTCGTTGTCAATTTGCACAAAAAATTAAAAGCCGCTAAAACTGATTTTGCAGTATTTTGTAATGGAAATATGATTGCATTGCACTGTATTTCATAGTGTTTGCTTATTTTAAATTGCATCATTATGTTGCACCTATTTCTCTAAATTTGTGATTGGAAGCAAGAGAAGGAAGCCTCGCAAACAGATTAATAGTAATAGTATAGATAGAATAATAACAGTATTAAATGTGCGAAAACCGTGGTAAGAGACAGGTCGTGGTAAATAAAAAAACGTTGACCGAAACAACTGACAAGAACGAAAGTACCGATGCGCAAACACACCCTTTTAATCTCTTCCTTCTAGCGTTCTTCTTACATAAAAGTATTGTACACAACTTTAAGATTTAATAAATAAGTGTTAAGTGTTAACGATCACATTTTTTATCACAGACAGTTAAAGTGTCCGGTAATGGCGATGTGTGAAAGTAAAGTCATACCTTGAGTTGCGCTCCGATGAGTGGGGACTCAAGCTCAGCCCAAGCTCACAGCCAGTTAGGTGCCTACAATGTCCAAACCGTATATTTAGTTGGTAGGTACAGGAGATAACAAAGGATTATTAACTTTAATTGAGTGTTGAACAACCTATAATTGCTTGGTGAATGGAAACCTTTTAAGGGGGCTACGGTGACATGAATAATTGGGATCTCTATGTCTTTTTTAATTTGATTAACTTGATGGATTGCGATGGTTAACCTTATGAAAATAATTATTTTGGGATCATTGCTATTATTTCCAATAAACACGAATGCTCGTACTATCTTATTGTACTTAATTATCCATTTCTCCACCACCTATTTTGTAAAGAAAGCCATTGCAGAAGCATGATGTTCTTCTATCAGTTACAATCGAAGTTGACACTGTGTCGTAATATTATTATAACTAGATAGTTGAGTAGCTTCAATGAAACTAAACTTTACTACAATACAATGATGTGCCATGTCACAGATAAACTAAAAGTGCTTCATGAGGTTCGTATTATGTACTCAACATACGAACTTCCCAACGGTTTTCAGGAGCTCATAAATATGTCAAAACTTCAGGTAAAGCTAGGAGTATGGCTACCTATAATTTTAAAGTAAATCTAAAGTATTAAGTATACCCTGCCGTGTACAGTATCTGCGCCTGGTGAGAGGATCATCAGGGGCTGTGGCATCACGTCAATGTTCCACTCAGAGCTCGCCCGCAGGTTGAATGCGGGCCTCATCTCTAAGCCAACCTAACATTCGCCTACATTCTCAGCATATTTAAATACAATTTAGGAACGCTCGGTTTTTACCTCCAAAGAAGAATTCTCCGTAAAACTATTTCTTAAGAAACGAGTTCTTTATATAATATTTTACCTGAATAAAACAAAGAAGAAATAACCTACTAATTGTTAGAAAAGTAACAGGATGAATTTGTTCTAGCTAAACGCTTTAGCTGAGTTTTGAAATTACCATTTATATTTTCCTCCATTACACTTTAGCTAGAAATAAAACTATTTGTTGCGTAACGAAATTCCAAATACGCGTAGAGGTTTCCCGAGAGAGCTCACGTCGCTCGATGCACTGAATATGGGCACTTCATATTCAGTGCATCGAACGACGTACCAAAACAGTGTATACTCCCTCGCGTTATAAAATGTAAAATGTAATACGTTGAAAATACATTCTATACATTAACTAAAACGTCACAGAAAAAATATATGTTAACAGTTTTTGAATACTATGCAGAAAAGTCAATGTTATCATTCTGGCTCTTCAAAAAATACTTAATAGAGCTATTTTGTTACTAACCGTTTAACGTAGGTAGTGTACGCCGGGCGCCACACAGGAAATATCTCCTGGTGGTCCTCTCTCTGAGACGCTTGGCAACGGACTTAGGAGCGGCCGCGGTCTCGCGGAACTGAATAAAAAAGGTAGTGCAAGCAACAGAGACGCAAAGAAATTCGCATTACTTTTGAAGCCGAGTAGAAAATTATGTTACATATTTCAATTTTCATTGCTGCTCGGCTTCTATTATATAAATAGCACTAAGTCTAGCAAGATAAATGGTATCATAAGGAAATGCATAAGTAAGCATTTGAATCCTGGTTGCAAAACAGTAAAGGTGGGTTCAATTCTTAAATTCTGATTACCTTAACCTGTTTTTAATCAAGCTAACATTAGCACAAACCTTATTTGAAAATCACTACTACTATCCCAATCTACAGCCACAAACGCGAAAGTGATAGCACGCGATGTTTCAATTAAATCATTCTTTTTTCACTCGACATCGGCGAGGAATTATTAATAGAACGTCACCTGAATAGTTCAGTTTGATTGTTATATTCGTTCGTAGGTAGGTGAAACAAAGGCTACAGTTTCGTCAAGTTTGGTTGTTTCACACAAAATTGCTTTTTCTTTGTCAAAGGGTACTTCGATACTATTTTATATTTAGTAGTATTCCCTGTGCTGTGTAAACCTTCCCATCAATGTCGCCGTGGTCGTATTCATTGCATACAACTGCTCCGTGGTGACACACCTACTAAGTTTTACTCCTTTATTTTGTCAGTCATTTGCCGTGTGAAATGAGTCAAAAGTTTGGCCACAAGTGTTCGGTAACTTCACCGGGAAAATGTCTATTGATAGGTCCAGATGTTTGGTGAACCTATTAGTACTACCACCATCTGTAAACGGGAAACAGTCTTTCAGTGAAACGATATTGAAGATCACACTTCAGTGAATATGTATAATACAACAACAACAAGGAAAAAAAGAGTAAAATCCTGGTACAATACAGCGTTGCGGTGATACGTACAAACGTATTGGTTCCAAGAAAAATGTTCGTTATGACATACAAGGAAACCTTCGTTGTTCTTCATGAATATTAAATTAAATCCAGAGATATTCATCTCATTCTTCGGAACGTATTCTGAGATAATGGATATATTTCTTTTGTGTGTGTTTTCATTTTATTTTGTGATTCTCAACCTACATTATCCCAATCAGTTTTATTGAAAGTTACAAGTACCAGTTTTATCAATGGAAGTAAACTTACCTTTATATTTCAAAATGCACTCTACATTACATTATAGTCAGAACGGTATTAATATAACTACCATAGACGCAAATTATACAAGGAGGGGATTAAAATGTAAGGCTGAAAGGGTTCATTTCAGTGGTTCACACGAGAGCCTATTTCTTATGGTGCGAATATGGCTGGCTTTTAAACAGCAGAGTTTCTATAATTGACTGAGGGAGCAAAGCAACCGAAGTCTCCCTTTCAACTTGCAGACTGGGGAGAATTTCTTTCGTCTGTACCTACCCCTACATCTCTACATCTACGGGTTCTGTCAGATCATGTTTGCGGCTGTATTTATCAACCAATTTTCATGAAACTTTACACACACACTCCTTGCATACAATGAATAACATGTGAATGATATTTTTTGGATTGGATGAAAAATTAAATAGTAATAAAAAAAATTGAAAAAAAAAATTCTAAACAAAGCTCCCGAAGTCTACGGTTCACAGAACCACTAGTAATAAAGGATAAGAACGTCTGTCCAGACCTAAGGGGCCTCTTATAAGACACCTGTCCAAAGAAGGCTGTGCAGTATGATTGTTGAATTAATATATTTTTGAGCGAATTTAAACAACTTACGAGTAAAATATGTATTGTAGCATCTTCACTGCTACCCGAAATAAACTAACTAAGTTGTGTCAGTTTTGTCGCAGTCAGTAGTGTGGAAGACAAACTGGCTGCCTTCTGAGATACGCGCTAATGTCTGTTTAGACTAACTTTCTGTACAACTTACTCCGCCAAACCAGTGCCACCTAAATGTTTTAGTTTGAGAGACTGTCGTAGTTTTTGGTTAGAACTTTATTTATCACTTAAATTAAACTTTATGTTGAAGTCAATGCCAACTATAACTATCCATTAAAGACTCTGAACATTAGGTAGGTAAATTAAACGAAAATTAAACAGGTTATAATAAATAGTATAATGTTATGCACTTATTATCTTGCTTTTAATAATTGACTGAAACATTTACATAATAATATGCTTATTTGATAGTACACATACTTTATAATATAGTATTCTCATTTTAATAAAGAGAATCTACAGTTAAAACTGATACTCTCACCCTTAAACAGCTAGTAGAGAACTAAACAAGTATGCTGCAAGGAATTGGTTCACTCGGTGACAGTCATAAGTGGTGATACGACCGAGCGCGTGGAGCAGGTGCGTCGACTTGGCTACAAGTGCTGTTCAAGTTTATGTGTTTCAGGAAGTTTAGACGTAAAACTAGCTGTTCTCACGGAATAGGAAATGGTGTTATCGTAAGTTCCATCGAAAATAATTCATTTGTATAGTGAACAATTAGTAGATATTAAAATGTAATTAGTTATCCATCTGATCTGGAAAAATTGTTTTTTTTTTTAAATACTAGTAATCGCAAATTACGATATACTAGCCATTCCCGTTAACCACTCCAGCTAAGTTTAAAGTGCTTGTGTTGGGAGTGTTTTAAGTCAGTAGTGTAGAGACCGGGGATCGAACTCACGTCGCACATCAAAACGCTAGTCCAACCCCTTAACCACCAGTGTACGAACGCTTCCAACATTGAACAGATTTATGGTTCACAGTTAACTGGTAACTAGGAAGCATATATAATATTGTATTCTTGTCAGAACAGTTCCTACAGAAACAGTCAAATTCAACTAGTAATTAAAGCATGAATGCATGAAAATCGGAATAATATCAACATGATGCGGTGCCTATATAACATCAGGTAAGCTTATTCTATTTAGTTTGGGCTTTCAATATTATAATATGAAATCTCTTCAAATATAATTAACAGCTAATTAATTAGATTTACGACAAGAGCTCTCTCAAAACAGTTCAGGGCACAATATATTTCGAATGTTATTAATACTTTAATGAACTGTGAAAATATCAAAGTAATTATTATTTACAATTAAACAGTTCCACTTCGTATTGTTTTGCTGGTAATTTTCAATTTGAGGATTTTGTGACAATCTGTATTTTAGACTTAGTGAGTACCTATATATTTTTATAAAGTGTTGGATCTGGTTACCTATCTTAATCCCGAATTTTAATATTCCGAATATCATAATCCCGAAAACGTTTGGACATTTTTTCATAATCCCGTTTTTAAAAATTCCGAAGTTTTGTTTGCCATATAATCGCAACTCCGAATTTCATTTGCCCATTTATTCATTTGTACGACGTTTTAGAATCCAGACGAATGAGTTCTAGACACATGAAATCTAAATGCACAAAATCCAGATGACCGTAATCCATATGCACGAAAGCCCAATTTTTAAAACAAAATTTTTTGAAATACACTTAATTGATATCCAGAAAAACAATATCCAGATTTTTAAAATTAAGATTTTTTTATATGAAAATGTCATATTACACAGTTGTCACTTTCACCTGGGACAAATCTCTTTTTTCTATTAATGTTAATAAACGACTTGTTTCTGGTCGTAGGTGGTCACAGTTTAACCTAACCTACCCATTTTGTTTAAAGAAGAAATTAATTAACCTAATCTACATAGTTCAGTTCCGGGTAACCTACTAAAAACAATCTCTTTTTTCTATTAATGCAAGGCGTTTCTGGTGGTCGCAGTTCAAACCTAACCTAACCTAGTGAGTCGAATTTGACACTTAAACCTATCTGTAATAGGCAAATAAAACAATAAATTAACTGACTGGCAATTTTTATTTTCAGGAGATAGTAAAGATATAGCAAACTGGTTCGACGAAAACTATATAGAGGTTTAGATAGATTTAGACCTACAAAATAATTGAGGCTTATTAAATTTTGTTAATAGTGTAGGGGAGTTTAGTAATAATTCTGGAAATTGTTACCATGGGAAACAAAAAATAATATTATTTATTGCAATAGTTTAGCTGGAACACGATTGTATGGGAACCAAATAAAAAGATTATGAAAATCTGGCAATAGTTTATTTGGAAAATGGTACGACGGGAAACAAAAAAAAGTGTTCTGAGAATCTGGTATAACTATATCTGGATTATGAGAATATGGGAAACAAAAAAAAACTTTTTGAAAATTTGGTTTTAGGGCATCTGGAAATTGATTCATCTGAGAAATTAAAAAGGGAATTTTAAAAAGTTGTCATTCATTACATCTGTCTTTTAAAAGTTCTACCAACCGTTTTCGGGGTTTTATCATTCGGGTAACAGAAATTCGAGATTTCAATAGGTTACCGTTGGATCTTTTGTAATGATTCGACTTCAGCACGCTGAAAGCATTATTAGTGATATAATTGGTTGATGGGGATAGTTTGATGAGCATGCAGTAGTACAAGGGGTAAAATGCATAAGAGATGTCAGTTTTTCTATTGTACTTTTATGTATGTTCAAGGACAAACCTAGAAACCTATTATTGGGATAAAAGTAACCTAAACTATCTCCTAAACGACTCCATAGACAAACCGATAACATGGTTTTCTGGGGCAATGTAAAATACAAAACTGTAAAGATTCAAATCTTTATAAATAAAAATGAATCGCCGTTCGTTTGTTTCAAACACGAGAACGGCTGAACTGAATTGACAAATTTTATTTTGAAATATTAGTAAGTTCAGATAACTTCTAAAAAGTTTAAGGCGACACGAAATTTGCCAGGACAGCTAGTAATAAATTCCCTGGCATTTGGCCAGGGAATTTATTCATCAAATTCGGTCAAACAATTTTTACATGATATGTTAACAAACATTTTTTTTGTCATTTTTTGAATTAGCAGAGTATAATATGAAAATCCCTAGTCATAGAGACTGATATACAAAAACAACATGCAAATACACTGTTTTGACCAATGACGCCCAAGTGACATAAATATAAACATTCTGTGTCTACGTTTTTAGATATTACTAGCTGACCCGGCAAACTTTGCTTTGCATATTATTTCTCGGAAACATTTTTTTAGTTTAATAAAAATAACTATCTAAGTACTATAAATAGGGATTGATCGTAGAGGGTTGAAAATTCAGGGTTGTATGTATTTTCTAATGCTGTATCATAAAAAAATAAAAAATAAAAAATTATCTAAAAATTTAGGGGTGGGCTACCCTTAACATTTAGGGGGATGAAAAATAGATGTTGTCCGATTCTCAGACCTACCCAATATGCACACAAAACTTCATGAGAAACGGTCAAGCCGTTTCGGAGGAGTTTAACTACAAACACCGCGACGCGAGAATTTAAAAAAAATAAACTTTGAATGATGTCACGAGAACTAAAAAAAAATATTTATAGAAAAAAAGATACACGTAATCTCAGTTTTAACCCCAAAAGGGTGGACAGAGGCGCATAACTCTCCCACATATCATATAATGTATAATAGTATTAGTCATTTTGTAGGTACCACTTATTAGTCGGAGAGCCGAGGGACTTAATGCGACGTCTGTAAGTCAGCATTTGTACCGTATTCAGGGTGACTTGAGCCCCGAACTTTTTTATAGGACCGCTTAGTATCCCTTAGCAAGGAACATAATATACTAGCTGTTAACATTAATATCGCATATTTTAGGCTAAAATGCACGTAATACATCAAGCTCAACAATCATTAATCACTATTACTATCATCACATTATTAATCTAACTAAAACATGTGAATTTTTCTTCGCTATTCGTCTTTGAGCTTTAACAGTTAAAAAGTCACTTAACTGAGCATCTGCTGTTGCTGTCAATTACAGCAGCTATGAGAATATTTCACCTGAACACATGAAAAATGGATGATATGGTATCCGTAAGGAGCTTTTAATATTTTGCTCGCTTTGACGCTATGTTTGATGGACATCAGAAGTGGCCTGAAATTTATCTATTTCTTTTTGCAAAGCGTTTGGTTTACAATAAATACGTCTTAAATCGTGTATTCGATGCTTTATTAACATACCTGTTTCCTTGTAATTACAATTATAAATAGCAATAAATGTATGATCTCAGTCAACCTGTAACCCGTACAACGTACAACAGATCTTACAGCACAGAATATTGCTTACAGTTTGTTTACCATTTCGCTAAAACTGTGCCTGACAGTTAATGATGTGCTACGTGCGTCAATAACAGCGATAAGCTTACTGACACCACTTTATTTTACTATCAGAACAATTTTTATTTATTCTGATAAATAAAAATTGTTCTGTTATTGTATATATAATGGATAAAGGACATCGTCGAATCTCGCCCTAGAACCAACAAACATGTGGCTTATTCCATTATTATTTATCTATTTTAATGAGTTAGAGGCAAACATCTATATCACACGGACAAGGATCTATTCTAAATTAATAACTAAGAATAATGTAACGATTCATACTTACTACCGACATTTTCAATCAACGACAACTGGTTAAGGATGCGTAACTGAACCAAATTCAAAATGAAAGTAATCGATTATTAAGTAATATAATCGTATTATAACTTATATTACCAAATAATCGATATTTCACGTATTCATTATTATTTATTAACATAGTAATGTTTTACCGCACAAATCAATAAGTAGGTAATATATAATATACGTGGGTATGTATAAAAATAAAATCGATTTTCTCATAATGAATAATATCAATTAGGTACATCCTTATTCCACAATCCACAAGCAAGTAGCAGGCTGCTGTCACTACTGCCACATATTACTTTTTTAAATACTTTTGATAGATACAGAGACAATCAATACGGTATGCAGTTGTTTTAGTATTTGTCTGTAAAACTTAACCTGCTGTATTTATAGATTGCTTGCTTGCTAATGGTTATTTCTACTACCTATATCAATAATGTATAGAAAAAGTATTTAAAGGGTTCGAACTTCGCAGTCCATTCCGATTTCCGAGCATTAATATGCATAAAAAATACTTAACCAACTATTGTCGGTTTTTGCGCAAACATAACCTTAAAATCTGACATATTTGTTGGATTTTTGCGCTTGAATTGCTTGTCCGTTTTAAAAATACAATGTGGATGAGAATTAGAAAAATATTTCACATTTAACAAACCTTTTCCCATTGGTGTTGGTTCTGGGGCGAATGATGTATGCGTAGCAATGTCCTTTAGGTGTAATCATAAACTTATATGTATACACTAGACAAGGCGAGTAGTACTGCAATTTTGCGCACGAACACTGTGAACGAACTGTGAAAGAACAACTGTGCAGTTCTCTTTGAGACAGTCTTGATAATGCCTCGTTTAGAGGCGAAACAATTGTCGACGTTTTTGTTGTATTTTAACTCTGCGAAAAAATAATGCTATTATAATTTAAAAAGTTTTTAACATCTTACTTACCATTACTTTGTCATGGATTTTCGCCAGGTTTTTCGCCTGTTTCCATCCAATATTTAAGAAGGTATATTTTTGACAAGAACAGTAGGTACATTGATCTGAAATATTCGACACTTGATGTCGAATTGAGAACCTCTCTTTTTTTGAAAGTTGGTTACAAATATAGTCAATAGATAGATGACTGTTGTGCAGTATACTCGTAGTACCGTGCATCAATTCCTATTTTAAACTCTGTAATGGACGACTGTCTCAAATTGAATTAATTCAATTATCTCCGTGTAACTTAAAAAGTAGTCTTCTAAAACAAAAGAGCCACTTTTTAAAATTAAAATTAGATTGTCTTAAGATTGTAACACAATCCGTTGACCAATTTAAGATGATCCCTTCGTATGATAGTTAGTAGTGTAGATAGTTATTCAGGTCCTTTGTAAAAGCGTTAGGAGATCAACATCAAATGGTGTTTTGGAAAAAGTTGCAGTTGAAGTTTTCTGCCTGGAAGAGAATACTTCGACATTCAATTAGGGAACATTTAGGTATAATGTCTAGGTATAATATCCTAAAGTTTAGTTAATAGGTTCTGTTGTTCTATGGTGACGTACTCGAAACAAATAACCACTGAAGAAATGAGTGGTGATCCTCAGGTACCATCCATCCACCTATCTTTTTTCCTTTTATTTAGTTTGACGCCGAGTACCTACTAAATTAGTCATACAAAGTTACTCATATGACGACATTACGACTAACAATCACTTGTCTTATTACCTATAAGATAACATGTTCTTATTCCCTATGGGATACTAATTCTTTGTGTAGGTATATAGGCGTAGTACTATTCCGTATTGGATACTAACTACTTTGTGTGGGTTTATAGGTATTATTTGCATACTGTATTCTTAACGCAGTAATGTATACTTTTAAAGGACAATCCGTAATTTTGTATGGAAGTTGAACAAAGAACTGCCGGGTAGTGCATTTTGTTCTTCAGACCATCCCTAATCTGTAATTCAAAGTGTATAAACGGATCCCAGAAATTTTTTAACCAACCTCGCAATGTTTTCAAAAGACCTCTATCTTATGATATCCTACATCGAGAAACACGGAAGAGAAAGTACCCTCAATACATCAAGTCTCAAGTCCAATACAAGTATTCAAAATGAGACTTTTTTATTGGACTCCTGGGATAGATTGAATTACACATTCTGGATAGATGGTCTGAGGAACAAAATAGACCGTGTGAGCATTCTAGGTATCACTTGGTCCGAACCTTGGCAATGTCATTTAAACGTAAATTACGCCACCTCTCTCAATTATGCTAACAATTTAAAACTGCATTTTAATGTAAGCTGCATTTATTCACAGCTGAGATTGTCAGAGTAATTGGTGATGCGACGTTGATTTCATTAAGGCTTTTATTATTGTACGGATTTGCATTTTAAAGTTAACGTATTGGCTTCGGTGACGTTGTGGTAAATGAATTAGTTAAATTGTGAATATTAAGTACGGGATTAATACAATAAAATTAAGTATACCTTAATAGTCTTTTCAGTCAAACTTTTAGTCACACTTTTCTTTAAATACTGTTTAATTAATGGAGAGTGTTAATAATGTGTATTGAATTATTTTCTCGGCTGTTCATTTGTTTACTAAACAAATAGTTAAAAACTCATCATTATATGATAAACAAAGCCAACACAAGTTTAAGTGGACCAATTTAATTAAAAGAAAATCTTAACAAGAAGCTTGTTTTATTTCACTATGTAAGTTCTCACAAAGTAATGAAAACAAAATCAGTATTCAAGGACAATGTACATGTAAATTTCTCAAGATTAATGGCAACGCAGAATGACGTAAAAGTTGGTCCTACGCATACTTGAACCATTATACGAGTATCCAGTAAGCTGATGTTGCCACTGGCGTCATACAACGTAAAGATTTGCGGTTTAATCTGAAATGCTAAGGCATAGACTAAGGTATTCCAGATGTTACAGACCAAACTAATGGTACTAAAGGTTTCACTTAATTTTGCAATGAGTTTTTATCAAAGTAATATGTAAATGATAAGTAATAAGCACTTATGTTTTGAGTTCTATGAAAATTAAATAGATTCACACAAAATTGTACGAAGGTTTTAAAGTACAACTAATAAAGTCATTTTACATCCAATCGGAACTGATGCTCAAAAAAAAACACAAAAATTGACACAGCAACCGACTTCACACTACCGAAATGGGACCAAATCATTGTCTGAATGGGACCAAATTGAAATGGGATCTACCGACCACTTGGGAAGTAGTAGCTTCCAATTTAAAAAAACACAAATTGGCTTACCCAGTCCGAAGATATGAGGTAACAAACGTAAAAAAAATATGCAGTCGGATTCAGAACCTTCTCCTTTTTTGGAAGTCGGTTGATAATATTAGGTTGCTAAGGGGCCCTACCAACATATCCAGGGCACCTCCTCACCTCTGGCAAATACAGTCCCAGATAACGGCAATGGGCTTCCCACCTGTTACGTGGGGTTAACTAAGTAACAGAGGAACTTGGGTATAATAAGTCCTTAGGGGTCTTTTAATTTCTAATCTTTGTTCCAAAACTGTGTACGAAAGTGTAGTGTACTATTCTAATATATTCTGTGTGTAGAGCAGATTATTTCATTAGCGGCACATGCCACGAGTGATATTCAGACAGAGATTCAAGTGTAATGACGAAACTCGCGACTTACACACAGATTACGCGCCGCGGCCGCGCCAGTACGGTCTATGCAAGATGTGGAATTATTATGCATATTCATGAGACAATGAAGTACCAACCAGCCTCTCTTAAATTTTCTAATTAGAGAGAAATTATTTAGGAAAAACTTGAATGTAATATTTGTAATTTTTATTTTTCTTTACTATTTTTATGCTATGTTTACCAGCTTATGACCAATTTGTTATTTTGCGGGTATTAAACATGAAGAAAGATTATCAATCATCGGAAATTTAAACTTTATGTAGCATCTTTAACCTCATTTCACACGAAAAGAATAAAAAATACAATAACTAAAAGAAAAAAAAATGTTAATACCTTTTAGTTTTCTTTATTTTTGTCGAGGCTTTTGTAAATTTAATACCTTAAGTCATATCCATGCGAATACTTAGCGGCTTCCCGTGTAATGTTGAATAATATGGTGCTGCACACAGAAAACATATTTATTAGAATCATTAAGTTTGTTTTTTTATATTCTCGGCCCAAGGCCGCGGCCGCTCTCACGTCCGTTGCCCAGCATCTCTGGTTCGCCGGCAGAATGTATTTCCAGTGGCGCCCGGCTTTTCCAGTGGCGCCCGGTTCATCAAGTAAGTAACTTAAAGTAAAGTAGGCCTTCTGCGTGTGAACCAGAGACGCCCGGCAATGGACGTAAGAGAGGGCGCGGCGTTGGGCCGCGGAAATAAAAAAAAAAGTTAAGTAGGTACTATTTAATTGTATGTGAGACTGCATTCATCGATCGTAATACCAGACACAGTCATCTAATAATAACTCCTATTCTCGGGATTTGTTTTCAATAGAATTTCTGCTATAGGTGCAATATTATTGATAAGCGACGGATATGAGCTTCAGTACCACCTACGTAGCGATTTAGAGAATGTTCTCACATTAAGAAAAGGATCCGATTTCTCGAAATATCGTTCAATAATTTATTGTAAATGCCTTTGGAATTTATCTACGATATAAACTCACTGAAGGCCGATTTAGAACTCTTAGAAAGGTCATTGTAAATGTCAAGACCCTCTTTAGTGAGGCATTGAAATTCTTACTTAACCAAGGTAGCTTTGAGAAAATAAACATTTATATAGAAATCATAATAATATCCTAATAAACTTTGTGTAATAGTAAATTTTTTATCGTACTTTTATGTAAGTTTTTAAAATAATAATATACAGGTATTATGTTAGTAAAGGCAATAATGTAACACTCGTTCGCATTTTGTAAAATTCGTGTTGTTTTATGTCCGAGACGCCCAGGACTTTTATTGGCTGTGCCATAGCGGCTGGCATGTAAGATTTTGTTGCCTTTCATCAACATAATAATATCATGGCAAGGCAACAGGCTTCAAATTTATTTTTCAAAATTATAATATAGCTGCCTATTTTATTAAATTCATTCGGCCATTTTGGACATAACCCACTTTCTAGAGTGGTGGCGGCAATAGGCTCGCCCCCTATTACGTGGGACTAAAAATATTGGCAAATTGTGGGTGTATAATGTGCCTCTGCCTACACCTTCGGGGATATAGGCGTGGTATGTGAGTGTGTGTGTGTGTGCGTTTAGTTTGTGTAGAAAAGTTTTATTATTTATATACCTATCTACGTAGCTATTTATTCTGCTCTTTATTAATTTAAAAACTAGTAAAAATAGTGTAGTGTGTAAATAGTAATCTTAAAATCAGTGGCAGTTGGCTGTACATAGGTACCGCTATCAATGAGTCTAAACAGATCAATGATTACTTATGACGTGGAGTCACGATTGACAATGAATTGTGAGTAGAGACTTGAATTTTACGGCTGTTTTTCCATCATGTACATAGGTACTTTGACGATAGCATACTTTGCATTCTAAGAGTATAATAACAAAGGTTCTATTTAGATACCCCAATTACTAATTGCTTCTTTAAAGACACGAGGCAGTACCCGTTTAATAGCTGTAAATAGCACAAACTGGCCATAATATAACAACATTATCAAAAGCAAAAGGCCTTAACCTGTTCTCCAATAAATTAGTTTCCCCCAACAGTCGGATGTGGAATAATAAATGTTAGTTATTGCGAGAATCTACCGGGTCCTGTGTAAATTAATTATAGTAATATCGTACCGGATGGTCGAATGGCTTATAATTAGTTTGTTTAATTTTTGAAGTCTTATGATAGATACGAATAATCCTCACTATAATTTGTATCTAAAGAATTAAGTTAAAATGAGTAATTAGTTTTATAAACCGTTTCGTCTGTTTGTGTGTAACTAAATATTTAGTAAAATGTAAACTGATTAAATGGGACAATCATAATGCCTCAGGAAAGAGCCGGTATTACCACAGCATAGATAAAAATTCGCTAAGTGCGAGGCGGACTCGCGCACAAAGGGGCAACATAAATACACAAATTTCAACTTCCTAACTATCACGGTTAAATACTACACAGATCATTGAGGACATTGGCCGTCAGGACAATAAGAGGGTACCACATGATCTCCCTAGAGGCTGCATGTATTCTAACCGCGACCCCTCCATGGGACCTGGAAGCGAGAGCCCTTCCGTCATTGTTCCAATGGCACAAGGAGGCGCTGGAGAGGAGGAGGTCTCGAGAAATCGAAGCTCAGCGGTCCCAACTCCACCAGGATCTCAGGGAGACATGGAAGGTGCGACTTGAGCCACCAAAGTGGGGAACCATACAGAAGCAGGCTAGAAAGGCTGCGTGCTGTGGGGCTTCACCCCAAGCACGTCTTCACTCACGGAAGCGGGATAACCCGAACCCAAAGATGCGGGGTAACACCCGATGGCAGCGGCCACACAGGTGGCCAAGGTCCGCGGGGCGCCACTGGGAATTCTCTTAGTGCTTACCGGAGGCGCTCGGTAAAGGACGTAGGCCGCGATTTAAAAAATAACAGGGTTCATGAGATACAGCTTTTACAGACGGACGGACAGCGAAGTCTCAGTAATAAGGTTCCTGGTTTTAGGGGTATTTATTACTACTTAAGACATAGTTGGTAAAAATAATTAATAGAATATTTAGATCTGCAAAAAGTTTACCTAAGTACACGATATTTTATATTTCCCACGTTGATAAAGCTGTAGAAAAAATAAAACTTCTAAATAACAGGAGATTTTCAATAACAGAGTTATAGGTACTTATAATACTTCTAGAAATAGAACAAGAAATAATGTATGAGGAAGTAGATCCTGAACTTGACTAGTTTGTTAAGTCGAGTGATAATTCAAAGCCAGAAACTGCTGGGCACGACATTTAAAGTGACTTGTCCCGACCAAGTTTATTTTAAACTTGCCCATTGTAATTCTGAGCGAAACTCAACCAGCTATGTCTGAGTTCCTACTTATACTCGTACTTTGCGGAAATACACGAATTAGTTTGCTCGTGTTACATAATTAATTTGTTCAACTGAAATAGATTTAAAGTGCGATGTGGATCTAAAAATACAGGTACACGTAAAATATTTTATTATAAATACAATATTAAAACCGACCAAGTGCGTGTCAGGCCACACATAGAATAGGGTTCCGTAGTCACCTATAATGGCATCTATAACCCCTGAACTAACACAGTAAACTATGCTGTTACACGCCGTTATGGGGGGGGGGAAACCCCGTTTGAACAAAATATTTCGAGAAATAACCCAACTTTAAGTGTAGTATAATATACACACCGTTTGGGAGGTTAAGTCGAGGACGACCGGACATACTAACAGACGGACAGACGTGACGAAACTATAAGGGGTCCGAGACTTGAACTACGGAATCCTAATAAAAGGTCAGGTTACAAGAAATCGGAAAGCATGCATGAAAATACTTATGAAAGTTGAAGAAGTAAGCCAAGATCGTGCAAGTGGAAATATATAGTCTCTGCCTACTTCAACGGGAAAAAGGAGTGACTGTATGTATATACCATCTTTGTATTGCTACGTACTCGAACAATATTTGTATTACGTACTGGCTATATACGCATAAAACTCCATAATAATATATTGGCGGAAAGATATATTAAAGCACAAGTTTCATATCTTTTCAGTCCATACGTATGAATATAAGCATATCTTACGATATTTATGGGGCACACACATGTGTCTGGCTCCAGACGGAGAGGGTTCAAAATCTAATTTTTACGACCCGTGAAATTACTCCTGCCTGTATAAAGGTGGAAGCATAATGTACGTTCTAAATTTTATTTGATTATGTGTTGTGGTGTTCAATATTCATTAATTTTTTTTCTAATTTTTAATTCTTCTTATGTATAATGTGCCTACGTATAAAAGAAGAATGGGTTTAAAAATTTTCGTTATGCTTTTGTCGAGAATCGACCACATTCTGGAACCACGAAGACCTCGGACCACGGTCCCAGTCGCCAGAATTATATTTTTTTTATTAATTTTCTTTAGGTTAGGACTACCAGTAGTATAGATTATAGTATGCAGAACTTACGTTTGAAAAATGAGAGAGACTGGCAAGAGGTAGGTATTTGTGTTTATAGGCAACTGATCTTTTATGGGTAAAAGTTGGGTATCTGTTTTGTGACAATCTTTTTAAAATTCATGTAAATCTGAATATGGTCGTATGGTATGTGAAATAAATTCACGACAGTCTTTTGGAACGCAATTTTGGCGCTGCTCTTTCTGATCCAGATTTATAACACAAAATGAAGCAAAATGTTTACGATATACCACAATTTGCATACAGAATGCAGGCTAATGCCAGCTATCGTAAGCCATTGCGCGTCAAATTACTAGCGGATTGTAGCTGAAATATAGTGCGAAGATAATATGAAATGAGTGGACATGTGAGATAGTTCATGTTAGTATCCATTGCAGAATAGTTTTGAAATTTCGCACACTTATTGTTTGTTATAGAAAGGGAATGCAGAATACTAATATTTTAAAAACCAAGGCCAAGTGTGAGCTGGACTCGCGCACAAAGGGTTCCGTACCAAACGGGTTATGGTCCATTTTCGATCACTGTCCGACCCATAGATTTGGGATCCGCTTCTACATGGTATATCTATGGTTGGACCACTAGTTCATACATTTATGGAACTCTAAACATAGTTTTTTGTATTTCAAAGCAATGAGTTTGCTTAAACTATTCTTAAAATATTAAGAAAGAAATTATAATTAGATCACAAAAACTGATGTCATCGGCGGGACTCGAACCCACGGCCTTTCCCTAACAGGGGGACTGCTCTGACCAACTGAGCTACGATGACCACTACCGACGACATCGAATTTTTGCTTCATATCATATTCATAATTTCTACATCGCGCTATTAAGGTTAGCGTTGGATCCACCTACCGCAGTTCTACCGAACTGACGGTACCAGTGTATCGTGTTACAACGATATTTAAACACTGAATTTTTAGATGAATCCTTACCAAATCCATATATTTTTTGTATTTCAAAGCAATGACTTTGATTAAACTATTCTTAAAATATTAAGAAAGAAATTATAAATAGATCACAAAAACTGATGTCATCGGCGGGACTCGAACCCACGGCCTTTTCCTAACAGGGGGACTGCTCTGCTCCAACGCTAACCTTAATAGCGCGATGTAGAAATTACGAATATGATATGAAGCAAAAATTCGATGTCGTCGGTAGTGGTCATCGTAGCTCAGTTGGTCAGAGCAGTCCCCCTGTTAGGGAAAGGCCGTGGGTTCGAGTCCCGCCGATGACATCAGTTTTTGTGATCTATTTATAATTTCTTTCTTAATATTCTAAACATAGTATCTATACTTAAATAGTGTTCGAAGTAAATATCGAATACCTTACGGTCAAATATCAAAACTTAAATAAAGAATCTTACGCCTAGAGTTACTTCTTAGAAAGAAAGGTTTGCAGTTCAATCGAGCGCTCTCTTTAAGCAATTTCCCTTGTGCAATCCTAGGGTGGAACGAAGTGTAAAAATAATGTACAAAAACGCCACGTGTATGAAAAATACCATCGCTTGAATACATAGTTTAGCTAAAAAGATATAATGTGATAGTGAAATTGCATGACAGATGGTCGTATAAGTCGAATCATAGAAATATAACGGGAAATAGTAAGATTATACGTGACGACAGGTATCAAAATCAAAGATTCAATTAGTTCAAGAGACAATAGAAATAAAAAGAATTTAAAGCATGGATTTACTTTGAATTTGGATTTGTGGCCGTGGTGGTAAATACACATAATTCATGCATAGTTTCATGTTTCTAGCACCATCCGTTTGGGAGCAAAGCCGAGGAAGGACGGACATGACGAAATATAAGGGTTCCAAGACTTAAACTAGGGAACCATGAAAACTCCTCAACTTCATTATTATTCATTGCTGTGAAAACTCGGGTATTAAAAAGTCCCAATCGAATTTTATAGACTTTTAAATCATAATCTACTTCTTCAACAGTTACAATATTGGAAAGAATTGAGCTTGCTTCCACAGAAACATTATTTCCATAAAATTACACCCTTTTCGGTAGAAAAGTTGAAAATCTTATAAAAGCTATAAAACATTCAAAATATTTTGATATTTTCTTAACATGGCCGAATGCCAATTGCTCGGTTCGGTGGCAAGTAGTGGTCGGATGGCTTGTGGGCATGTAAGTAAGTATTGTTTCTGGCATAAGTAATGGCAGCACCAGTCTTACAGTGACTACTTTTGTACAGTACAATATTATATAATCGTATTTCCAACCGCATTGTGACCGCTGCAACATCATTCATTATTATTATTTACAATGCAACGAAGTTCTTTCAATGCCACCGACAACACTTAAAATTACATGTCAAAAATTGACACAACAACAAACTTCAAATTACCGAAATGGGACTAAATAATTGTCCAAATTGAAATGAGACCACTCGAGAAAAATAGTAGCTTTCAATTCAAAGAAAATCAAAATCGGTTCACCCTGTCCAAAGCCGAGCGCCTCTGGTAAGCACTGAGAGAATTTCCAGTGGCAACCGGCGGAATTTGGCCACTTGAGTGAAGGCGTGCGTGGGGTGAAGTCCCACAGCACAGCCTGCTTCTCTAAGGACGGTGGGTTGCTAATCCGTCGTCCTCAGGCCTTGATCATGGAGGACGATGGTCCTGCGCATAGTCACGTCTGCGGCACCCTTGCCGCACATATCGGAACTTAGCGGGCAGGGTCTGCTCCCTCACCCTACCGGGCTGATTATACCTGCTGAAACTTTAGAAGTACATTGTGCAATGTTGGGTTTGTGAGAGCTCCAAGCTTTTACTTAGCGAGGGCTAATTCACTCCAACCATGTGATTTTTGTTTAATAATACGTATATTTTTCTTTATGTATATCATCAATGTCAATTTATAATAAAAATATGTTTAAACAGATACAATAGCGCAGTCAGACGAAACAAAATCATTATACTCGTCTCACATCATTTCCGGCGTAAAAGTGCCCATGATGCTAGCAGCGTTGCCGCGGTGAATGGCAATGGACAACCTTTGCACCAGAAACGACCCGGAGCGAGAGTCCTCTCCCTAATTCTCGGCCCTACATCCGCGACCATGTAAATAGTATACGTATCAAAATAGCAATTTATGATCTGACATCTTCACACAGCAATTATGTATTTTTGATCCGCATCGCACATTTAAATTGCAAAAAGTACACGAGATCGGCAGCTCTCAGCGTGTCCAATTTAACGATCATCGTTTGCAAATGAGTGTATTTATTGGACAATCTGGTCTTTTTTGATGAAATGAATACCTATCTACTCAATTGCCGGAACCAATATTTGTATTTTTTGGTGTTTTTTTAGTACTTACAAAATAACAATACACATTATTGACAAGAAATTGCTTACGATACAATTATAATTATTATAAAATAAAATATATATTTGATATTTTTATAATATAATAAATTATATTATAAAAATATCAAAGTTTTTTTATCTATAGCTTAGGTATATTATTTATATTCACTGAAAAGTTTTGTTGTGACGATAACAATTTACAAAGTTGTATGCTATTTTCTTTTTCATGACCAACCCACATATATAGCCCAAACCTAAAAAAAAATTGACTGTGTAGCAATTTGCACTGTAGACACAAAGCGCTACTAGGAAGCGTAAAATGGCACTTCTTTTTTGGAGCACAAAAAATTCTGCACAATACACCGCAAAAAGTCAACCCTGAGAGAATTAACGAACGCTCCACGAACGTTAAAAAAGTCAACATGCTTTGAAAACTGCGGCAAAAACTGAAACCAACTTGTTAACTGTGCCGTGATAAAGTTGAAATTGTGCATAAAAATACTGATACTATTAATCTTGAATCAAACTTTGATGTTGGTAGTTGTATCTAATTTTAAAGTGATAGACAAAAGTAGTAAATAATACCCTTTCGGAAATATTGCATTGGTTCACAAGTAACAACTTGCTGCTCAATGCGAAGAAAACAAAATGTGTAAAATTTACTATGCCCAATGTTAGACAGGTGGATACTCATATTACTATGAGTAATGAATTAGTTCAAATAGTCAATACCACAGTTTTTCTTGGGATAACTCTAGATAGTAAACTACAATGGGGTCCTCATATCACAGCCTTGCCAGGAAGACTTAGCTCAGCTGCCTATGCGGTTAGAAAGATAAGGTCACTGACTGACGAAAAAACGGCACGATTAGTTTATTTTAGCTACTTTCATAGCGTTATGTCATATGGTCTGCTGCTGTGGGGCTCAGCTGCCGATATTGAGACAATATTCATATTACAGAAACGAGCTATTCGAGCAATCTATAGACTCAGACCCCGTGACTCACTGAAAGAACTATTTAAAGAAATTAATATTTTAACAGTTGCTTCTCAATATGTTTACGACAACATCTTATATGTACGGAAGAACATATATCTCTTCAAAACAAATTCCGATAACCATAATCTTAATACAAGAAATAAAAATAAACTGGCAATGACAAAAATTAGACTTCATAAAGTTGATAATTCGTTTGTAGGCAAATGTATAAAAAATTATAATAAAATTTGAATAAAAGTTGACATGCCTCTTAATAAGTTTAAAATAGTAGTTAAAAATGTTTGATGATGAAAGGCTACTATAATGTAGACGAATATCTTAATGATAAGAATGCAATCTTCTGTTGTTGGCCACTCGTATAATACAATATAAACTAATTGTAACAATATAAACAAAACAATATTAAAAAAGAAAATGGATAATCTACCTGAGTTTCTTGCTGGTATCTTCTCAGGAGAACCAACTTACCGAACCAGCGAAAGAATCATTTTCTAATGATTATTTGTGTACTTACTTAATTTAGTATTTTTATAATATTACTTGACAAAATTGAAAAATTTTGACATTCATATGTGCTCTTTATGTGCCTAAACTGAATAAATGAAATTGATTCTTTAAATAGACTTTGGTACTATTCCTTCAGTCCAGTTAGGTAGTTACAATTTATTTTTATACCTCAAAGCAATGAGTTTGCTTAAACTATTATTCTTAGGCATTAAGAAGCTAACCTTGAGAGCGCGATCTAGAAATTATGATATGAAGCAAAAATTGGATGTTGTCGGTGTTGGTCATCGTAGCTCAAGTGGTCAGAAGAGTCCCTCTGTAAAGAAAAACCGTGGGTTCGAGTCTTGCCGATGAGATTTCTATTTTTGTGATTATTTATTGTTTCTATCTTAATAGTTACAATTTACTCAAATTTCGTCCAAGCGGTAACAAGAACCTTACATATTATCTTTGGTGAAATATGAGTTTATGAAACACTACTGTCTACCCCTTCTGAGAGTAAGTCATAACTGTACGACACATTTTGAAATGAAAATGCAAGGAAAATTATTCAGACACAAAATACTCGTAACAAAAAGTATAACCCGTATTTTTTGTGTCATTCATAAAAATGTGTCAGCTGGCTATGTACATCTGATTATTTTTTCTATGATGAAGAATTTTACGCAGTGCAGAATATGGCCAGGTGAATTGGTTTATATGTTTACACGTATATCAATAAAATTCTGATTTATGTATGTCATCATAGAGGTTATTGACTCCTAGCATTACTACACGAAGACAACAGTGAGCGTGATAGGTCTTTAATCATCACACATCTAAGGGGAGCTTCCTATTAAATTCACTGTGTGTCACACATTTAAGCATACCTATTAAATCTGTTTCCGAAATATAACGTTAATAATAAGGACCATTTAACATTCGTGGCTAACGACCAATCTACTAGAGTGGTTGATTTTATAAATTATTTCCTCTTCTTAAAGAGGAGTTCTAAAATTATCTAAGTGATAGGTGTAGGTACTTATATTATTTTATTTACTATTAAGGCACCATAATTATTATAATGATCATGTTCTAAAATGGCAAGGTTTAAGATACAATTCACTACTTACAATTTTAAGACAAGTAATGCAAAGAATGATATATATTGTCCAAATTTTTGATCCGCGATAATTTATGTAGGTAGTTTCATGACACTGCAACAAAACCTCAGTGCACATACTTCTCAGCGAATGAGGTTTTGCTAGGAGTTTTCGGATAGCAGTAGCTCGCAAAATTCTTTTAAGAGGCGTAGATTAGTAAATATTAATCTGTAAATTAAAATGTTTCATCTGGAAATTATTTGAAATCAATATCCTTACATAAACACAAAACTTCCTAACGCAACTTTGAATCAGCTTCATCCGATCCAAACGAACTTAACCCTCCCATGCTGGTGTCGCTCTAACTCACACGCCACGTAATACAAACACACCAAGTAAAACACAATCAATGAACGTTTTTAAAGGCAATCCGCTTCGTACCAACTCCTAATAAACTCGTGTTTGTTTTATTTGAATCTTTGTGTCAGTATTGGAACGTCACAGTTGGAAAGTAACAAAAGACAAGGATTTGTTTGGTTTGTTTTTTTACTCAATAGGGTGTACCCAAGTCATTGTCCTACGTCCTACCTACTGACCTAATGATGATTGATGGTATTTGGTGGAGTTTGCTACACACTGAACAAGAACATCATATACTTATTTATTCTATTACTTAAGGGTTTTTTTTTAAATCCGCGGCACACCTACGTCCATTGCCGACAGCCTCCGGTAAGCACTGAAAGAATTTCTAGTGGCGCCCGGCGGACATTGGCAACCTGTGTGGCCACTGCGTGGTGGTCGGGTGTTACCCCGCATCTTTGGGGTCGAATTTTATCCCGCGTCGGTAAGTGAAGGCGTGTGTGGTGTGAAGCCCCATGGCACGCAGCACTTCTAGCATGGTTCTGTAAGGACGGTGGGTTGCTAATCCATCGTCCTCAGGCTCCAATCATAAGGGTCGATAGTCCTGAGCGTAATAACGTCTCCGGCGCCCTTGCCGCACACTTCGGAACTCAGCGGGGAGTGTACGCCCCTTTATCTTACCGGCCGCCTTATTCATGAGCATTACCTGCTCGCAGAAGGAAACGGCCGCGTTCCACTGGCTCCCGGTAGAGACCACGGCTCGTAGCATGGTCTCCAGCAAGAGGGTATCAACGCCCAGGCCCACAACGAGGTCCCGGCGCTGACTGGCCCACCCTGAGCATTCCACCAATGTGTGGAATGTCTTGTCTTCGCCAGAAGCCTCACAGTGTTGACGCGCGGGTGTGACCTCACGATGCATGCGAAACAGATACTCATCGAAGTTTCCGTGCCCGGTGATGATCTGTGTTATTACTACAGTTACTGGTGAGATTGTCACACTGACATGATTCGTGGAATGATCGTAATTACTGGTGATTAGCAGGGGTTGTACTATTCACTCATTTCTATATTCAGTAATTTTGCTGGTTCTACTTTATATTTGGAAGAAACAATCGCCGCTAACTGATTACTTTTATGTTTGCCAAAACACCGTCTTTTCTAAGAAATGTACGTAATGAGATATAATAAAAATAATATTTCTTACAAAATTCATACAATAACTTACAAAGAGGCGCAATTAACGAGGCTGTGATAAAAAAAAGTGTCCAACGTAAGGTACGTGACACACTGTATCCCTTTGTAACAAGTTTTACGAGACGACGAGAAATATAAAACTAATAAATTTTATGTTTTGCTCCAGCTTTTACGATTAGTTGCAGAAAATATTTGTAGACGTGACGCATAGGTAATCCAACATTACTAGATATATTGACAAAGAACGTACTGATACACCTTCTGTCGTTATAACTTCATACAATTTCAACTTGGTATCAGCTATGTTGGTGCGTTTCCAGTCATGAAATATTTTGTCTCTCTAAAACTATAATAAGTTAATCAGTAAGATGAAAGCGGATACTATCTGAAAGCAGCTCAAAATGGAAATAAATTTTAACATGTTCATCTTTCATCTGAATTCCTAATACAGATCCCTAAAATCGGCAGAGTATTCTATACAACCAAAATACGAGTATATATTTGGTCCAGTAAGCATTTGGTCACAAAATACATAAAACAACATCTATATTCTCGTACCATCGATCCTAAAAAATAAAACTGTTACCTTCGTCACAGACACAGAGCAGGTCTCGTGAGGCCGACATTAATTTAACTTATATAATAGATACAGTAGGTAGCACACCGTTCCACCGTGACTCTGGGGACGACCTTTGTCATCACCGTCGATGTGGGCTTTCATTTAAATAAAATAATGATAATATTAATAAAGGTTTAAGGCTTAAAGAAATATAAAGAACATACGTACCGACAGAAGGACGAAAGTAAAATTATCCAGTCCCGAATTGAGACGCTTCGTTCGTGAATAAATAAAATAAAAAATTAAAGACCTTTAATCGCAACACCAGTTCTAAAGCTCGGTAAGCACTTGTATGTATTGTTACAAAAAATGTTAAAGTGAGACAAGTATCCAAAAAATCTGCGCGAAAGAAAAAAAATCTTCGTGGTTATCTATATATTTAATACGACAATTTGTCTGTCTGTCCGTCGCGTTTTTCAATTATAATTAATAATACATACATTTGCATGAAATATTAAAATATTCGTAGAAGTTTAGGGAAGGTTTTTTTTTTTGAGGCGATACAAGGTTCGCTGGGATAACTAGTTTTTTTTTAATACCTAGAAATGGTCTTAGATCAATCCGACTTGGATAGCTTAGATTAATAGCTATGCGTCAACAACCTAAAATTGCTGCTAAAATTAATATATTTTGAGGTAATTATTTGCAGCTCAATCAGTATTTTTGCTTACGAAAGAGATTTTTTTAGTACAAAGCGAAGGTTTTTTGATTAGCAGTTACTAATATTACCCATAATATATTATAGGTACCTATTATTCTATGCAGTTATATTTGCGTCCCAAATATGGGTTTCAATAATATTCTTCTATAAGTAGGTACCATATCGTCACAGAATAGGGAAGTACTTAATATCGTGTTGATTTTAATTATGTTTGCATTCAACTACGTTCGTTTTGTTTGACCTTTCATACAGAACAGTGCCATTCTACTTTCAAAATCGGTTAATCTCAACTTTCAACTTCGACTTGTGACCGACTATGAAGTTCGCTCAAGTGCAGCTGAATGCACAACTCGACTTAGGCAGCCAACTCCGCAAGATACAGCAAAAGTTCAACTTGACTAACTTAGTCTGTTGGGCTGCAAATGTTACATGTTGGTGTGTTAGCGTCTATGGAATTTATTTCAGAAACTATTGTTTTGCATGTAATCTGATATATATAGGATCTGCATGCTGACCATCTGTCTTGGGCTGTATCTCATGAACGTGATAGTAACAACAAACGTGATTTTTTGCCGTTTTGGTACCTTTGGTACCTACGCTGGAACCCTTTCTGAGCAAGTTCGACTCGCACTAGGTTTTTTATTAAATCAGGTGTATTTTGTCGTAAAAAGTTACTGTACAAAATTTCATTACACTCGTGACCAATGAAGCAATACAAATAGTCGATATAGATCTGATGAAAGGTTCCTACGTGTAAAGAGATTTCCTTCTATCCCAACACCTGCGCACAGGCGTGACTATTTGAAATTAGTCCGCCTTAGGGTGTGTTCACGATAATCTAGTTGTGTAGTTTCAGCCGGTGTACATGTGAGTTTATAGAATTGTTTTATTTTAGAAGCTCCTGCCACAGTAGTTAATTGTGTTCTTTAAGAAACATTAGTGTCCAATGTTATTGCTTAAATTGTAGTGAATTTAACTAAAAAATGTGGGGTCGATTTCTTGACCGCCAAAAAGTGTGTATTACCACTAACTTGTAATTTTCACACAAACACGTGTGCTTGCTTAGTTTTCTTGACAGTGTCATGTAATAGGAAACGAGCTGGTATATGGCGTTTCCTAGATCTTGGGGTCTATTTGCTAGGCTTTTGACCGTTTTAGCTGATGAGTAAGGCTCCAGACTTCTTGTTGGGACCTTTAACGCCTGATGCCTACTGATTTCAATAAAACTGTGTTAAAGGTTATTCTATACTAATATTATAAAGAGGAAAGATTTGATTATTTGTTTGAATTGAATATAATTTTGAAAATTCTTTCGTTAATATAATATATCTCAGTGTAACAAAGAATATAATTCTATTCCGAGAATGTCGGGAACGAGAAAACTGTATCAGGCGGGCAGGGCCACGGTCATCAGCTAGCGTGCAATATTCTTTATGTGAACCAGACACAATTACAGACTTTTCTCATTTCAACTGAACATTAATTAAAGTCTCTGAGTCTGTTAGTACTTCTACGAATTCTATTTGACTCAAAGTAACTCTTAATTACAATCCTTTTGCTGCGCTATATATTTAGCATCGTTCGGCAGAGAAACGAACGTTTAAAACGCTCAGTTCTCACGAAGACGGTTTCCAAGGTATGAGAGTGACATCTCTGCCCGGCACGCGTTATTCGGGATCGGAAGGGAGAGGGTGGGATCAGGTTGAAGAGTTCTTCAGAACACTCACCGTGGTAAATAAGGTAGAACGCGGCCAAGGAAGCAATTGTTCGGCGCTGGGCTAGCGGCTCAAGGCTTCCCGTTACCTTCGGACAGTCCATAATGCGAACAGCGCGTTGCTGCATAGCGTCGAATGCGTCCAGCAAATACTTCGCGGAGCCGTCCCAGAGGTGAGAGCAGTATTCAACGCAGGGTCTAATCTGCGGTTTGTACAGCAGACACCTCTGGTGCGGTGTAAAGAATCGCTTTACCTTGTTCAGTATTCCTAGTTTCCGCGAAGCTAGCCCAATACATCTCTCAATGTATTTTGTGTTATTGAGCTCTCGACGAACGTCTATGCCAAGGATGTCTAGATTGTCCGTAATATTGCATTCTAAAGAGTGGGTAGGGGAAGGAAAGGGGATTTTTTCGCTGGAAATGCACACGCCTGTGTTTTGTGAGCATTTAACTCGACCAAGTTCTCGGCACCCCATTGAGAGATACTGTCGAGGTTTCGGTCGAGATCACTCACGAGATGTCGTCTCTCCTCCTTTATCACAGATCGCCCCGCCGTCGGACGAACCGAGTAACTCCCGTGCAATGTACTGTCATCTGCATAGCAATTAATGTTCCCGAGGGAAAGCATATCATTGATATGCAGAAGAAAGACAGGTGACAGTACGGACCCCTGCGGTACCCCGGAATTCACTTGCAAGAAGCGAGAAGCCTGGTCATCGCAGAGGACCCGCACTCGGCGCTCGTTTAAAAAACTGGCAATCCAGCTGCACAGTTGAGGAGGTAGACCATATGCCGGAAGCTTGGAAAGGAGCGAAGGATGCCAGACCCTATCGAAAGCTTTGGCGATGTCCAGGCCAATAGCCAAGGACTCGCCGAAATTTTCCATGGCCTCACCCCATACATGCGTGACGAATGTCAGGAGGTCACCCGTTGATCGTTTTGGCCTGAAGCCATATTGCCGATCATTGATTAGCGAGTGATCCTCCAGGTATCGCATGAGCTGCTTATTGATAAGAAGCTCGGGCACCTTGCAAATGACTGAGGTGACAGCTATGGGTCGATAGTTGCCTGGATCGGATCGATCCCCTTTCTTGGGGATCGGTTGTACGTTCGCCTCCTTCCAGACCTCCGGCACGAGGCCTGTAGAGTATGACAGGCGGTACAGACGCGTTAATACTGGAGACAACTCAGCAGCACATTTTCTTAGCACCACCGCCGGAATGCCGTCAGGGCCACTGGCTTTCCGCGTGTCGAGTGACCGCAGCACTGCCCGTACATCACATTGCCTGATAATAATATCAGGCATAGTGTGGCCACAGTTGGCGATGGCGGGGGGCTGCAGGCCACGGTCATCGACCCGGGAATTAGCCGCAAAGAGGTCTGCGAGCATGTCCGCCTTCTCTTGGGCTTTGTGAGCCAGTGATCCATCAGGAAAACGCAGTGGTGGCGCGAGGGTTGGCAAAAATTTGACTGTACGGCTTTGGCCAGTTGCCAGTATCCTCGGCTGCCCGTGGGATGGGATGTGAGCTCCTGACCAAGCTGCGCGACGCGCTGGGCATCCGCTTTCTTGAAGGCCCTCTTGCTGAACCTAGTGGCCCTATTGTACGCTGCTTTGAGGCGGTTCACGTTGGGGTCACGTGCCGCCCGAGCCCTGGCCCAGGCGCGATATGCCGACTGTTTTTTCTGGACAGCCTCGGCACATTCACGCCCGAACCAGGGGTGAGCTTTGCGGATGCTGGCGACATCAGTGAAAGGGATATCATATTCTATCCCTAGACTGATCTCGCCAGCAACGGCAGCAGCGCTATCCGAAGGCGCCTTCCCTACAAAGCAGCGCTGGCTCCACGGGACGGACGCAAAGTAATCGTGGAGACCGTCCCAGTCTGCCGACGAGTAGTGCCATAGTCGTCGAGTCATTTGTTCAGCACGAGCAGGCGGTGGCACTTGGAAGCTGGCGTGCACCACACAGTGGTCGGAACTGCCCAGTGGGGCGCGTACCGACACACTGTACTCGGCTGGGCGACTCGCCAGCAGTAGATCCAGCAAGGCGGGCGTGTGTCAGGTATCCGGGTGATCCCCCGTACCATCTGGGTCAGCCCGTGGGAGAGAGCGAATGCATGGGCGGTTCGTCCCGCATGATCGGTCCTAAGGGACCCCAGCCACTCAACGTGATGACCGTTAAAGTCCCCCAGGAAAACCAGGTCAGCGTTCGGGAACCGCACCTGCGCATCGTCAGCCATCTCGCTGAGGTATTCGAAAAGCCTTGTTGTCCCAGTGTCCCCTGTGTGGGAGCGGTAGACGCACACGTAGATCTGGCTCATGGAGCCATGATCCACGTGCAGCCAAAGGACGAAGTAGGAGGGGTTCTCCAGACAGCGCAACCGGCGGCAGCAAATATCCGCCCTAACGAACACGCACACCCCGGCTTTATCGCGGAATTGTTCCTCAGTGATATAACCCGGGTAACAGAGGTGCGACGTGTCGTCAGGGCGGTGTATCTGTGTCTCCGTTAGAAACATCACAGAAGGCCGTGCCGTCTCCAGGTGATGGTGGACGGTATCGAGGTTTGCATGGAGTCCGCGGATATTCGCGAACTCCACCTCAAACGAAGTCAACTTTGTGGAGTTTTATATATTTTTATGTATTTTTAAGCATGTAGGTAAATGGTATAATGTGCTTACTGAGCATATTAGTAGTCAAGTCAACTTGTCCCAGCGCTTCAGCAGGTGACTAACAAGGTGACAAAACAGATTATTATATTTCAACAAAAATACTCTCTAAAGAAATGATCGAGTGAGTTCCACTCGAGTTGCCTCCAATTCTGGAAGGTTATTATTTTTTTAAATTGAAGTACACACTCATGGAAAATGTTCTTCTTTTTCAAAGCTACCTTTTTAAGTGTCATCGTTCAGACTGTAGGAGCATACTGGCTTTTTAAAAGTGTCAAACGTAATGATAAAGATATTTTGGAGGCGTTAATATCAAATAGGATTTATTTAGCTATTTTTTATAGTCAAATATTATTAATTAAATAAGTACAATGTAGGTTTCTTTGTAGGTATAAAGTATTTAAGTTGGTAAAAGTCTCTATATCTCTATAGCTCGAGAAAGGCTGGACCAATTTCGCTATTTCTTTCTTTGTTGTGTTCGTTATTATCAGGAGAAAGTTCGTTTTCAAAAAAAATTTTTTTTCGAAACATTAGAAAAAATTAGTGGTACGAAGTTCGCGGGGACAGCTAGTTTAATATACATGTGAAATTGTTCAATGTCGCTGTAAAAATAATAGGTCAGAACATTCAGTCTTTCGACGTCACTTTGTCTTAATTGTTTTGACAGTGGACAAGTTATAATTTTGTATGTTAACTGTACAGTTATAGCTGTACCAACTAAATAATTGAATGAATGTCGATATAAGAAAGAGGATATTTCGGATTAACAGCGAGAAATAAAGTACTAAGATAGAAATGATATGTTACAGATCACAAAAACTCATGTCATCGGCAGGACTCAAACCCACGGGCTTTCCCATACAGGCGGAATGCTCTGACCACTAGCAGTTCGGCAGAGTTCCGGTAGATGGAGCCAACGCTAACCGTAATAGAAATTATATATTATAAATGAAGCTAATATTCAATGTCATTGGTATTGGTCATCGTAGTTCAGTGGTCCGGCAATTCCCTCTGAAAGGTAAATACTATGGGTTCAAGTCCTTCCGATGACATCAGTTCTTTTTGTGATCTGTTTATAATTTCTAATTTTATATTTTAAGACTAGGTGAAGCAAACTCGTTGCTTTGAAATACAAGAATAATATACGAAATAAAGTTATAAAATGGAAGTCCTATTTCTGTACTACAGTCAGCAATTTAATTTCTCTGCCAAAGCATGATTGATATCTAAAATTAAGCTATTCTTAGAATAGTATCATTTTAAGGCTTTGAGAATAATTATGAAAGAAGGCATCTTGAAAGCAAACGCGTAAATATTTGAAGCTATTTTAATTTTTTATGCAACTCTGGTCACCCTTTGTTTGTTAATTAAAATATATAATACCAAACTCAAACTCAAAAATATTTATTAATTTAGGGTATAAAATCAGTGGCGTAGCTAGGTAACCAAGGGCCCTGGGGCAAATTAAAAAATGGGGCCCCACTACTATGTAAACTGATTAGGTTTTATCAAATAAAAATATGAAATATACAAATACTTTAAAAATGCTAAGCTACTTACTTAGATCAAAAATACCTAGATTACCGATCAGTGCTTTAAAAACGGCACCACTTCACCTCGGTCCACTATCGAAAATAGCACACTTGGGCGCTTCAGCCGCTTCCGTACTAAGTTCCTATTCCGCTTGACGACTCTCGAGGGATGCGACAACGGCGCTGTACATTGATGCTTTTGTATTAATTATTACGAATTATATCTATGTCAACCATCAATGTACAATCTTGTTTATTTTACGAGTATAGATGGTATTTGTAATAATTACCTATATAGTATCCCAATAAACATTTAGGCGTCAATTAGAGCTTGTTTTAGAACTTAACGAGATATAAAGGCGCTACAACAGCAGCACTTACAACTTTTGGCGACAAACGAGCGTAGACAAGCAAAATATTTCACTTAGAGGTATACCTCTAAGTGAAATATTTTGGTATACTCTGTGGTATACCACAGAGTTACAAGGGCGATAACAGGGTGAGTTTAGTGGTTAAAGACATACAGCAGCATTTTTTAACACTATAATACGGGCAAAGCATCTTGTGTTATAGCTTTAAGTGAATCTTACAACTATAAGATCTAAATAAGAAGTAAGCATTGAAAGATTCCCCTCAAAGTGCTATGCAAGCGATAATAAACCCTCGCCAAGACCCAAAAGTTGTACAAAAGCAATAATTACCGCTACCAGTTCTACAATGGTGCTTATAAACTCTTTTGTACCACCAAATGCCTAGAGGTACAAAACTCTCTTATGTTACTTTAAAGTCGAACAGTAGGAACATTTTTTGCTACCATGGAACTTTTAGTGCCTAATGTGACTTCTGTATAACTTTAGGTCGAGTAATAGAGCTTAATACCACTTCTGTACCCCTTATTCATTAACTTGTTGTGTTGATAGAAATATGGCGACGCAACTAAAAAAATCCAAAGCAGCCAAAAATGCTTGGAAACGTCAAAGTAGGACTGGTGGAAATAGACGAAAATTGTTGAGAGAATATCATAATCTTTTAGACTGCTCTGTTTCTGTTGAGGATCCAAAATTAATACAAGAAAATGTGATTAGTGATAGTAGTACTACAAGTAGTCAAGCGCGAGTTTTCTGCGAAAATGTGGAATTGGGTTCCGTACATGATTTTCCAGAAAATGTGGGTGAACGTGGTGTTACAACTACAAGCGATCATGAGGAAGTAGTTTGCGAAAATGTGGATCAAGGTTCCGCATATTACTCCGCGATTGATATTGAAGAAAATACTGACAGTGAGGATGAATGCAATGACGTTTTAAAAAATCTTAATTTTCGTGAACAATTGAGAGTATGGGCTGTAAAACAAAACATAAGTCAAATAGCTATGAAAGATTTGCTGTCAATCTTAAATGAGAGGTTTTGCAATATTCTTCCAAATGATCCTCGCACTCTTTTAAAAACACCTAGAAATATTTTGATAAAAACATTGGAAAATTATGGCGAATATTGGCACAATGGCATTTCTGGACCTTTGAAAAATATTTTAGAAAACATTGATAATTTACCTGACATTATTCATTTGAATTTTAACTTTGACGGTCTACCCATACACAACAGTTCGAAAAAAGAATTTTGGCCAATTTTAGCTAATATTCATCAAGTTGACGCGGACCCATTTGTCATTGGTGTCTATTTCGGAATTGGAAAACCAAAGAACTTAAAAGATTATTTAGAAGAATTTGTCATTGAGACTAAATGTCTACTACAAGACGGCCTTGAAATAAAAAACAAAAATATTTCTGTCAAAATCAGATGTTTCATCTGCGATTCTCCTGCCCGAGCTTTTATTAAAGGTTTGTATAACATAAGAGTACGTATAAAGAATTGTATGCATCTGTTCATATATACATATGTTCGCGTGCGTACCTATTGTATTGTAATACCTATCTAAAAGCAAAGATTGTAGGTACTCCAACTGTCTTTGTAGTGGTAATAAATTTATTTTTATTACCGACTTCAAAAGAAGGAGGCTATCAATTCGACACGTATATATGTAATATTATTGGAACTGCATAAAATTCACAAATGATATAATTATCATTTGTGAATCAAATCTGTCATCAATTTTGGAGGTGTGTATGTCTGTCCACGCATATCTCCGAAAGTATTGATAAGATTTTGACCATTTGTTTTTTATTAGCTTACATTTACTTCAACATAGGGAACTGTGCACGTTTCATCAAAATCGGCTCAGTAGTTTTCAAGATATGGACCAAACTTTCGTGTGAAGTCGGTATATTTTTGTAAAAATGCCACTGGTTTGTATATATTTTACTATTAACACATATTATTCAGAATATCACCTATTAAAAACGGTGTTTACAATAAAACATGTTCTCGTATTTCAGGTGTATGCAACTTTAATGGTATGCAACTTTAATGGTATGCATGGTTGTTTAAAATGTACAACTGTGGGCGAATACTCTCACCGTTCTCATACAGTGACATTTTCTTCGCGAATATTTCCCAATAGAAACGACGAAAACTTTAGAGCCAAGAAATATGGTGCTCATCATAAAACTGATTCTCCACTATTAGTGCTTCCAATCGATATAGTTGAAGATTTTCCTGTGGGCGATTCGCTACATCTTATTGATCTTGGAATAATGAAAAGGCTATTAGTTGGATGGCGTAATGGAAATTTTGGGATGTACACTACAAAATGGTGCGCAAGGGATATTATTAAAGTTAACGAATTTTTGATTAAATGTAAATTGCCTTCAGAGATACACCGATCAATACGTACACTTGATTGTCTTGCTCATTGGAAGGGATCAGAATTCAGAACATTTTTACATTATGTGAGCATAGTCGCACTGATTGATGTCCTTCGTGACGATGTGTATCAACACTTTCTAAAGTTTTTCTGTGCGATAACTATATGTACAGTTAAGAAATATAGTGCGTTCTTACCAGTAGCCAGAGAAATGCTTCCATATTTTGTGGAACAATTTAAAGATTTCTATGGTATCGACTATATAACTAGTAATGTGCACAATTTAATGCATGTTGCAGATGAAGTGGAAAAATTTGGGCCACTACAAACTTTTAATGCATATCCTTTTGAGAACAAATTGTACACAATCAAAAATATGCTGAGGCAGGGTAACAAACCTCTTTCGCAATTAGCAAAACGAATAACTGAGGAAGCGATGCTTTATTCGAAGACTAGTTTAAATAAAAAATCAGAGTATAGTGGCCCGTTTGTAACACAAGGTCGAAGTCGCCTAACGCTTCATTTTGATCATTTTATTTTATCGCCTAAACTACAAGACAGATACTGCCTGACAAATGACAATGATATTGTAGAAGTTAAAGAAATTGAGTCATTACCTGAATTCGATGTTATTCATATTCATGGTTATAAAATGAAGAATAAACTCGATATATTTCTGCTTCCGATTAAGTCTTCGTATCTAAATATGTATTCAGCTGAGGATAAGGCCGACAATCGTGAAGAAATTTTGTTATTAGCAAGAGATGTACAATGTAAACAAGTGTGTATTGAGCATGAAAAGTCACTATATTTTTTTCCTTTACTTCACACAGTTTAAATTAAAATATCAAATTAAACGCAATATATCAATCACATTTCTTTTATTCTCATCACAAAAAAATATTATAATTAGTTTTTCATTAAATGAATCTTAATCAAATTAAGAATTATTATTTATCACACATAATTCTCATAATTTTGTCTTTTACTTAAAAGTTAACACTTATGATGATGAATTATAAGCCAATGCAATCTGATAAAGATCCACGAAATTCAGCTTAACAATAAAATTTATTTTAAGGTAATATAAAATGTTGTACTTATAGGTACATATATTCACGATTCCTTATCTGCTAGTCTAGGACATAGTTATAACATATTTTCTGATTTTTGGCAATAAAAAGAAATTAACAATAGTAATAAGATTAAAATATTCAAAAGAGAAGATAGAGTAGCAAGGCGCCAAAATGCAGATTTGGTAGGTAAGTGAGTATGGCATATTTTAAATGTTCATTAAAAATTAAAAAAATAATCAACAGAATATGTGTACGTAGGGCGATCTAGTAAACACAAACATAAATTATTTGAATCAAGAAAAAAGTCACAAAATACGAATATAATGGCCGTTGAACACAATTTCAAACAACTGTCATATACGAAAAAAAAAAAACATCAACATAAAGATTCTGGTTCTTCGTTATTGATTATGAAGGGGCTGGTCGCTTCTTTCTCGATGTCACTTGTTGCAGCTGCATCTGCTATATTATCTTCGTTATCGATACTTTCTGAATCCTGTACCGTGTGTCCGGAACTTGCCACATTTTCTTTTTTTTCATTATTGTTACTATTAGATATTTGTTCTTCCGGCTTATCAAGTCTTTTGTCAACATCATCTTTGTTTAGTTTTACACGTTTTCGTGTCGTTGATGACCTCTCAAGCTTAGCATTTTTTCTTTTGTTTGCATTCTTGAGAACGCTTTTGAAAAAATCCTCATTTTCTTGTACTGTAAAAGTGCGATCCCAAAAAAAGATCATCTCCCAGAAAAAGGACACTATATTTTTGTAGCATTTTAAACTTATTTTAATGCCATCAGACCGACTGCTACCACTCCAGGAACACTTACATAAAAAGTCGCGCGTGAACATAATATCTATTAGCGCATATGCACAGTTTATTCCTTTCCCACCGGAACACACTATCGAATAAGTTTCTTTTAATTGCTCTCTAGCGATTTTTTCAGAGAGTAACTGTTCCTTTTTATTCAATTCTTCAATACTGTTGATTGGTGCGACACTGAATGGTATATTTTCAGCACGGGTTTTTGATATACCCAGAGAAACAACTTCAGTTTCATTGAGTTTGTTGAGTTGCAATTGCACATTACCAATTTGGACAGAAATGCTAGACATCTTGAGCATAATTTTTTTTTGATTATCGATAATTGTTGCTATCATTTTATCTTGTTTTTCTAATACCTGACGAATATTGTCAAAATTTTTATCGATATCACTACTTTCTTGAGTTTCATTGATAGCAACATTGTTTTGGTCTTCATTTATCAAACAAAAGGTACCCAGGATTTCATCACCTGAAGACGTCAAAATAATTTGTTACCACAAACTGTCAAATTTTGTCAATCGATCATTAACATAACATTAAACATTAAATTGTCATTATTAGTTACAGTAATTATTGATGACGATGAGTTATCAGGTACAGTGAAGACGGGTTTGTTGTGAGGTTCACCACATACGGGGGAGTTCTCTTGGTCTGCATACTGAAAAAAAAAAGCTTATTAGGAAACAATGTGTTGTATGTGAATTTCAATTCTCTGGTCTGTTTTTTACAAGCTTTTGTTTAATTTTCAATGTATGTAACTATGCATGTTCGTGTGGACTCTTGCAACTCAATTTTGAAGCAGATATCTTCAACCGAATGAGCTGAAATTTTGTATACACGTTTAGTTTGGATTAATATGCATGGTTAGCTATGTGACGTCATTCTAAATTCAACATGGCGGAACACCCAAGATGGCGGACTAGTTATTTTAATGCACTGCTACAATATTGGTTGCAAATGAAAGGGCTTGCTGAGAATAACTCCAAAAATTAAGTGACGTCACTCGAAATCCAATATGGCGGATTTCTAAAGATAACGGACTAAGATTTTTATGCTTTCCTACAATATGGGTATCAAATCAAAGGACTTGCTGAGAATACGAATGCGAGCCGCGAGTTCAATAACTAAAAAGTAAAAAAAAATTTTTGAAAAGAAGCTTTTAAATACCTACATGTGCAAAAAGAATAAAAAACTTTTACTATCAACTTATAACGTGAAGTACCTAAAAAGTGAAGTACCTACATACATGTGATTGCCTTCTGTACTCTCTGTATTTTGTGAAAATTGTACGATCGCCAGCGCATCAAGTTATACCAAATGTCAAATTTTTCCAAATTATTTTAAACCTTAAAATGTTGACGGTTAAGTTCAAAATCGATTGACAAAATTTGACAGTTTGTGGTAACTTGATGTGCTGGCGACTGTACTTTGATCCTACTTTTCACCGTCGACTTGTTTGGTAAATATTGATCTAATTTATTTATTTATTTACAAATAACTAAACCTTTTGACCATGACTGCTTCGGTGGCGTGGTCGGTAGTGCGTCGGCTTTCGACTCCGGAGTCTCGGGTTCGATCCCAGGGTCGAATCAAATATTTGTGTGGTCCACAAATGTTTGTTTCGGTGTTTGGGTGTTTTTTATGCATAATATGTATGTATTTAGAAATATACAAGTATGTTTATCAGTCGTCTAGATCCCATAGCACAAGCTTATATTAGCTTAATTTGGGCTAGATGACTTCGTGTGAGAATGTCTAAAATATTTATTATTATTATTATTATTTATTTTGTATTAGCCTAGAACTGACTGATTAACACAATAACAGCCATACATACCAATTGTTGCATGAGCACATTCAAATCCTCTTTTTTTTGGCTGGCTTCTTTACTATTGATGACTCTTATCTCTTCATCGGTATCTGTATTATTCAATAAAAACTCTAATTCACGTTCAGCTTCCTCATAACTAGGAATATTTCTTCTTTTTACTTGACACTTTATGTCTCGCCAATCAGCTTGTGGTAAGGTATTTGCAGATTTCACAAGTTTTAACGCATTGTGTTTAGGCCATTTTACTACATTATTACGTTCCCATGGCGAAGGAGCAATCCAGTGCATGTTTTTCCCTTTCTCAAAAGTTCGTACTATTTTGTACGGCATTCTGAAATTAAATTTATTAACAGAATATTAAACACCTAATATTACTTATATAAATACAATCAATATTAGGTTCGTGGCATGCGGCTCCAGTCGCATTCTCCCCCGGTTCATTTTGATCTAATGAAATCTCTAAAAATTTTATTCTTTTATCGAAGACAAAAGTGCTTTGCTGTTATTAACAGTTTTTTAGTTTTCCTTACCTTGTCCTGCATTACATTTATATGTTAGTATGATGTATCTGGGTAGGTATATAAAAAAAAATTATTTAATAAGTATGACAATGTGTTAAAAATAGTATTTTTTTAAATTAGCCATTGTTGTATGCCACTGAAGGGCAAATATATAATAAAATAATATTTAAATAAAAAAGCTCGTGTAGTTCAATTCAACTTGGCTTGTTTCTGAATACAAATAAGTACTGGTTAACGATAACAATAGCCAAATCCCACCTAGCAATCACTATTTCTATCTCTTTTACGCACAGGTAAATTTACATGAGTTATAAATGAACTGACCGTATTTGGTCAGATAGGTAGTGTAAAATAATTACAAACCAGATAAGAATAATGCCACAAGCCACGAACCCAAAATATTTTTGATGCTTCGGGATTATTATAATAGATACATGAAAAACCAATTTATGAACAACTTTTACGATAAAGATACTTCCAAATTGGTAAGTACCCTACACTTGATAACAAAATATAATTGGAGGTACAATTAGGTACTACGTAGGTATTTACGGCCTTTTGACTTGTTTATGTACCTACCTACAGTTCTCGCTAAACTTCTAGTCCACTCTGTAGGTAGGTATTATAATCAATATAAAACAGCCGGTTTTTGAAAGAAACATTCATTCATTGATTAAAATACAATAAATAGTTTAGTTCTTTACAAGTATAATACCTAGTAACCTGACTTAAATAAGTACAAGAGTGTATATAGTCAATCACAGTTGCCTACTTACGGAAATAGGTAAAGGATGGCGAGTCTTACACTAAATACCTAAATACTTGTATATTTAGTTCAAAGATCGTAATATGTCCTAATAACTAATAGGAGTACACTATTAAATATATATATACACTATTATATAACACAGTAGGTACAGTGCACGTCGAGCTGGGATGAGATGAGACTGACTGACTGACTGATTGAATTGAAGTAAGTACCTACTTACTTGCACGTTCATTCAGTGCGAATGTGAGATGCGCTATGATTGGTCAGCCGACTGAATGAAGTAGTTCGCAGCACAACATGCAACTTGAGAATATGGCGCTTCGGTCTACTGCTAACAAAACAAATGTATCATGTTTATAAATTAGATAAATATTTACATTTTATATTATTTATTCATTTATGTACACACAGTATAAACAATATTGTGAATAGAGATATTATAAACATGTATACAAAGGCTCCACTTATCTCTAAAGAGATCTCTTTCAATGGGCCTAGGACAGGAGAAGTGAATTCAATCAGTTTGTGGTGTGTGTGCAGGTTGGTACGGTTGTAAACTTAAGGTTAATAAACTTACATACACTATAACTACACAAATACACAAATACATACATATTAACTTAACATAAACATACATAAATTAACATAAAAATTGTTATTATTATAATTTCATTATGATTAAACATCTTTCATCGTACTGTTTTGTTAAAACTTTAGGTATTATAGGTATGAATATAGTAATTATTTTATCACACGGTCACGAAATTTTATAAGAAAAATATATCTACTGAAAACAGTAAACAACAAACATAGGTAACTACTAAAATTATAAAGAATTTCTATTTACTCAAAATTGTAAAGTTAGACTATGTACAGTACATACTCGATTTGGTTGTGGTTTTGGGCAGTTACTACGGATCCCTAAATTCATTTTGCCCGCCATGTTAAGGTTATAAATTGATTTGACTAAGGTTAGAAAACATAAGAAAACCTGAAAACACGGTTTAATTGAAGTATTTTGCTTCATTGTGTTATAATACTACTAGCACGATACCTTAAACTAGAATAGGCAACGTTTTGTTAGATAATTACAAAAGTTTTATGTTACTCCATATCTAGTAAAATATTTCTTTTCAGTAAAATAGACAACAGACATCGGGCGCTTAAATAATTTGATAATAATACATATACATAATCACAGTGTACTTACCTTCGCAGTAACAAGTTAACTTCTGTGTCCACTAAGTTGAAACTAAATGATTCACAAACGAATGGCGGCGTTTTGGATCCGATAAATATTAACAGTTCGCACATAAAACGAGAGAGTAGGTTATATTTATGTTGATGAAATAAAATATATCCTTTTTAAAAATGTTAGCACCTGGGTCAGTTTTTATAGCCTTTGTGGATCTATATTAGAGATCAAATGAGTAATAATCACCTATTTGCTACCCTCTTATCACTTAAAAATATAGTGAGCGACATTGTAGGTCTACCGTACCGCTTAAGGAGTTAATTTTTGCCTTTTTACCACCTTTTTATCCCTTGTAGTTTCAGTTATCGCTATTATAGCTCTCTTATTGCTTTATTATACCTCTTAACCCATTCTGTAACTCTGCTTTACCGCCATTAAACAACCTAAGGTGACAAAAAAAGTGTGCCCAATTCGGGGGTATAGTAGAGCTATAGCGCGCTCTAACTCCGAATACGTAACACTTATTTATAACTTTAGGATTTGGTTAGCGCTCTAATAGATTTACTATAATTCTTGTCTTAGCGCCTAAGTGTTAGTTGGGATTCGAGTGCCAAGATTCCGCGTTGTATTTGTACTAAATCCAATATCTATAGTATTTTTGATCTAAGGCTACTTAAGCTCTTTTTTGTGCACTGTAGGGCAGGTAATAACAATATTGAACAGTAAAAACATAATTTACAATTAATACTTGATGTAGGTTTGGCTAATAAAACGAAATAGAGAAGATTCTAGAAGATTTGTCGTACACATTTTCGAAAATTGTAGAGGTTTGTGGTTCCTACAAACCCTCCGCTCTTATTTGTGTCATGCAAACATCATCCACGTTCACATGATCGGCGGCGGAGGTATCTCCAACTGCAATAATTGTCGAATCTTATTCAGTAGGCTTCTCAACCAACACTGCAGTTATCACATTATTTGAGTCACTATCAATAGAATTTTTTTTTGCCAGATGTACTTGCAGCGCAATCATGCGCGTCAAGAGCCTGACGGAGGAAGCAGTCTCGCAGGGCAAGGTGGTGGTGGCGGTGTCTCTTGACATCGCCAACGCGTTCAACACCTTGCCATGGAGCTGCGTTAGGGAGGCGCTCGTGTATCACGAAATGCCTCTCTACCTCCATCGTATTGTCGGGGCCTATCTCTCACAGACTTCGGAACGGTCCACGGTTCCAGCATAAACGGTTCCAGCATAAATGTGGGAGGCGTTAGCATCGGCATCAAGCCCTCGCTGAAGTATCTAGGGATCGTACTTGATAGCCGATGGAACTTCGGACCACATTTCCGAAGTTTGGTCCCCAAGGTGACACAGGCATCGGTCGCGGTTTCGCGACTGATGCCCAACCTAAAAGTACCCAACGCTTCGTGCAGGAGACTGTACCTGGGGATCGTGCGGAGTATGGCCCTATACTGGGCTCCCGTATGGGCGGCGCGTTTGACGGCCAACAACTAAACGCTCCTTAATAGACCGTTGAGGACCTTGGCCGTCAAAACAATAAGGGGCTACCGCACGATCTCCGGAGAGGCTGCATGTCTCCTAGCCGGGACCCCTCCATGGGACCTGGAAGCGAGAGCCCTTGCGTCATTGTTCCAATGGCGCAAGGAGGCGCTGGAGCGGGACCACAGGCCTGCGTATTTATGTACTTACTTAATTTAGTATTTTTATAATATTACTTGACAAAATTGTAAAATTTTGACATTCATATGTGCTCTTTATGTGCCTAAACTGAATAAATGAAATTGATTCTTTGATTCTTGATTCTTTGATTCTTTACATCGCCAACGCGTTCAACACCTTGCCATGGAGCTGCGTTAGGGAGGCGCTCGTGTATCACGAAACGCCTCTCTACCTCCGTCGTATTGTCGGGGTCTATCTCTCGGAGAGGGCCATAGCTTTCCCCAGCTGGCTCGGGCCAGCTCGGCGGGATGTATCGTGCGGTGTTTCTGTGGAACATCGGCTACGACTGGGTGCTGCGGGGTGCGTTGCCTGAGGGCGTCGGCGTAACGTGCTACGCTGACGATACCCTCGTCACGGCGCGGGGTGCGAGGTACCAGGAGGCAGCACTCAAGGTCACGACGGGTGTTGCTCAAGTCGTGGGTCGGATACGGCGGCTGGGACTGGAGGTGGCCTTGCACAAGTCCTAGGTTCTGTGTTTTCACAGACCTCGGAACGGTCCACATGAAGGTTCCAGCATAAATGTGGGAGGCGTTAGCATCGGCATCAAGCCCTCGATGAAGTATCTAGGGATCGTACTTGATAGCCGATGGAACTTCGGACCACATTTCCGAAGTTTGGTCCCCAAGGTGACACAGGCATCGGTCGCGCTTTCGCGACTGATGCCCAACCTAAAGGGACCCAACGCTTCCTGCAGGAGACTGTACCTGGGAATCGTGCGGAGTATGGCCCTATACGGGGCTCCCGTATGGGCGGCGCGGTTGACGGCCAACAACTCAACGCTCCTTAACAGACCGTTGAGGACTATGGCCGTCAAAACAATAAGGGGCTACCGCACGATCTCCGGAGAGGCTGCATGTCTCCTAGCCGGGACCCCTCCATGGGACCTAGAAGCGAGAGCCCTTGCGTCATTGTTCCAATGGGCGCTGGAGCGAGACCACAGGCCTGCGTCTCGAGAAATCGATGACCGGCGGTCCTAACTCTGACAGGAACTCATGGAGTCATGGAGGGTGCGACTTGAGTAACCCAAGTGGGGTGCCACCATCATCGCGGCGGTGAGATCGATCATGGACGATTGGCTGCAGAGGCAGCATGGTGACCTCACGTATCGTGCGACGCAGATCGTTACCGGGCATGGATGCTTCGGTAGTTATGTTTCGCATCCGTCGTGAGGTCACACCCCGGTGTCAACACTGCGAGGTTTCCGACGACGACACCGCACTCCACACGTTGGTGGAGTGCTCAGTCTGGGCGTGGATACCCTCTCGCTGGAGACCTCGCTTCAAGCCATGGTCTCCAGCGGGAGTAGGTGGAACGCGGCCGTGTCCTTCTGCGAGCAAGTCGTGCTCGCGAAGAAGGCGGCCGAGAGGGAGACGGAGCGTACCCTCCCCGCCGAGTTCCGTAGTTAGCGGCGAGGGCGCCGCAGACTCATCTACGCCCAAGACCATCGACTTCCATGATCGGGGTCTGAGGGCGACGGGATCGCCACCCGTCGTCCTTACAGAAGCAGGCTAGAAGGGTTGCGTGCTGCGGGGCCTTTGCCCCATAGCACGTAACCAGATTCACTCACTGACGCGGGATAAAACCCTACCCCAACGACGCGGGATTCTAATCCCGACCCAACCCCCACAGAGACCACAGATGTGGTCAAAGTCCGCCGGGCGCCACTGGAAATACGTTCTGCTTGTAACCAGAGACGCCCGGCAACGGACGTTAGAGCGACCGCGACCTTGGTTAAAAAAAAAAATGATGTACTTGCAGAAGACTGAAAAACTTGTAAATTTTGGGCAATTTTTGGTTACTATCTTCTCTTTCTTGGCGTTGTTTGCGTTTAAATACACTACTAGGTTTCTTCTTTTGTCCATAATTTTAATTTTCTAATTTATTTAAACAATACAATATTAGATTGTGCTCGAGTAGGTAGGTACTCACTGTTCACTGACGACGTTAAAAGTAAAATAAAAGGAAAGAGAAACACAATAATACGCTACAAGTGTCGTTGGGGAATCCCCGGAAAAAATAATTATCACCGTTAGTGTTACCACATTTAACGGTAGAGACCATGAACGTTCTCCTGCCCGCGGACCTGAATTAATGTACCTATTGCAGGTGTCTTGCATTTTTTCACGATATTTCGTTATACAATGAGCTGTTGCCGAAATCTATAGATTTTACACGACTTATTGAGTTAACGGACATCAATATGAGTGGTAAATACTGGTAAAATCAAATAAAATTGAACCATTATATTGACTAGTACAAAAAAGTTTATTGACATTAGCCTCCTTACTCCTGATACAGCATTAATTTTAACCGTTCTCGAAAAAAATCTTAACTGTGATGAATAATAAAACGCACATATCACTATCCGTCAAGTTGATAACACTGCCAACCTACAGAAAGAATTTAGGGGAAATCCCTAGGCATAACTTTTGAATTTCTCTCAACTGAGTTGTCATGATTAAAGTGGTTGCAACCTGTCATATTTATTTTGAAAATGGGAGAAATTTCTAAAAGTTCAGTTCGATCGAGATTTCTGGTAAGGGTTCGAGGGTCCCCTGAGCTTGAGGACCCAGGGGCACTGCCCCGCCTGGCCCCTTGGTACCTAACTAACTTATATATTTCTAAATACCTACATATTATTATACATAGAAAATACCCAAACTCCGAAACAAACATTTGTGGATCACACATATAATTTGAATCGACCCGGAATCGAACCTGGGACCTCAGGGGCGGCAGTCGCATACTCATACCACTGAACCACCGAGGCAGTCGAAATTCGATTTTCGATTCGTCGAAAAATTTATGCCAACCTTCTGCAAAATTATTTATACGATGCCGTTGACCGTATACACACCATATTTTGATCCATTCTGTATTTTTTAACCATTGCGAGTCCATATATTTTTTAAATTTATTGAAAGGTTCATTGTCTTCAGGGAATTCTTTTCCAACATAGTTCCAACCATCATTAATTAGATCTAGTCTCCTCCACGAATTCCTGTTTTCAGTAATGCCTAGCTTCTTCCCTTTTTTCCATACGCTGTTCGAAAAATGATAGTAACACCCGCTGATTTTTATTTTAGGAAATACGTTTAATATGGCGTTCATCGCTGGTGTTTCAAAATGGTGAATTTTAAAGGATTTATGTCTGGAACTTGTGATTTAAGCATTTTTCGGTCCTATCTGTCATCAATACATATATAAGCGGCACAACGTTTGTAGTATTTGCCGAACTACCCAAGTCTCCATGTATTACATATAGTTGATTAAATGGTTTAGTTAACAAACAACAACGAAACGTTCGTCCGCAAACAAATGCTTTAGTGATTTTATGTGTTCTTTTGCTTCCGCAGATGCAAATGCAATTATTATATTTTTTTCATACGTGTAGTCAAATAAAATAAATGAATCATAAGAGGGTGGTATTATAACGTCAGTGGTTTTTTTGTACATTATTTTTTGTAAATTAGCATCTCTATTTCGAAATATATAATCACCACTTTTGACTGCATTTAAATTTGGTAACTTTATAACAATATCAATTCCTTGATCTTTTAATGGTTTCACACATTTTTTATAAAGTAACGGAACTGGTTTAAATGATGTTGATGCAACTTTTAATTTATACATTTGCAGGTCTATCATATTTTGCCCAACGTCCGGTAAACACGTATGATTTTTCGACTTCACTATATTGGTATCCTTGGGTTTAAAGATCTTTATTATCAAGCAAGACATTCGTCACTTATGTGATAACTTAATATTAAAAACATTCATCTGTCCGTCGTCACTAGACAAGTAGCTAGGTACACAATATAAGTGTAGGTAGTGCTAAATAATTATTCAGTAACATTAGGTAGGTAGGTAAACAATTTTGACAAAACACGTAGGAACGGTAATTTTGAGTATATACAATAGCAACCAGAGACAACTTCATCATAAAACAAAATCTCAAATAAACACCCAATACTCCAAATAATACTCCAAAATACCTCTAGTAGGTATGTATACCAACAAAAGTAATGGCAAACAAAAGTAAATGGATGCGCAATGCACCACTGGCCACCCCCTCAGACATACAGGCGTGATTATAATATGTTTTTGGGTGCAAAGGGGCTCTACCAACATCTATAGGGCCCCAGCGACCTCACCTGCTAGTGGCGCACCTGCTGATAAACGGACGAGGCTCGTTAATTTACGGTACCTATGGAGTGGCTTCGGCCCCTACGTGGGTACCAGGTGGTACAACAGTGTTGGTCCGGGGGGGTACCACCGTGCAGCTGTGCTAAAGCCCCCCAAGTAACCCAGCCCAGGCTGGGTTGCGTTAGGGGTTCAGCAGCTGCACCGCCGGGCCCGGGGCGATGTATGGTGCAGCAGGCATGGGACCAGTGGGGGCGAAACGGAGTCTAGTGTGGGTGGTGTGGGTCGATTCGCCGGCCAGGGAGACCCTTAGCAACGGCGTTGCCGCGGCCGCCCGCAACACAGTCATGGGGCCCGCCTGGGGCCAACCACCCCAGGAGGCTGCCCCACATGTTGCGCATAATCCTGATGTGGGATCGCCGCTCCGGGTGGTAACCGGTGTGGGGTAGCGGCGGCCTTGCATCAGGGGGGTTTGGGAGCCCTTCCGTCCGGCGAGTCGGCTCCGACCTAACCACACGGTTCTAGACAAAGCTAGCCCCTGCGCTTTGTCACTTACTGCTGCACCAGATGTCGCCCTGTCTTCACGCTTCTTCTTCAAAATCTACAATGGCAGTGCAACAAAAAAGAAATAAACGTTACACAGCGGCCCTAGGAAACCCCACAACTTCACATTTCGAGGTGGAGTTCACTAACGTCCGTGGACTCCATGCGAACCTCGATACCGTCCACCACCACCTTGAGACGGCACGGCCCGCTGTGATGTTCCTCACGGAGACACAAATACGCCGCCCTGACGACACGTCTTACCTGTGTTACCCCGGCTATGTCATCGAGGAACAATTTCGAGACAAAGCCGGGGTGTGCGTGTTCGTTAGGGCGGATGTTTGCTACCGCCGGTTGCGCTGCCTAGAGAACCCCTCCAATTCCGTCCTTTGGCTGCACGTAGACCATGGCTCTATGAGCCAGATCTACGTGTGCGTCTATCGATCCCACACAGGGGATTCTGAGACAACAAAGCTCTTCCAGTACCTCAGCGAGACGGCTGATGAAGCGCAGGTGCGGTTCCCGAACGCTGACCTAGTATTTCTGGGGGACTTCAATGGCCATCACATTGAATGGCTGGGGTCCCTCAAGACTGATCATGCGGGTAGAGCCGCCCATGCGTTCGCTCTCTCCCACGGTCTGACCCAGATGGTATGCGGGATCACCCGGATACCAGACAGGTCAGATCACGCGCCCGCTCTGCTGGATCTACTGCTGACGAGTCGCCCAGCCCAGTACAGTGTTTCAGTAGGAGCCCCACTGGGTAGTTCCGACCACTGTGTTGTTCACGCTGGCATGAAGGTGTCACCTCCTGCACGTCCTGTACAAACGTCACGACGACTATGGCACTACTCGTCAGCGGATTGGGACGGTCTACGCGATTATTATGCGTCCGTCCCCTGGAGCCAGCGCTGCTTTGTAGGAAAGGCTCCTTCGGATAGTGCTTCTGCTATTGCTGGCGAGATCAGTTTAGGGATGGATTATTACATCCCTTTCACTGATGTCGCCAGTATCCGCAGAGCCCGTCCCTGGTTCGGGCGAGATTGTGCCAAAGCTGTTCGACAAAAACAGTCGGCATATCGCGCCTGGATCAGGGCCCGGGCTGTGCGCGACCCAAACGTGGGCCACCTCAAAGCAGCGTACAACCGGGCCACAAAGTCGAGTAAGAGGGCCTTTAAGAGAGCGGATGCCCAGCGCGTCGCGCGGCTTGGTCAGGAGCTCACTTCCTATCCCACGGGCAGCCGTGGATTCTGGCAACTGGCCAAAGCCGTGCAATCTAACTTTTGTCAGCCCTCGCTGCCAACACTGCGTTACCCAGATGGAACACTGGCTCACAAAGCCCAAGAGAAAGCGGATATGCTCGCAGACCTCTTTGCGGCTAATTCCCGGGTCGACGACCGTGGCCTGCAGCCCCCCGCCATCGCCAACTGTGGCCACACAATGCCTGATATTGTTATCAGGCAATGTGATGTACGGGCAGTGCTGCAGTCACTCGACACGCGGAAAGCCAGTGGCCCTGACGGCATTCCGGCGGTGGTGCTACGAAAATGTGCAGCTGAGTTGTCTCCAGTATTAACGCGTCTGTACCGCATGTCATACTCTTCAGGGCTCGTGCCTGGAAGGAGGCGAACGTACAACCGATCCCCAAGAAAGGGGATCGGTCCGATCCAGGCAACTATCGACCCATAGCTGTCACCTCAGTCATTTGCAAGGTGCTTGAGCTCCTTATAAATAAGCAGCTCATGCAATTCCTAGAGGATCACTCGCTAATCAATGATCGACAATACGGCTTCAGGCCAAAGCGATCAACGGGTGATCTTCTGGCATTCGTAACGCATGTCTGGGGTGGGGCTATGGAAAGGCACGGCGAGTCCTTGGCTATTAGCCTGGACATCGCCAAAGCCTTCGATAGGGTCTGGCATGCTTCGCTCCTTTCCAAGCTTCCGGCATATGGTCTACCTCCTCAACTGTGCAGCTGGATTGCCAGTTTTTTAAACGAGCGCCGAGTGCGGGTCCTCTGCGATGGCCAGGCTTCTCGCTTCTTGCAAGTGAATGCCGGGGTACCGCAGGGGTCCGTACTATCACCAACTCTCTTTCTTCTGCATATCAATGATATGCTATCCCTCGGGAACATTCATTGCTATGCAGATGACAGCACACTGCACGGGAGTTACTCGGTTCGTCCGACGGCGGGGCGATCTGAGATTGAGGAGGAGAGACGACGACTCGTGGCTGATCTCGACCGTAACCTCGACAGTATCTCTCAATGGGGTACCGAGAACCTGGTCGAGTTCAATGCCCGCAAAACACAGGCGTGTGCATTTACTGCGAAGAAATCCCCTTTCCTTCCCCTACCCTCTCTTCAGAATGCATTATTACCAATGAAGGACAACCTTGATATCCTTGGCATAGACGTTCGTCGAGAGCTCAATAATAAAAACTACATCGAAAGATGTATAGGGCTAGCTTCGCGGAAACTAGGAATACTGAATAAGGTAAAGAGATTCTTTACACCGGACCAGAGGTGTCTGCTGTACAAGACGCAGATTAGACCCTGCGTCGAATACTGCTCTCACCTCTGGGACGGCTCCGCGAAGTATCTGCTGGACGCTCTCGACGCTATGCAGCGACGGGCTATCCGTATTATAGATTGTCCGGAGGTAACGGGAAGCCTTGAGCCGCTAGTTCAGCGCCGAACAATAGCTTCCTTGGCCGCATTCTACCGTATTTACCACGGCGAGTGTTCTGAAGAGCTCTTCAATCTGATCCAACCCTCTTCCTTCCGATCCCGAACGACTCGTGCCGGGCAGAGATGCCACCCCCACACAGTGGATAGCATGTTCGCGAGAACCGAACGTTTTAAACGTTCGTTTCTCTGCCGAACGATAGTGGCCTGGAACGCCCTGCCTGTGCACGTGTTTCCTCCCACATATAATCCTGGGTTCTTTAAGCGGAGCGTGAAGAGGCACATCAGTAGGTCGTCAAGTTGAGGGCCACTCTCAATAGTAATGTGTGCTGTGAGAGTGGCCCACAATCGCTAGACGTCGTCACGACTTACCACCAGGCGGGCGGCGTCAATTTGGCGAACCAAATATAAAAAAAAAAAAATAAAAAAAAAAATATGTATATGTGTTTGTACGTAGGTACGTATGTATGGTTGGTAAAGGAATTTCATAAATTATTATTAAGTAAGTAGATGGGTACTAATTATCTTCCAGAATATATGTAGTTAATAGTTTTTTAAAAGTATATAATGATTCCGCGTTTTTTTATTGTAGCTGGTAGCTCATTGTACATACGGGCACCCTCCGTGGTGATTATAGTTTTGCCGTAATTCGTGCGGTGTCTAGGTATAATGAGATAGCTCGCTCGTCGCGTTCGCCGGCCTTTAATTATGAAACAAAAAATTAAAAATTAGATCTCAAGAAATAGATCCCTGAAGGCTCTTATCAAGTGACAAAACAATAAACTGTCTTCAATATACTGTAAGTCAGATTCAGTAGTACAACTCCATAAAATATTTTTGCGTTCTACGTGGTTAATCCCGTACTTTTCACAGGGTAACCACGAGGTACAACCTATTCCTAATAAAGTTGATAACGAAATAAAACAATAGATATTAAGCAAATTCATAAGGTAGACAAATAATAAGTACCTACAACCGTTTTTAGGGTTCTGTACCCAAAGGGTAAAACGGGACCCTATTACTGAGACTTCGCTGTCCGTCTGTCCGTCTGTCACCAGGCTGTATCTCACGAATCGTGATAGTTAGAAAGCTGAAATCCGACTCGCACTTGGCCAATACTTATCTTTGGCTATTGAAATCTGGCCAAGGACATAAAAGAGTGGACATGGTTAGATTGATCTGACAATGGACACAAAAGAGTGGACGTGGTTAGATTATTTCTGACAATGGACACAAAAGAGTGGACGTGGTTAGATTGATCTGACAATGGACACAAAAGAGTGGACGTGGTTAGATTGATCTGACAATGGACACAAAAGAGTGGACGTGGTTAGATTGATCTGACAATGGACACAAAAGAGTGGACGTGGTTAGATTGATCTGACAATGGACACAAAAGAGTGGACGTGGTTAGACTGACCTAACAATGCTATCTGACCACGGATACAGAAGGAAATAAACCTGTATCCGTGGTCAGATAGCATTGTTAGATCAGAAAATTAAAATTATGGATAAAAAGAAGAAACCTAGTAGTGCATTTAAACGCAAACAACGCCAAGAAAGAGAAGATAGTAAACAAAAATTGCCTAAAATTGACAAGTTTTTTAGTCGGCCTTCTGCAAGTACATCTGGCTAAAATATTTCTATTGATAGTGACTCAAATACTGTGGTAACTGCAGTGTTGGTTGAGAAGCCTACTGAATAAGATTCGACAATTATTGCAGTTGGAGATACCTCCGCCGCCGATCATGTGAACGTAGATGATGTTTGCATGACACAAATAAGAGCGGAGGGTTTGTAGGAACCACAGACCTCTACATTTTTCAAAAATGTGTACGACAAATCTTCTAGAATCTTCTCTATTTCGTTTTATTAGCCAAACCTACACCAAGTATTAATTGTAAATTATGTTTTTACTGTTTAATATTTTTATTACCTGCCCTATACAGTGCACAAAAAAGAGCTTAAGTAGCCTTAGATCAAAAATACTATAGATATTGGATTCAGTACAAATACAATGCGGAATCTTGGCACTCGAATACTATATAGGTAATTATTACAAATACCATCTATACTCGTAAAATAAACAAGATTGTACATTGATGGTTGACATAGATATAATTCGTAATAATTAATACAAAAGCATTAATGTACAGCGCCGTTGTCGCATCCCTCGAGAGTCAGCAAGCGGAATAGGAACTTGGTACGGAAGCGGCTGAAGGGCCCAAGTGTGCTATTTTCGATAGTGGACCGAGGTGAAGTGGTGCCGTTTTTAAAGCTCTGATCGGTAATCTAGGTATTTTTGATCTAAGTAAGTAGCTTAGCATTTTTAAAGTATTTGTATATTTCATATTTTTATTTGATAAAACCTAATCAGTTTGCCCCAGGTCCCTTGGTTACCTAGCTACGCCACTGACCACGCGTTATGCGTTAATTTAGAAAATTTCAATAATGTTAATGTTAACACTATTAGCAGTAGTGATGGAGTTAGGAGCATCAACCCAATAAAGGATAACATGAGGGCAAGGGCACTACGTGGGCATGGACCAAGCTTAGAAGAAAATAAGTAGCGCTATAGATACATGCCACCAATCAACTGTCCCAAAGTACCAGTGTATAGCTTCAGTATAAACTCAAGTTAGTTCGTAGAAAAGCAATAAAAGCTTAATGTACAACCATACGTAGAGCAAAAACGTAATTATGTATGTCCTCTATTAAACGGCAGCTTAAAGTAAATATTGGAAGCAATTTTGTACGCAAATAGCGTCTGTGCAGATCGCATTAGCGACAGTAAACACAAACGGTGTACTGAGTTTTATTATACTGTAAACAGTTTACTCTGTAGACTGTAACAAAAATGGAATTTATACCGAGGTAAGGATAAAGGTAGTGCTTCGAGCAAAAGTGATTTATACGGGCTCTGTTTAGAGCCACGGGGTCGTTATTGCATAAAGGGTCTTAACTAGGTATGCTTGTCTGATGATGTAAATAAGCAACGTAGTATAGAACTACCTACGATATTTGCGTTGTTTTTAACTTGTGGTTGTCCTAAATTGGGTATTGATGGTCAATGCAAAGATGTAGAACTTTTCAATTATTGGATACAGATCCAATAATTGAAACGTTGTTACGAGTATTACAGAATAACAAAGTAAACACAGCTTTCCTCAATATTACGCAAATTATACAATTGTTCACAATCTGCGAAAATTAATCGCATCTAAGTATTGCTGTAGTTCATTTTAAATAGTTTTATAGAACGAGTTGCCGTTTATTTATGGGAAATCTTCGACCATAACTTACGCCCATCTTCTGCTTATCATAAGCAATTGGAGAACAAAATGTACCTGATTGTTACGAAATTTAACTTTAAATGCGTATTAAATAATGTTGTTTATTTTTGACCAACTTCGAAAAAGGAGGAGGTGCTCAATTTGACTGTAGGTATGTTTTTTTTGTGTTTATACCTCATAAGCATAACTTTTTACTGGGTGAACAAATTTTGAATTTTTTAAATTGTTTTTAATTGAAAGCTAGTGCTTTCTGTGTGGTTCCATTTCGATTTGGTGCCATTCTTACAATTCTTTGGTCCAATTTCGTTATTTGTAGTCGGTTTTCTAACACTGCAAATAAAATACAATTTATAAGTAAATCAGTTAAATAGTTGAAAAGATTTAACGGGACTTTCACTTTAAGATACGAGTAGCTGATGTTCTACTTTATATTACGGAAATGTGTTCCCTTGGAAATTAGTAACTAGAAAATTATTTCACACAGGCGAAGTCGCGGGTAACAGCTAGTAATATATTAATATTATGAAATGTTTGTTACCCAAATATTCAATATAGACTTCAGAAGATAAAGTACACTTAGTTACATAAGTTACGCCTTTTCAATACCATCCATCAGCAAGTAGCCAAACATCTAAGTCTACGAAGATAAATCGTTTCAAAAGAGGTGCAAAAACACAACGACTGGTCAACGGGTGTGTACTGGTGGGTGGAGGGGAGGTTCCAGACCTTGGCTCAGCAAACAACCCTTGCATTGACGATGATTAATGACATGACAAATCAGCTTTCTACCACGTTGTAAAATTAGTAATTGACATTTCAAGTATCTCCAATGCGTTTTTACAAATTAACTTTTACGTTATACATAGGAGAAACCCCTTCCTACTGAGATAGAACTGGCGGTCATGGAGACTTTGGCAAACGAAACACAGCCCACGGTGGGTTACAAGACTATATTTAAACTGACCAGTAGATAAATAACTATACCTACTTTCGCCTGTCTTTGTTTTTAGACTTTCGCGTTCCGAACTCATTTAGCGGAGGACGCGTAAATTTTTACCTGGAATGTGGTCTGACGTTTCAACCTAGTTACATAGGGCCGTAGTCACAGGCTGACAAGAGTTGGTGGCTGTGTCTCGGCCGAAAGGTCGAATCACATTCAAGGTAAAAATGTACTCATTTAAGTCCTTAACAATTTAATTTCGCCTGACTGTGTGTTCCAGACTAGCGAGCGCACAACATCATTTTGGTCCCACGTCCCACTTTAGATATTTTGCCAGAACTTCGTCAGTTTATCATCAGACGCACCTCTTGCAGGTGAGTATAACTTGGGTCCCCTTCCTTGGGTGCACTTCCTTAGCACCATAAAAAAACAGTAAAAATGTATAACTAATCACGTAAACGTACAGTGTATGAAAAAATAGGTATGTTCAAAACATTTTTTGGGTGCAAAGCGGCTCTACCAACATCTTTAGGGCCCCAGCGACCTCACCTGCTAGTGGCGCACCTGCTGATCAACGGACGAGGCTCGTTAATTTATGGTACCTATGGAGTGGCTTCGGCCCCTACATGGGTACCAGGTGGTACAACAGTGTTGGTCCGGGGGGGTACCACCGTGCGGCTGTGCTAAAGCCCCCCAAGTAACCCAGCCAAGGCTAAGTTGCGTTAGGGGTTCAGCAGCTGCACCGCCGGGCCCGGGGCGATGTATGGTGCAGCAAGCATGGGACCAGTGGGGGCGAAACGGAGTCTAGTGTGGGTGGTGTGGGTCAATTCGCCGGCCAGGGAGACCCTTAGCAACGGCGTTGCCGCGGCCGCCCGCAACACAGTCATGGAGCCCGCCTGGGACCAACCACCCCAGGAGGCTGCCCCACATGTTGCGCATAATCCTGATGTGGGATCGCCACTCCGGGTGGTAACCGGTGTGGGGTAGCGGTGGCCTTGCATCAGGGGGGTTTGGGAGCCCTTCCATCCGGCGAGTTGGCTCCGACCTAACCACACGGTTCTAGACAAAGCTAGCCCCTGCGCTTTGTCACTTACTGCTGCACCAGATGTCGCCCTGTCTTCACGCTTCTTCGTCTTCAATATCTACAATGGCAGTGCAACAAAAAAAAAGTAAACGTTACACAGCGGCCCTAGGAAACCCCACGACTTCACTTTTCGAGGTGGAGTTCACTAACGTCCGTGGACTCCATGCGAACCTCCATGCCGTCCACCATCACCTTGAGACGGCACGGCCCGCTGTGATGTTCCTCACGGAGACACAAATACGCCGCCCTGACGACACGTCTTACCTGTGTTACCCCGGCTATGTCATCGAGGAACAATTTCGAGACAAAGCCGGGGTGTGCGTGTTCGTTAGGGTGGATGTTTGCTGCCGCCGGTTGCGCTGCCTAGAGAATCCCTCCAATTCTGTCCTTTGGCTGCACGTAGACCATGGCTCTATGAGCCAGATCTATGTGTGCGTCTACCGTTCCAACACAGGGGATTCTGAGACAACAAAGCTCTTCCAGTACCTCAGCGAGACGGCTGATGAAGCGCAGGTGCGGTTCCCGAACGCTGACCTAGTATTTCTGGGGGATTTCAATGGCCATCACATTGAATGGCTGGGGTCCCTCAAGACTGATCATGCGGGTAGGGCCACCCATGCGTTCGCTCTCTCCCACGGTCTGACCCAGATGGTATGCGGGATCACCCGGATACCAGACAGGTCAGATCACGCGCCCGCTCTGCTGGATTTACTGCTGACGAGTCGCCCAGCCCAGTACAGTTTTTCGGTAGGAGCCCCATTGGGTAGTTCTGACCACTGTGTTGTTCACGCTGGCATGAAGGTATCACCTCCTGCACGTGCTGTACAAATGTCACGACGACTATGGCACTACACGTCAGCGGATTGGGACGGTCTACGCGATTATTATGCGTCCGTCCCCTGAAGCCAGCGCTGCTTTGTAGGAAAGGCTCCCTCGGATAGCGCTTCTGTGATTGCTGGCGAGATCAGTTTAGGGATGGAATATTACATCCCTTTCACTGATGTCGCCAGTATCCGCAGAGCCCATCCCTGATTCGGGCGAGATTGTGCCAAAGCTGTTCGACAAAAACAGTCGGCATATCGCGCCTGGATCAGGGCCCGGGCTGTGCGCAACCCAAACGTGGGCCACCTTAAAGCAGCGTACAACCGGGCTACAAAATCCAGCAAGAGGGCCTTGAAGAGAGCGGATGCCCAGCGCATCGCGCGGCTTGGTCACGAGCTCACTTCCCATCCCACGGGCAGCCGTGGATACTGGCAACTGGCCAAGGCCGTGCAATCTAACTTCTGTCAGCCCTCGCTGCCACCGCTGCGTTACCCAGATGGAATACTGGCTCACAAAGCCCAAAAGAAAGCGGATATGCTCGCAGACCTCTTTGCGGCTAATTCCCGGGTCGACGACCGTGGCCTGCAGCCCCACGCCATCGCCAACTGTGGCTACACTATGCCTGACATTGTACTCAGGCAATGCGATGTACGGGCAGTGCTGCGATCACTCGACACGCGGAAAGCCAGTGGCCCTGACGGCATTCCGGCGGTGGTACTACAGAAATGCGCAGCTGAGTTGTCTCCTGTACTAACTCGTCTGTACCGCCTGTCTTACTCCACAGGAATCGTGCCGGAGGTCTGGAAAGAGGCGAACGTACAACCG
>OY748300.1:850165-1144804 GCA_963556515.1 Nudaria mundana
TAGACTTAACAACTAGAGATTCTATAGTATGTATATGGTTATATGAAAATTAATAAGAACCATTGCAGTGTAAAATAAGCATATACGTTCAAGACTCGGACTACAAACTCCAGGATAATTCAACTATTCTCGCGACGAAACGTACCAAAATACAATATTGCATTTTGCACTTGCGAATAAGTTTACTGGTAAATTTTGTTGAGAACTGAAGTACAATTTTGTCCAGCTTCAGTACAGTATTGAATCAATTGACATTCTTTTGCATATCGTTCAGTAAAAGGATAAATTCCCAAATACACGAAAAAAAGTAACTGCAGTGCTCAAATTATTCAATTAATAACAAATGTCATTAAGCATGAGTCGATTAGAATATCTATTCTAATCGACTCATGCATCATAAATACTTATTATCTAATAAGTATTTATGATGAGTTAATTATAGTTTATCAAACTGTTACCTACATAATTGCTTTATGCGATAAGGCCGCCCATTGTACTGCTCATATATGTACCTATGCTCTGTGTATGTAGATATATTAATAATGTAATGGCGTACAATAAGTGTATATAAATAAAATAAATAAATAAATAAAGAAGGGTATTTGAACACGAGTAGCTTTAAAAGAAACAAGCCTTGGCGATCCTACGAGTGAGATAATACCTATTTTGAAGCAATTTCAGACACCACTTTATCTAATCTCATAATTTAGGTATTTTGGCAAACATTAACTTGAAGAATTTATCGATAATGGCGGCAAAACTAGACAAGGTGGTATGGTCGACTACCTTAGCCTGGTATTGCAAATAGAATTTTATTTATGTACTATGATTCTACCAACTGTTTAAAAAGTTACTTTACGATACAGATTTGCAGAAAATCTCACACAAAATCTGTACTTTTCATAAAATATCTTATAATTTTATTAAAGCTTTATGTATAATATACTTTATATGTCAACTTTTGAAAATCATAATTCGATTTTTCGACATGAAAGTAGATAAAAAACGTAGAAACGTGGAAAGGCTCAGCTTAAATGATATTACTCCAAAAAGGACTTTTAACTGAACCCTTACAAGTCTGACATATTGGGAATCTTCTAAACACAGAGATCAAACAATACGAATCGGTAGAAAAAATAAGGCGAGAAAAGGCAGAAAATTGGTTTTCTGAACCCACAACGACAGTCGTGTTTATAGCTATAATGGAATTCTATATTTTTTGTATTAGACAACTAAACATTATCTACAAAGATATTGAAACCAAAGGGAATATAAACCTACATGAGAGTCCACGCTCATGGCATAGTGTACGACTACAGCTTTGACCATTGTCACATTGACGAAATGCCGATTTGACGAATATCAGATTTGACCAATGTCGTTCAACCCGTTTCTATTTCTATTGACCAAAACCAGTCTCGAAAACTATCATGTTAAATGCACTAAAAACAGCAAACCTTATGTTGCAAAGAAGTATCTTTTAAAATACAAAAACAGGTCGCTAGCCTGGAATTCATTGTAAACATTGTTTATAAACATAATTGTATAAACATGTTGCCGTTGCCGAGTTGACAATACCATGTTGCAGAATTACTGCCTGGCGAGCGAAATAATCAGAAAACCAGTATTAATTTGTTGTAATTTGTAGTACAACTGTTGCTTGATGTTAAGAAACGCTACAGATGTTTACAGTGAGTTCGGAGCTTACCTCAGGACGGGGAAAGTAGTGAATAAAAGAGAGTTAAATAATTATTTTTAGTCAATCATTGTGGTCTTGGTGTGTGAAATAAATCAAAAGTTTCATTTCACAAACTTCGATAAGTTTCTTTGATGTTTGTTGTAAATACAAATTTACCTTTTGTTATAATTTCGTGAGCAGACGTCCAAACTCATTAACAAAAACGTTAACCATTCCTCCATAATTAAGCATTTTAATGACTTTTGTCACCTGCAACTTTTTATACTTTTCAACCTAAAACCTATTATTTTGAATTACTAAAACTCGTTACAATTATGTTTAAAATTTAGTCCGTATGTACAATAATTAACATTTAATTGGATTCTACCTGTACAATGAAGCAATAAAGGTTTCGTCATGATGGAAAGACAGGCATATCACGCCTATATGCCCGACGGGATAGGCAGAGGTGCACTACACACCCACACGATGCCAGTAATTTTGTCAACCCACGTATTAGGGGGCAGCAAGACTATTGCCGTTACCGAACTCTATAGAATATACAAAACCACTCACCACCAGCCAGGACGGATGTTACATAGATACAGCTATTAGCTGATACAGCTGTTAGCTGTTAGGCTGTGGAACGCTCTTCCGGACGATATAAGGAACTGCAAAACTGTATATGCCTTCAAGAAGAAAGTGAAGGAATATAGTTATTTAAACTGCCATGGTCGTTATTATTATAAACTTTGGAGAAAGGTATCACAGTCCTTGCGCTCGCCCAAGGACAGTTTCCCCTTGGAGAAGCCGGGTGTGTATAAAGTCGACTGTAGCTGCGGTAGCTCCTACATTGGGCAAACTAAGCGATCGGTTGCATGCCGAATGAAGGAACATATTAGGGCGGTCAGAAATAATGAATCACAGAAGTCTGCGATTGCGGAGCATATACTTGAGGCAGGTACTGATCATTGGATAGAGTTACATAACCCACAAATACTTTCGGCAGACCGTCATTACATACCCAGGTTGGTGAGAGAAGCCATTGAAATAACAAAATATAAAAATTTCAATCGTGAAGACGGTTTTCAGTTGCCGGGTGTCTGGCGTCCAGTGGTCAGTTTATGTAAAAATAAACAACAACCTAAACAAAAACCGCGAGTGGATACCGTGAGTATTGTGTGCCGTGATCATGTTCGAGTTGATAGTGAGAACAATGCGGACAATAGTAGTGGTGCGCGACAAAAACGAGTGAGAAGGAGGGTAGACCGATACGGTTTACCTTAAACTATTTCGCGATGTACTGACAGTTCCTCCGTGACCATGGCGCTTGCAATAGTGCCGAAATATCGGAAACTCGACAACAAAATAATAATACATGGTAAATATCCCGAATACATTTCCAAAGTTTATAAAGTGAAGGAACACTATCTCGTTTCCCTTCCTTAACTATTTGTACGATAATGTATGTATGTTTATGATAAGTTAATATGTATGTATTTGTGTATTTATGTAGTTATAGTTTATGTAAGTTGCTTAACCTTAACAACCGTACCAACCTGCACACACACCAGCATCTGATTGAACTCACTTCTCCACTCCTAGGCCCACTGGAAGAGATCTCTTTAGAGATAAGTGGCGTCATTGTAACTATACATGTATATAATGTTTCCAATTTCACTAAATTGTATTTACTGTGTGTACATAAATAAATAAATAAAATACCTCTAAATAATGTTACCTACAACATAAAAAAAAATAGATTTAATTATGTATGATGTCATTGCAGTAGTGCCTTTTGAATCCAATACACTGTTTCAGTTATCAGTTACAGTGTTTTGAATTAACAACGTTCTTTCGATTCCTTTAAGCCTGTTTCATGGTACCACGTTCCCACTTTTTTTACTTTGTATGAAAAGTTCTGAGATATTACAACGCAAATTAGCCACTATTTCCTCAAAGATACAAGTCAAATAATATCAAAACACGGCAACATAAAATGCCGTGTTTTGCAAAAAAAAAATCTTCACGCCTTTGCAAATGCTTTATCATATTTTATTAAACGTGCGCTTTGTCAAAACACTAACTTTAAATACCGTGTATTGCCAAATAATTTTGGCGCTTTGCAGGATACAGTGTTTTGAAGTAACAAAGTAATAATCTTCGAAAAAGTTTTCTTTAATTATTTTTTTCAAAAGCCGTATTTCGTAGTTACAGTGTATTGGATTCACACGGTACAGTACGTGTGTGTACACCTACATAGTAAGTGGGGTCCTAGGTCTATGCTCTATACAGATGTTTCTTTTGTGTTTATAAGGCATTGTCCCAATTCCTTTACGCTCACTCGCTTGGAAACTCAACCGCGGCAGAGATAAGGTCACTCGCTTAGAAACTAGAAAAATAACAGAGAAAACCTCGGTCAGGTTAGCAAGTTGTCAGCAGGATATTTATATGATAGTTGAGTAATGGAATTTTAGGTAATCATTCAAAACACATGCCTGAGATAGTACTTAATTGTTTTAAAAGGTAAAGAATTAAAACTATCTGTCACTACGGGTCTGACTGTCCATCCATTAAAATAAAATTGACAAATGAAACAACATCTAGCCAGGTCAGTCTTAAGATGGGTAACCATTTCTTAAGACATTGATACCCCTTCGTGCCAATTATTAATTAAGAAATAACATAAAAGCAATATGCCGCTATATAGTCGTTAACACGGGCGTACGCCCAGTCCGGCTGTTTAACTGGACAACTTCAGTACCATTTGTTAGACTTAAAGCTCTCATTACACCCTGTACTGGTATTGGAGTGACGCCAAACTGGTTTTGTTCTCAACTCGCCCGATTATTGCTCCTAACTAATTAGAGACGCTACAGAACTTGTCCAAGTATGTCACAGGTTCCGTTTAAATAGTGAGGTTGATGTCGTTGCTTAGAGTTTTGTAATAAAATCAGTTGACATCAGGGTTGGTACAATATAAGAAAATTGAGCAAAAGTGAAAACTAGTTGATATAACACATTCACATTACTTGATATTCTATGACTGGGTGGAAAGAAGCCCTACCAAGATCTCCTGGCCCCAAGTCATTCTCACTTCACGCGGTGCACATACTAACAAACGGAGGAGACTCTGGCCAATATACACCCCGGAAACCGTTGAAAACACGCGCTCAGGTCTCAACTTATCACACACGAGCATTTTGTACTGTGAGTGGGGAATAATATTTGCAGTCCCAGAGTAGATTATCTTTATTTTATCACCTAAATAAAAAGTAAGTACTAACCTTACACCATAGTCCAGAAGAACTCAGAGCGTTGGTTGGTAAAGTATCTTCACTCCCTTATAGTAAACACATCTGTTTACCAGTGAACGGAAAAAACATATAAGCATGACTTTAAATAAATTCCGTTCACAGCTGTTTACAGTTCATTAACTGAAAAGTAAGTCGTCTTTTTCTTAAGCTGAATAATTTACTGTGTCTACCGGGAACTAAAAGTCCTTCGAGAACATTAAAAATGGTACGTACAGTAAAATTATCGTGTCTAGGAAATGTATGTAGTACACAGGCAATGTGTCGAAACAGTACGAGTACAATTTATTAGAAAAGTAACGTTAAATAACATTCGCTAGGGAAATCTATGGAATGGGGCATCGATCTGCAGTCTAAGTAGCTGTCGATTGTAGACGAAGCTCAGACAAACGATATTCGGTGGTTCCGTTGAGCTGAATCCAGACATGATTGCATGTATGTACCACAATGGTATTATTATTTGAAAATTCTTACCTGTTGACCTGTTGACGTTCAGGGAATAGGGTCCGTAGTCACCCATATTAGCTTTTATAACTCCATTTTTTTAAGACCGTAAGTGCACGGTCTCTATTACGCACCTGGAGGTATTTCCAGTGGCGCCCGGCGGACCCTGGCCACGTGTGTGGCCTCTTCGAGGGTTTGGTCGGTATGAGAATCCGCATCTATAACTCGTGAACAAACAAAGTTGTCTAATACGCTATAGTTTTCCTTGAAAGCAAATGACATGATCTACTATCATAAATATTTACAGATTTTTCGAGATCGCCGTTTAGATTTTAGACGGTTCCTTGTTTTACCAAAAAAATGAGAACCCGAACCGAAGGTTCATGTTTCTAGTACTCATCGTTTAGGAGGAAAGCCGAGAACAGATGGACGGACCGACATGACGAAACTATAAGGGTTCCGAAACTTGAACTGCGGAATCGAAAAAAATAAAAACATGGCTAACAAACTAACTACCTACCTATAAAAAATATGAGTAAAATAAGTTGCAACTACAACGAAGAAAAAAAATGAAATATCCATCCATCGTTATATTTTTTTAAATTTAGAATTTCATCCGCGCAGAATATGAACCGGCCGTTATTTTTGGATTTTTTTATAAGATTTTTTTTATAAAACATTGGTTTGTAGATTTTTTATAATCAAAGAATACTTATTAATCATATCTTAATGACTTAAACTGAAGTGTTTGTGTTGAATTGTTTTCTCGCTACCAATTTCTATCAAAATACTTATATACTCACCTATTACTATTAAAGTGACCATTGTACCAATTTTCATCCCTATCTCAATAACTTCACAATCTTTCAAATTTCTATCTTATAAACCCTTAGTAATATAAGTTGCAAAATAAGTGATACAATAAGTATTAAGTAGGTATTCAAACAAAAAGGAGTCCTTTATAAAAAAGGTTTCGTAATGGAACAGTGATTCTTGACATTTCGACTTAATTTACTGTTGAAAAGAATACCATTTTTTCTTAACCCTCTTTAAAAGAGTAAGGGTCACCCGAATAAATTATGAAATTCAAACAAAATGTACTTTACATGAAAGATGGATCTTGATTACATTTTGGTTATTGGTTTTAGTTTTATTTAAATTTCACTGTTTCGGATTCGATCTGTGGATCGAAGCAGAAACTAGAGAAGTCTATGTTCAGCAGTGGGCAGCGATAGGCTGACATGATGAGAATTTAATACTTTTTGCGCAAGCCTATAAACATGGGGCGGGGCCCCAAGAGATTCGACTACGTCCTCGCCGTCCGCCCTGGACCCCAACTTGACCACGGTAACGCAGTGGCAAGTTGGGTGACCGAACGTCGACATCGAGAACTTGAGTGGCCAACACAGAGACAAACTGCTTGTTATGAATAAGCCAGAAGAGACCCCCGGTCCTGACACTGTCGTCGGCTGAGACTGCCCGGGGAAGGCCCCGGGCAGTCTCAGCCGACGACTTACTACATTATTCCCGGAACCTGATTATGCCTATCGATTTGGGGGCTCGCGTCGCGCCGCCTAGTTGCAGCGCGACGTCGACGCCCCAAGGAAATGTTGCTGCTGGGACTGACGATGGGTCAGCTCCCAGTAGTGTGAGGGGTAAGGGCCGTTCTTCTTCTTCGCAGAAGAGGACCCTCGAGAAGGGGGGGCTACCGCGCGACCGGAGCACTAGTTGCTCTGGGTGGGGGTCCCTCCTCTCCAGCGATTCGGAGGAGGAGGTGCCGGTGAAGACGGTGCGCACGCGTCTCGACGCCTACAGAAAGCGCCCGCCAACACCACCCCCGTCATCTGTGCCGTCCCTGCGCAGTCGCAGGGATATCGGTGTGCCGCCCGCGCGGGAGATAATGAGTATTTTCTCCCGCATGAACGCGGCCATGCGGGGAAGTAAAAATATGTCGGGGAGGAAGAAGATTGTGGCTGGTGGATGAAGCCCAATCCTCCCTCGACAAGCTCCTCGAGCGGAGCGTCACAGAGGAGGAGGCGAAGCTCCGCAAGCAGGTTGCGAGCCTGGAGGTGGAGCTCACTGCCTCCCGAAAGGAGATGGAAGATCTCCGTCGGGAGGTCGCTGAGTTGACCAAAGCGGTCAAGGCACCTCCAGGTCCCATGCCACCTCCTCCTCTGACGGCTGGACCAGCGCCGAAGACGGCGCCTAGGACCGCACCCACCATGGCGCCCGGCTCGCCGCCGAAGCCTGTACCGACTACGGTGCAGGTCCTGACGGCGATCGAGAGGCGCCTCGCGGTCCTGGAGGACCGGGCGTACCGCCCTCCGCTAGCGCGTCCCGCGTTTTCTTACGCGGCGGCTGTTGGCGGTGCTCCCGCTCCGGGTCCAAGCGGCACACCCGCTGTCCACCGCCCCGCTCCGCCCCCGTCCGCTTCAGCGAACCGGATGCCGGCCGAGACCGCGGCCCAGGCGCGGAAGGCCAAGGGGCGCGGTAAGAAGAGTGGCACCCCTGCCGCCTCGTCTTCCTCTAACGTCGCTCCCGTTGCTTCCTTACATCCCTCCAGACGGGAGGGATGGGAAGTAGTGGGAGCCAAGAAGAGGAAGACGAAGGCTGCCAAGAAAGCGGCCAAAGCCGCCGCGGCGAAGGCGCCGACGAGGCCCCGCCCCCCTCGCTCCACCGCCGTCGTCCTGACGGTGACGACGGTAGGTGTGGAGAAAGGGGTGGGGTACGCCGACGTACTGAGGACCGTGAAGTCCTCAGTCAACCTCTCGGCCCTCGAAATACAAGGGGGGCTCCGGTGCAAGACGACACGCACCGGGGCTCGCCTCCTCGAGGTCTCCGGCGCCTCCAGCGGCCCTAAAGCTGACGCCCTAGCGGCTCAGCTTAGGGTCGCGCTGGACGAAGAAGCCGTCCGCGTCACCAGACCCACCAAATGCGCCGCATTGCGCATCACGGGTCTGGATGACGCGGCCACGACGGAGGAAGTTGTCTCCGCCGTCGTGGAGGCGGGCGGCTGCCCCCGTGACCAGGTGAAGGCTTCAGATATCTCCTTCGGCTCCACTGGTCACGGGATGACAGTCATCCAGTGCCCCGTCGCGGCGGCACTGAAAGTGGCGGACGGACGAAGCCTCCTCGTAGGGAGCTTCCTAAAGGCGTAGGTGCACCTCCTTCGTGCCCGGGAAATCAGATGTTTCCGGTGCATGGTGGTGGGGCACGTCGGAGTGCAGTGTACAGCGGAAGTCACCGTGGGCGATCGGTGCTTCCGCTGCAGCCGGCCCGGCCACAAGGCAAGTGCCTGTGACGCCCCGCCTCGCTGCTTTAGATGCGAGACGGAGGGCAAGACCGCGGATCACCGGGTCGGCAGCACAACCTGCGCCGCCTCGAAGCCAAAACCTCGTCCGTCCGCTGAGAGCGGTGGGGGTGCCGCCCTTGCGCGGCCAGTTGCTTCGCGGCGGGATGCGGTTATGGACGTCAATTAATGTCTGACGCCCGTATCCGTATCCTGCAAGTGAATTTGAACCACTGCCGTGCTGCTCAGGATCTTATGTACCAGAGCATCCGGCAGTGGTCCATAAACTTGGCCGTGGTCGCCGAGCCGTACTACGTCCACCCGGGAAGCCCGGTGGACGAGGACGGCTCGGCCTGTTGTATCCTTGGGGGGTCCGCCGCAGACAACTCGCGCCTTGCGATCATTGCAAGGGGCCGCGGGTGTGTTGCGGCGGACTATGATGGGTTGGCAGTCGTGGCCACCTACATCTCGCCGAACATTGACGAGTCTCAGTTTGAGCTATGGCTCACTGAGCTCGACGTCGTCTTCGCTGCGTGCCGTCCTCGCCCTGTCCTGCTCCTGGGAGACTTCAACGCCTGGAGTGAGGCGTGGGGCTCCCGGGAAACCAGGGACAAGAGGAGGCTTCTTGAGGACTGGACCAGAACACGTGGTCTGGAGGTCCTCAACCGGGGGAATGTCGCCACCTTTTGGCGGCGGGGGGGGGGAATCGATCGTGGACGTAACGTTCGCATCCCCTGACCTCGCCCGCCGTATTACAGGCTGGCGCGTGGAGGAGGGTGAGGAGACGCACTCGGATCATCGGTACATCCGGTTCGATGTCGTCGTCGTCCCTGACCTCCCACAGCCGGTGGCAAATCCCCCGGATCCGCGTTGGGCACTTCACCATCTGGATCGGGAGGCTCTCCTGGAGGCATCCATCGTGCAGGCCTGGATTCCGGCGCCGGACCGGCCTGCCGATGTGGATGCCGAGGCGGAGTAGTTCAGGAGAGCCATGTCGCAAATCTGTGATGCGGCGATGCCTAGGGTTACACCCAGACCGGCCAGGAAGCAGGTGTACTGGTGGTCGCCGGAGATTGCAGAGCTGCGCGCAGCATGCATCTCCGCCCGCCGCCGGTACACCAGGTTTCGCCGGAGGCGTCGCCGCCCAGACGACGCGGCAGCCCGAGAGGCGGAGCTTTTTCAGGCATACAGCGAGGCTAAAGGTAATCTCCAGGAGACGATAAAGCGGGCCAAGACGGCGGCCCGCGAGGAGCTCCTGGAGACCCTACAGTAGAACCCATGGGGGCGCCCGTACCTACAGGTCAGGGAGAAACTCCAACCTAGGGCGCCCCCACTGACCCAGAGTCTCCAGCCGCAGCAGCTGGAGCGGGTCATGGGCTCCCTGTTTCCGACGAGCGCGGAGGAGCACGTCCTTCCGCGCATGGCTCCGTCTCTGCCCGACGCGGATAGCACCAGCGAAGACGACGTACCCGAAGTCAGGGTGGGGGAGCTAGGTGCGGCAGTACTCCGGCTTAAACGCCGGAAAATCACTGCCCCCGGACCCGACGGCATTTCTGGCCGTGCATGGGTCCTGGCCCTCGAAGAACTCGGGCCTCGACTGATGGGGCTCTTTAGCGCATGCCTCGAAAGGGGCCAGTTTCCCAAGGTGTGGTGCTATGGGGCCTTTGCCCCATAGCACGCAACCAGATTCACTCACTGACGCGGGATAAAACCCGACCCCAATGACGCGGGATTCTCGTCCCGACCAAACATCCGCAGAGACCACAGAGGTGGTCAAAGTCCGCCGGGCGCCACTGGACGTACCCTCTGCTAGTAACCAGGGACGCCCGGCAACGGACGTTAGAGCGGCCGCGGCCTTAGGCCGCGGAATTAAAAAAAAAAAAAAAAAAAAACCTATAAACATACTAAATTATGTTCATATGTTTATTTAACTTGTAGCCCTCTAGAGGTGGGCAACATGATGGAAAAAGAATATCATTAAAAACGGCCATTAGATCATTTTTGAAGTCAGTTGATACAGTTTTATGCCTATTATTACTTTTGTTGTTAAAAAAATAAACATAATAATCTAAATAATGTATTGTAAATAATAATAGGTACATACATTGACCTATTTAAATAAACTAGAAAGGAACACAGGACCCAGGGGCTACGAATAAAAAAGTCATAAACACGCGTCCGTATCTTTATTATTTCCTGTTATTTTGACAACACCAAATATTAGTAAGTAAAATGATACTAACCTCAATATACAAAGTAACAATGAGTTAAAAATACTATGAGATAGATAGGAATTTTCACAGCAGAAATTCCTGGAAGAATCACTTTAAGCGATAAGGCTACCCATTTTACCTACCTACTCCATATTTCGCCAGCCGCTAACAAACATATCAGATTCCATTAAACTGGTTCTATTTCCAATTATACCAATCTCAAGTCTCACAAAGTCAAAAACCACTAAAAGTTTTAAAACAAATATTTTATTCAGTTTACATTACGAGCGTTCGGTCCCAATCCCACAAGTTTGACTTTAAAACTTTAAATAAATAAAACGTGCTCCATATGAAATATTTACACTAATGTACGTAATTCAAAAATGCTTGACTTGATTACCTAACCATTTTCAAACTTCGAGAGACCTCATGGACGGTATGCATCTTCAGTAAGAGCTTTAGCCAATGCCAATCACAATACGCCGTTCAGTTTAGAATAAAATATATCTCCTAAAATTTGGCAAATTCAAATGTGAATCTGGTTTTAATGCATCTCATTGAGTGCGAAACTGCGAATTGGGCAATAAAATATGCGTAAAATGAGCACAATAAAACGAAACGAGGTTTCTGTTAATTTTAAAATTTTTAGGACCAGTATGGAAGAGTAATAATATTCTGCACCAAATAAATGACGGCGTCGCGCCGATGACAGTTAGTATGTTTTGGAGTTTATTTTGGTATTTGTATAGATCTGCATACAAGTTCAAAAACTAGGTATACAAAATACAACTGTTACATTGGCACTGTTCGAGAGTATGTACTTACTATTCTGTCTGTTAATACTAGTCTCAATTTAGTTTTTAATAAATCGTACTGTATTCTAGATTAAAAGATATAGCATTTGGTCTTTGGCTACAGAATTTTTGACTAGACTTTCCTGTGGAATTAATAAAAAATATAGAGTCGGTGATCAGACCCAACATTATTAGGTAATTTATCGTTGAAACCGCCTCAAATTTAGGGTACAGTCGTGAGCAGCAGACGGCGGCAGTAATTGCAGCCAAGGTCACGCCAACTTAAATTAAAGTAGACCCAACGTTGTCGCAACTGCTTGTAACAACCTATTTAATCTTAAACTTTGGTACCCAGATTGATTTAAGCCAGTCAATTTTCAGCAACTTTTTCTAGTTACATTTTGTGCCAAGAAAATGATATATAAAACTGTTGTTTTTAATTTTATTGCAGTATTGGAGTGGTTCGGTCATGTAGATATAATGGATAAAAGGACATTTACATAAAGCAAGTGTGGAAGTGGGCTATGATTGAATCGCGGACAAACTCTTAACTGGCGGGCATGCTTGAGAAGTGAGAACACTTATGAAAAGCGCCAGAAATTATAGTAAAAAGAAGAAAGAAAATATTTAATTTGTTTAAACTCAATACAGTACACTCTAGAGTAGGTACACATAATCATACACGAAGTCAGGGTGGGGGAGCTAGGTGCGGCAGTACTCCGGCTTAAACGCCGGAAAATCACTGCCCCCGGACCCGACGGCATTCCTGGCCGTGCATGGGTCTTGGCCCTCGGAGAACTCGGGACTCGACTGATGGGGCTCTTTAGCGCATGCCTCGAAAGGGGCCAGTTTCCCAAGGTGTGGAGGACGGGGAACCTGGTCCTGATACGTAAGGCGGGGCGGCCGGTGGACTCACCGTCCGGATACCGGCCGATCGTGTTGCACGACGAGGTGTATAAGCTCTTTGAGCAAATTATCGCGGAACGCCTCGTCGAGCATCTCTCGACGGTGGGGCCAGACTTGGCGGACAACCAGTACGGTTTCCGTCGGGGACGGTCCACCGTGAGCGCGATCATGCGCGTCAGGAGTCTGACGGAGGAAGCAGTCTCGCAGGGCAAGGTGGTGGTGGCGGTGTCTCTTATAGCCCAATCACAACTTATATATTAAGAAAACATTAAGAACAAAGTACCTCTTTTGGAGTTGAATATGATAAAAACCCGAATGATCATTACGGAGATTTGTTCGGAGTAATCAAATACGAATGTGATAACATTTTCACTAAAAAAACAATAAATGTAAATCAATTCAAAATTAAATTTAGTGATTGGACTACGCCTGGAATCTATAAAAGTAGAAGGAAATTATATGAATTATACGAGACAAAGGCATCTACTAATGAGCCACAAGTAATTGAACAGATTAAAAAGTACTCCAAACTATTCAAAAATGTATTATATACGGGCTAAAATTGAAAAATCTGATAATAAAACGAAGGCAATATGGAATGTTATTAACAAAGAAACTTGTAAAGCAAGGTCACGTGATCGATCCTTCGAGTTAAAAATAGATGATAAACATATTAAAACTGATTCTGAAGTGGCCAATGCATTTGAATCTTTTTTCACAAATGTTCCAATCACCATTACAAATAAGTTAAATTCGTCAAAAAACGTAGCCAATTCTCTTCTTAAATCTAGTGTTGATAAATATAGAATTAACTTTGATTTTCAGTATATTGACTCTGTCACTATACTTAAAACTTTTAAACAACTAAATATAAAAAATACCGAGGATCTTTGGGGCATTTCAACTAATATAATAAAATCAATAGTGCCCGCTATAGCGCCTCACCTTGCATTCATATTCAATAAATGTATAGATGAAAATCAGTTTCCTAATCTTATGAAGTAAAATTATACAGTAAAATCATTCCTTTATAGCAGGAGACAAAAGTGATCCTTCAAATTTTCGACTTATTTCCATACTCGTCAGTAAAATTTTTGAAAAAATAATATTTAATCAATTGCTTTCACATTTTACAGACAATAAGTTACTTCATAACAAACAGTTTGGTTTCACTAAAGGCATGAACACAACGGATGCAGGAGTTGCACTTGTGAAACATATATTTGATGCTTGGGAGGAAAAGCAGGATGCCATTGGTATATTTTGTGATCTATCAAAAGTTTTTGATTGTGTTGATCATGAGACTTTGCTACTAAAATTAGGTTATAATGTTGTTTCGAACAGCTCACTTGGCTTACTCGAGTCTTACCTCACTGGTAGAGTACAAAAAGTAAACATTAATGGCACCGACTCTTCTGGCGCATCATTACTCATGGGAGTACCCCAGGGTAATATTAGGACCCCTTTTATTCTTAATATACGTAAACGATCTTCCTTATTTCACAAAAATCTTTGTGAGATAGTATTATTTGCTGATGACACATCATAAATTTTTAAAAGTGATAGACAAAAAGTAGCACTTGACGATGTAAATAATACCCTTTCGGAAATATTGCATTGGTTCACAAGTAACAACTTAAATTTACTATGCCCAATGTTAGACAGGTGGATACTCATATTTTTATGAATAATGAATTAGTTCAAATAGTCAATACCACATTTTTCTTGGGATAACTCTAGATAGTAAACAACAATGGGGTCCTCATATCACAGCCTTGGCAGGAAGACTTAGCTCAGCTGCCTATGCGGTTAGAAAGATAAGGTCACTGACTGACGAAAAAACGGCACGATTAGTTTATTTTAGCTACTTTCATAGCGTTATGTCATATGGTCTGCTGCTGTGAGGCTCAGCTGCCGATATTGAGACAATATTCATATTACAGAAACGAGCTATACTAGCAATCTATAGACTCGGACCCCGTGACTTGCTGAAAGTAAATCAAAATCTTATAAAAAAATAAAAAAATCTTATATGTTCGGAAGAACATAGATCTCTTCAAAAATATTTCCGATAACAATAATTTTAATACAAGAAATAAAAATAAACTGGCAATGACAAAAATTAGACTTCATAAAGTTGGTAATTCGTTTGTAGGCAAATGTATAAAAATTTATAATAAAATTCCTCAGGATTTGGTTGACATGCCTCTTAATAACTTTAAAATAGTAGTTAAAAAATGTTTGATGATGAAAGGCTACTATAATGTAGACGAATATCTTAATGATAAAAATGCATGGTCACCCTAATCTTCTGTTGTTGGCCACTCGTATAATACAATATAAACTAATTGTAACAATGTAAACAAAACAATATTAAAAAAGAAAATGGATAATCTACCTGAGTTTCTTGCTGGTCTCTTCTCAGGAGAACCAACTTACCGAACCAGTGAAAGAATCATTTTCTAATGGTTATTTATGTACTTACTTAATTTTGTATTTTTATAATATTACTTGACAAAATTTTAAAATTTTGACATTCATATGTGCTCTTTATATGCCTAAACTGAATAAATGAAATTGATTCTTTGATTCTTGACATCGCCAACGCGTTCAACACCTTGCCATGGAGCTGCGTTAGGGAGGCGCTCGTGTATCACGAAACGCCTCTCTACCTCCGTCGTATTGTCGGGGCCTATCTCTCGGAGAGGGCCATAGCTTTCCCCAGCTGGCTCGGGCCAGCTCGGCGGGATGTGTCGTGCGGTGTTCCGCTTCTGTGGATTATCGGCTACGACTGGGTGCTGCGGGGTGCGTTGCCTGAGGGCGTCGGCGTAACGTGCTACGCCGACGATACCCTCGTCACGGCGCGGGGTGCAACGTACCAGGAGGCAGCACTCAAGGTCACGACAGGTGTTGCTCAAGTCGTGGGTCGGATACGGCGGCTGGGACTGGAGGTGGCCTTGCACAAGTCCGAGGTTCTGTGTTTTCACAGACCTCGGAACGGTCCACCTGAAGGTTCCAGCATAAATGTGGGAGGCGTTAGCATCGGCATCAAGCCCTCGATGAAGTATCTAGGGATCGTACTTGATAGCCGATGGAACTTCGGACCACATTTCCGAAGTTTGGTCCCCAAGGTGACACAGGCATCGGTCGCGCTTTCGCGACTGATGCCCAACCTAAAGGTACCCAACGCTTCCTGCAGGAGACTGTACCTGGGGATCGTGCGGAGTATGGCCCTATACGGGGCTCCGGTATGGGCGGCGCGTTTGACGGCCAACAACTCAACGCTCCTTAATAGACCGTTGAGGACCTTGGCCGTCAAAACAATAAGGGGCTACCGCACGATCTCCGGAGAGACCCCTCCATGGGACCTGGAAGCGAGAGCCCTTGCGCCATTGGAACAATGGCGCTGGCAAGAGGCGCTGGAGCGGGACCACAGGCATGCGTCTCGAGAAATCGATGACCAGCGCTCCCAATTCCGCCAGGATCTCATGGAGTCATGGCGGGTGCGACTTGAGCAACCCAAGTGGGGTACCACCATCATCGCGGCGGTGAGACCGATCATGGACGATTGGCTGCAGAGGCCGCATGGTGACCTCACGTATCGTGCGACACAGATCGTTACCGGGCATGGATGCTTCGGTAGCTATCTGTTTAGCATCCGTCGTGAGGTCACACCCCGGTGTCAACACTGCGAGGTTTCCGACGACGACACCGCACTCCACACGTTGGTGGAGTGCTCAGCGTGGGCGAGTCAGCGCCGGGACCTCGTAGTGGGTCTGGGCGTGGATACCCTCTCGCTGGAGACCATGCTTCAAGCCATGGTCTCCAGCGGGAGCAGGTGGAACGCGGGCGTTTCCTTCTGCGAGCAAGTCGTGCTCGCGAAGGAGGCGGCCGAGAGGGAGAGGGAGCGTACCCTCCCCGCCGAGTTCCGTAGTCAGCGGCGAGGGCGCCGCAGACTCATCTTCGCCCAAGACCATCGACCTCCATGATCGGGGCCTGAGGACGGCGGGATCGCCACCCGTCGTCCTTACAGAAGCAGGCTAGAAGGGTCGCGTGCTGCGGGGCCTTGGCCCCATAGCACGCAACCAGATTCACTCACTGACGCGGGATAAAACCCTACCCCAACGACACGGGATTCTCATCCCGACCCAACCCCCGCAGAGACCACAGAGGTGGTCAAAGTGCGCCGGGCGCAACTGGAAATACGTTCTGCTTGTTACCAGAAACGCCCGGTAACGGACGTTAGAGTGGCAGCGGCCTTGGGCCGCAGAATTAAAAAAAAAAAAAAAGGCGCACATAATAATGCACAAAATAACGAAAGAAAAGTTTCAGGTATTTTTATTGAAATAATTATAGTATGGGTAATAATTATAGTATAGCTACCCCAACAGAAAATAAGCGTGAATATGTATGTGTATTCATATTATTACTAAATATGTAGTGTAAAGAACAACATACGAGTAGTTATACCCATAATAATATTATATAATAGTATTCAGTGAGTAAGAGTGAGAAGTCCTTCAAAAACATCGTTTTGGTAAATGTAATAAAATTATGTGTTGTTTAATATCCCAGCGGACCAGCATCGTCAAAAACAAATTAATATTGGATATTTGCCATTCCATCCCGAAGCGTATTCGCAGCAATAAAAGTATCATAGAGGATAACCTTGTTATACTATTCTGCTTTGACAATATTCAAATATGCAGCGATATTTTTTTAAACAGATTTTTGCCTTTTGTTTTTACCATAGAGTTTTATTTTCCGTTATCTCGAGTTTTTTAGACCATGGAATATTCGCAAATATCAACCCTTCACAGTTCAGAATTAATACTAAAAGCATCAATGTAATGCGTACAACAAAAACATATTTAATTGATGACTAGAAGGCATAAACAGCCTACAGGGAGTTTTTATTGCCAGGTTTATTTCTCCTTGGCTCCACCCATTGCTTTACGAATCTGGCTTTAAATGTAAATTCTTATGTGCTGACGTTAATAACCGTTATTTTATAACTTATATTAATAAATATTTTTGTTACAAAAAAGCTTATAGTTAAAGCTCACCAGAGCCATCTCTTGAAAAGAGCATTTTTAGGTTATTTTAATTAATGAGAGTGTCAAAGATCATTAAGATTAAGAATTAAAATATTCGGTTAAGGTGTCCATTAGAACTTCTATGACCGTTGTCGCGAGTAGTTACATCACTAAAAATCTGACTGGTCTCACTAACTACAGAACTTTCATATCGCCAATGGGTTGTGGAGGTCATATGGGTCTAGAAAATGCTCAGTATAATGAGAGTGCTAGAAATGTATTTGCATAGGCTAGTATACTTTAAAAACGAGGATTATGTCAATTATGTAAAAACAGGAAAAGGTCACGGCCTCATTGTTATTCCGGTGAAAAACTCTTAAAACATAAAACACGAGAAAAATATTGTAATTTAATTTGCTACGTCACTCAGGTCAGGTTATTTGATAAAGTTACCGTTTCAAGTGGGATTATTGAATTAAATTTTGAGGAGAGATAAAGAAATTAGATATTTTTATTAATACTGGCCACAGCAGCGGTACTGTAACAAAAACGTTAACATAGGTAGGGGAAGGTGGGGGAAGACGGGGTCTTTAAGGTATTTTTAAAATAAAACCACCTATTTTTTAAGAAAATCTTTCTTTTATTAAATTAAAATCAGTTAAAACAAAAATATAATGTTCTCACAGAATTACCAACTTTAAAAAATTACAAAAAAATTACTCCCCATCTTGCCCCACCCTAAGGGTAAGATGGGCCACTCTCTGGGGTAAGGTGGGGTTTTGAATATCTAATTGTTGCTGTCTTCACAAATAGGGTAAATCAGAGGCTAGCAAAGTCACTGTTCGTGTGATTGTTAGTCTTTGTTGTGAGGCTACTACTATCGATGGTGTCAAAGGTATGTAATGTACCTGTTCATCGTTTAACTCTATGTCGATGGCTTCTGCAGCAATGAAGTCTTCATCATTAAATATGTGTGCTTTAAAAGGCGAAATGCCACATTTTTTAAATGCATTCATTGCATTTGCCATTGGCATTGTTTCTGCCCGAATAAAAGCTTTCCTGAATAGTTCCGCCACTTGGAATTGGGTCAATTTACTAACAATCTTGCCCGATTGTTGGTACTCCATCTTTCTCGCAATGGTCTCCTAAATTGTATTATTTTTTGACGCTATAGAACCAAGCACACCGGTATGAATTTATGAGGTTAGATTAGGGAAGAAGTAAACAAATATCATTAAAAAAATGTGTCGCACATCTTGTGTACCATACTTTATAAACAGTCACGCACTTTATATAAAGCAAAAAATAGATGAAATCACCTAAAATTTAAAAAAAAACTTACCAAAACCAAATTTCTTGTGGCACTAAAAAGTTCATCTAAATACTACCAAATGGCATTAAAATCAATTTCACAAAGACTTCGAATAGTTGATTTTAGAATGGTCTCCATCTTTTTTTTTATTTACCATTTTACAATAAAAAACAATTTGCAATTATTATATGTTTTGATTGCATTTGAAAACCACTGAGGTTGGTAAAAAATCTTGCTCTCTTACATCGCTATCCCGTCTTACCCCACCTTCCCCTAGTAGAATTACTCTCGAAATGATTTCAGTAAAAACATGGATCGAAATCGATAAATTGTCATGTATTATGCAGGACCATTTAGACGTAAGTACTCGTAAACCAACAGTTTATGCGAGTCGTAAACCAGATATAGCAACACTGTGGAGATGAAAGATAAACAGAACTGGCCAAATAGATAGTACTGCCTACTTAGTATATCTAAACCCGGTACATATGTGCGAACATGAACATTTGGTTCGTACGTAAGGACAAACACGATCGCGAACGTAGTTCGCATTAAGTTTGCATACACAACCATCTCCATCTCCGCGGCTGTACATACCCCGCCAAGCTCTATACAAACAGTTTTGTTGCAAACATTATATTTGGCCTTCAAGTGCCGTCCATACAGAACTTACTGTAGAATCACCGCGAAAATGTTTGACGAATGAATGCTCGATGTTCATTAGTGGTACGCACGGGCGAAGCAAGTTCGCGGACAGCTCGCGAGGGATAAGCGGACCTCTTTTACACCCACATGTGTTGTACACACCGCTACAAAAAGAGTTTTCATCTCTCATGTACTGAAAGTGGGTCATTGCTTACCTGATATGCGGGTTGAAAGTGATACATTTCGGCCCTAGGGCGGAAAAGTACAAAAAAAAATATCAATACATCATGAGGCAATGGCAAAAACGTATACAGCCAAAGTTCGATTAAGTCAATACCACTTTCTGGTATTTGAATGGTTAAACAAAAAAGAGTTGAGATACAATAAAATGAAACGTAAATAGCACTAACAATAATTATTTGGCCGGTTATACCTTAAAATACTGAGTATTTTACTCAGTGTTTTAAGGTTGAGACTCTGACTAAACCTGACTAAATCGCCAGCCGTAACGCTTCAAATCATAAAAAAATACTCTATAGCGCTTCAAAAAATATGTGCGTTACAAAATTAACTGAAGAAATTATAAAACTGAAGACTATTTTGCATGGAAAATATAACTAATAAAACTAAAAAAGGCGGTATGATCAAAAGACTACAGCCTGCCCTGAAAAAAGCGCGTATGAGAAAAAAAATAAAAAAGGCGGGAAGCACAATACTTACTACATCAATCTCTATTGTTATAATCTTTTTATTTGCTTTCCTCGTATTCGAAATGAAAAGTAGAGTGTATAACTCGTGTGAAAACACCCATTTCTGCCTTCTTCTGCTTTCATCCCTTGGTTAACAATCTACTATTTTACTCTACTTTTCGTGGTCACACAATGCAAAGCTTCGCTTATCCCCCTCGAACTGTACCATATTCTTGTCGCGGCCCGGCTTACTGTAAACATTGTGCTTGAAATGAAATGAAATGAAATGATTTATTTATTTGCATAGGTCACTAAATGGCTCTTACAAACGTCAGTAGGTACTTAAAATAAAAAAAATGTCATTGCTTCTATATTTACATGTACTGCCAGATTCGCAAAGCAATAAGTAGAACCGAGAGAAAGAACCTGGCTGTAAAACTCTCGGTCACTCTTTTTCAATAATTAACTCATTTATACATTTTCTTAAGACTAAATGTGGACGAATGTACATTGGTCCCGTGTCAAAATCAAAAAGGGCGTGTATAATGCACCAAAAAAAAAATAAGTATATAGTCACCAAAGTACAAAATATGCTACAATTACGGCATTTTAGGAGGCACCTGCACCATGCTCAAGCCAGACACATTTATCGTTAAGGTAATCAATTATCTTATAATATGCTTTTTGACACAAAATGGTCTTTTTAAAGGTTTTAAATTTATTGTCGGGCATACAAAGGACCGATTCAGGCAATTTATTATAAAAGCGTATACCTTCCCCCTTGAAAGAATGACTAACCCTGCTAAGCCGATAACACGGAGGGAGTAGTTTATTTTTATTACGTAGATTTCTGTCTGTAACGTCACTTACTTTAGTATATTTTTCCTGACATACAGTATGTTATCAAATATATATTGGGAAGCTACAGTTAAAATATTAATATATTTACAACATCGTTGGCTTGCTTTGAGCTTATTAAAGAGGTTACTGAAGCAATTAATGCTAACATGTCAGTGACTGCTATTTTTCTTGATATGAGCAAAGCCTTTGATTTTGTTCATCACGAAATTCTACTGCACAAGTTGACTAAGTACGGAATTCGAGGTAAAGCTAACGACTGGATCAAAAGTTACCTTTCTGATAGAAGTCAATGCGTGGAAATAACAAAAATCGATCAAAGTAAAAAACTGAAATTGAATTACAGGTCCAACTATCAGAAAAACATGTTCGGCGTTCCTCAAGGTAGTGTACTGGGCCCTTTTCTGTTCTTGTTGTACATCAATGACCTCCCCAACGTTACTGACCACAAAACTATACTGTTTGCGGACGATACAACACTTGTCGTCAAATGCAAGAATAAAATTACCTACGAATGAGAATGAGATCAACTGCGCTTTAAATAAAATTATTAATTAGCTCGATACAAATAATCTTAATACTAACGTAAATAAGACAAAACTCATCCAATTTCAAACCCATAAACGTAAGGAAATAGATCTACATGTATACCATAATCATCAAAAACTGGAAGAGGTTAGCTCTACTAAATTTCTAGGAATAAATGTGAATAGACATTGTAACTGGAAAGCTCACGTGGAGAATGTGTGTGATAAACTTCACAAATTTGTGTACGCCATAAAAAGACTTCGAACTACGGTTTCCACTGAAGCAGCACTTAGCGCCTACCACTGACATGTGTCATCTGTGCTGTCCTATGGCCTTTTGCTTTGGGGGAATTCAGTCGAATTTGAAACTATTTTTAGAGCCCAAAAAAGGTGTGTGAGAGCAATTTGTGGGGCATGGTTTATGGATAGCTGTAAACCCATATTTAAACGGTTTCGTATTCTTCCACTGGCTTGCATGTACATAAGGGAAGTTTGTGTATTTGTTAAAGAGTTTCCTGAGTACTTCGACCTTCAATCAGAGGTAATAAAACGAAATATCAGACCGAGAAATATGCATAAGATATTTCAACCTCCATGTAAATTAGAACTATTTAAGATAAATTCCTTTATTAACTCAATTAAAGTTTACAATAAATTACCAAATAGATTTAAAGATTTACCAAACAGATTGTTTAAGACCAATTTATCAAAATGGCTTTTGGAACACTGTTTCCATAATTTGAATGAGTATATGACTTATAATGAGCAATTATTGCGAATATGATGTTTCAAGTTAATAAAATGACGCATGAAATGTCAATACAAATGTAATGTTCACTAATTTATCTGTAATTGAAATTGACATTGTATTTCTGATTATTTACCGACATTCAGTTGTGACATTCATATTTATACTTAAATTGACATTATTACATAATTGTTTATACCTAAATTAACATTACATTGCTATGATTGTATTATTTTGATTGATTGACATTTTTAACTATTATTATTATTTATCTGTTACATTAATTGCACTTGACTCAATTTTGCACACCATAGTTATGGTAGAATGTACTGAACTAACTACAACCTATATTACCATCTACGCTGTATTATTACCATCTACGCTGTACTACTACATTCTGGCAATAAAGATATTATTATTAAATCGCTTCCTAAGACAATCTCTCTTACCTAAACAATAAATGGCACGGACTGCTCTCTTTTGTAATATAAAAATTGTTTCTGCCTTTCTGCCGCATTTCCCCAAAGTACCGTTCCATACGACATCAAGCTATGGAAGTAACCAAAGTAAACTAGCCTAGCAGTAGCTACATCTGTCAACTGCCTAATCCGTCTCACAGTATATGCAGCAGAGCTAAGCTTATTAGCTAAAATGGTGATATGGTCACCCCATTGTAATTTAGAATCTATTGTTATTCCTAAAAAGGTAGTGTTATTTACTAATTCTAACCTTTGGCTACCCAGCACGACATGGACGTTTGCTTGTCTGACATTGGGCATTGTAAATTTAACGCATTTGGTCTTTTCTGCATTCAACAATAGGTTGTTTGTAGAAAACCAATTTGAAATATCATTTAAAATATTATTAACATTATTCGCATCTATACTATGCCGATTTCTTTGAATTTAAGTAATGTATCATCCGCGAACATTACTATGCCAGCTTGTGCCTCAATCATGCAAGGCAAGTCATTAACATAAACCAAGAAGAGAAAAGGTCCCAGAATTGATCCCTGAGGTACGCCTATTTTGACGTTAGTTCAGTTTGACTTAACGTTGTTCACATGAACAGTCTGCAGCCTATCTGTCAGGTAAGATCCTAATAGTTCTAAGGATTTTTTTTTCAAAACCATACCGACGTAACTTAAGCAAAAGTGTCTGATGGTCAACACAATCAAATGCTTTAGACATCGCAGAATACCCCAATGGCATCCTGCGATCCCTCCCATGCGTCGTAAATCAAGCTACTCAGGTTACTCCCGCATCGGTGGTAGATTTTCCGCGAGTAAAGCCAAATTGTTGGCTGTGGAAAAGATTGTTGGTCGTGAAGTGGACTTGCATTTGATTTAGCATCACTCTCTCAAACACCTTACTCAGAGCTGGCAAAATAGAAATGAGGCGGTAGTTACCAAGTTCCGACTTAGATCCCTTCTTAAATAATGGTATATTTTTCATTAGGTTAGGGAATATGCCTTACTGATTAAGCTAACTGATATGCCCCAATGATCTTCCAACTTTTTAATTTTGAGATTTTTAAATGCTTTCAAGATGTCACTGGGGTCGATATGTTTGAAGTTTATATACTTATATAAACTAGTCAGACAGACTTTGACATTTTATGCTTATATAAACCATAGAATCGTACCTACATAATAACAGAAATGCCTACCCAAATAATGTTTGACCTCTATAGGTATAGAAATATAAGGTATTAGGATCGGAATAATAGAATAGGAGGGATCCAATTGAAATAACTTATTAATATAGGTTTGCTTATTGAACATACACACATTGTTGGATAATGATATTACAGCCAGTGACCACATAACAAGCCATTATTATTCATAGGTTATTGAATTTAGATCTGTGATTGTGTGAACTTGATTCAATTTTAGCGACCAATCAGACTTAGCCACCGAGGCCATATATATACTAATATTAGAAAGAAGAAAGCTTTGATAGTTTGATTGTTTGAATTGAACAGATATATCAGTAAAAATTTTGTGTAAGTTTAAATAAATAATAATAAATTGATTTATTTTCTCTCACAATAGGTATACAGAGTATGAAGCGATACAAAGACTGTTACTTAATGTAAGGAAATCCAATTACTAAATGTTAGAAATTGTGTAAGTTTAAAAATAAGTCAAGTGCGAGTCAGACTCGCGCACAAAGGGTCCCGTACCAAAACAGCAAAAATATAAAATACATATTTAAATATTTATTACATTACATTAAACGATATTTTGTAATGTATATATTTTTAGTATATATATATGTATAATGTAATTCTAATTGTAAATAAATCACGTTTTATACATGGGGCACACTAAAAGTTTTGCACTTCTAGCTAATCGGAACTATTTGAATTTCGAATGTTATATTTTTTTAAACGTTGCAACCTTCTTAGTAATAGACGCTAATTCAGCCTATCTTGGACTACGCGGATGCCTGCTATTTGGATGCTACTGAGGAGCTGTTGGACAAACTCGAGCGCTTGCAAAATCTCTGTATCCGTTTTGTTTTCAATCTTCGTAAATATGACCACGTCTCACACTTTTGCAAGGAACTCGAGTGGCTCCCAATCCGCCGTCGCAGAGACACTCGGATATTATGTCTCCTTTTTAATATCCTGTTCAATCCCGCTTATCCTTCCTACCTGCGGGAGCGGTTCTCTTACGTGAACGCACCCGGTACCCAGTGTAGGTCTCACCTTAAGTACCGACTAAATTGTCCCTCCCACAAAACTGATTTCTTCTCCTTTTCCTTTACTGTTCATGCGGTCAGACTTGGAACTCACTCCCCCCTGACATACAAAGCTGTAGAACTCTTCATCTCTTTAAAAAGAAAGTAAAAGCTCATTACCTCTCCTCTTAATCTTAGCTACCTATTATATTATAATGTAGTATACCTTTATGTAAGTTTATTATAGCACAGTATGTATTTATACATGTATATATGCCCCCCTTAGTTTATGTAAGTTTATTTACTTGCACTGCACACGCGTCACCCTCTCACCTCTACATCTCCGTTCAGGCCTGCTGTAAGAGATTCCTCTAGGAATAAGCAGTGCCCTTGTACTATGCTCACTGTATTGTTTGTACTACTGTTTTTGTGTTCTTGTTTCTATGTGTGTTGTACATAAATAATAAATAAATAATAAATAAATAAATAAATAAATAAATTAAAAAAAACAATTGACGGGAAATCATTTGTCAATTGTTTTTTATCACACATCAAAGTTCACTCTTCTACATATGCAACGAAAATGGAATTAAGTCGAAAAAGATTTTAGAGCGATGATTTTTTATGATTTTAAAAGTTCTCTCTCTCCGCAAGACTGTGCCCCTCGTCTTCAAAATGCTTTTGGGAGAGAAGCACCTTGTTTGAGCACCGTGAGGCGATAGTTTGCTGAATTTGAGAGAGGTCGAGTAGAAACTCGACCTCTTTCAAATTCAGATTCTTAAATTCAAATTCTCTCTCAAATTCACGAAATTCGTCATGTAAAGAATTACATGACGAATTTCGTGAAGGGCGGCCTTCAACTGCCGTCAACGAAAATAATGTGGCTACTGTTAAGCGGTTAATTGAAGAAAACCCGCGGATTACCTATGAGACAATTCTAGAACTATTGGGGATTGGTATGTGTCAAATCCAGAAAATTTTACACGAAGAATTGAAAGTTCGGAAACTTTATTGTCGTTGGATCCCTCATGAACTGACAGCGGAGCAGAAGCGGGCTCGCGTAGAATGGTGCTCACAGATGCTACTGAAGTACGACTACGGACATTCTAATGCTATTTATGACATTGTCACAGGAGACGAAACGTGGATTTATCGTTTTGAACCCGAAAAAAAACAGCAATCTTGTGAATGGGTGTTTGAAAATGAGACGAAGCCAACAAAAGTGAGGCAGGCGAGAAACGTTGGTAAAAAAAAGAACGCGTTTTTTTTCTCATTTACGGGTCCCATCTGTACAATTCCACTTGAAGATCAAAAGAGTGTTAATGCCGAGTGGTATTGTACCATTTGTTTACCCAGGGTATTAGAAAAAGTTCGCGAAAGACGACCCAAAAGCCGCATTCTCCTACATCATGACAACGCTTCTTCACACACGGCCAACAAAACAAAGTCATTTTTAGCTTCCGAAAAAGTACAACTCGTCACCCATCCTGCGCCCCGACCTAGCACCCTGTGATTTCTGTATTTTCCCCAAAATCAAAGATTTGATGAGAGAACCAACTCCGAAAGAGGCAGTGATAGCGTTCAATCAGCACGTAGAAAACATGCCTTCAGATCTGTGGTCATCCTGTTTAAAAAAATGGTGCGATCGCATGAAAAAATGTTTAAAATGTAAAGGAGAGTATTTTGAAAAGCAATAAACATAATATTTTGGTTTTAACATGTTGTTTTTTTAAGTTACGCAAAACTTACAGTGTGACCTAGTTAGTTAAGTTGCTGCTCTAATCCGTTAAATCGAATCTTGATTTAGCTCCACAGCCGTACCTACCGGCTACGACACTGAAACAGACTCCTTTCAAATAAACATGAATTTCTATTCCTTATCCAGAATTAAGGTATATATTATCGTTTTGAATAGAACGTCTCACAATAAATTCAAAGAGTCTGTTTCATATAAAGAGTGTTTGTGTGGTATGTTAGGCAGGGTGTAAGCAGTACTCAGACGTTGTTCTATACTCGTACGTAGTAAGTGTTGAAGGTAGATCGGCGCGGCAAGAATTTCATTAAACTTTGCTCGTTGGCCGAGATCGAGAATTACTGGCTGTCGGGATGGATTCATATTACACCGTACTGCATGACTTCCGTGTATTTTAGTATGGGGCAACACTGATTTATATAATTATACAGTATCTACAAGCCGACCAAGTTGAAATCAAGATCGTATTTATTACAACCCTACACATCCTTGTGAGTAGACTGTTTAAATTTTGCTACATAAAAAAATATTTACATCCATGACAGTGTCTTTGTCCAAACTTATTTGTATATTATAAAAGAGGAAAGAATCTCCCTGCAAAAATAAACATCATTGTCTGTTTAGTGGCAATAAGCTATTACGTGGCAACTAGGATCGCCATCGAACAAGTGAAATAAAACATGGTTATACTCGTACATAAATCGTTTCATACTAGGAGCTTAACTGAAACACGATGAGTTATACTAGTAATATTCCTTTGTTCATAAAGCCAGTATTTTTAGTCCCTCGTAATAGTGCCCCTATTACGAGGGACTAAAAATACTGGCCTAGCCATATTGTAATTTTGAAAAAAAATTGAAACTCGTTGTCTTGTAATGAAATGTTGATGAAAGGCTACAAAATCTTACGTGCCAGCCGCTGTGGCACAGCCAATTAAAGTCCTCGACGTCTCGGACTATATCTATTACCACCGCATAAGGAATATTAGCTACTCTATAACGGTGTAACAGCGTCCCAAATAACGGCTTTTTGATTTTATAGTGCTCACAAATTGTACCTACGTGTAGGCGATAGCTGCAGCACTTTGTCATAACTCCGGTAAGGAGTTACCGAGCTGCTATGGTGCGCGTGCGCGTAGTGGGACCCTCGGAGAGAGCTGTTAATCGTTTATTATTATAGTTCTACTTCAACACATAGATTTGCGGCGAGTAATTTTTTTGATCCCATTCTCTGTGAATGTAATAAGCGCCACTGTCTACCGCTTCGGAGAAAAAGACGTGGGTATGATAGTTCCAGGTCATAAAAGGCAAGTCTGTAATGTCGTGACCAGTGGGCACCATATAATTTAAAGATACTAAGTAAAAACACGCTAAACATTGACATAAAAACCAAATTCAAATTACCGTGATGGGACCAAATAATTGTTGGTCTCCAACTGGAAATGGGACTACAAGGGAAGTTTAGTGAAGGGAAGGGTAGCTTTAAATAATAAAAAAAATCGATTCACCCAGTGGAAAGCTATGAGGTAATAAACATTAAAAAAATAACAGTAAAATTGAGAAAGTTACATATTTTTTTTATTTATTACAAAGTTATAATGCAAGTTTTAACACTAGTATACCTCGTCAAACTATAACGTTTGATGGCGAGACAAGCTCATTTGCTTTATTACATATTAGCACTTTTTTAAATACTTTTCGCCAAATTGACGCCAGCCGCCTGATGGAAAGCCAGCGAGGTCTGGCGATTGTGGGCGACTCTCACAATACGCAATATGTACTATTAGGGGCGGGGCCCCAAGAGATTAGACTACGTACTCGCCGTCCGCCCTGGACCCCAACTTGACCACGGTAACGCAGAGGCAAGTTGGGTGACCGAACGTCGAAATCGAGACTTGAGTGGCCAACATTGCGTTTAATTGTGCTATCATGGATATGCTTGACGAGACTCCCGGTACTGACACTGCCCTTTCCGCGACAGTGTCAACCGACGACTTATTGCTGGAAAGACGGACTTCGATGCCTTTTGATTTGGGGGCTCGCATCGCGCTGCCCAGTTGCAGCGCGACGTCGACGCCCCAAGGAACTGTCGCTGCTGGGACTGACGATGGGTTAGCTCCCAGTAGTGTGAAGGGTAAGGGCCGTTCTTCTTCGCAGAAGAGGACCCTCGAGAAGGGGGGGCTGCCGCGCGACCGGAGCACTAGTTGCTCTGGGTGGGGGTCCCTCCTCTCCAGCGATTCGGAGGAGGAGGTGCCGGTGAAGACGGTGCGCACGCGTCTCGACGCCTACAGAATGCGCCCGCTAACACCACCCCCGTCATCTGTACCGTCCCTGCGCAGTCGCAGGGATATCGGTGTGCCGCCCGCGCGGGATATCATGAGTATTCTCTCCCGCATGAACGCGGCCATGCGGGGGAGTAAGAAACTGTCGGGGAGGAAGAAGATTGTGGCTTCACTGGTGGATGAAGCCCAATCCTCCCTTGACAAGCTCCTCGCGCGGAGCGTCACAAAGGAGGAGGCGAAGCTGAAGCAGAAGTGGGAGCCAAGAAGAGGAAGACGAAGGCCGCAAAGAAAGCGTCCAAAGCCGCCGCGGCGAAGGCGCCGAAGAGGCCCCGCCCTTCTCGCTCCACCGCCGTCGTCCTGACGGTGACGACGGTAGGTGTGGAGAAGGGGGGGGGGGGGGTACGCCGACGTACTGAGGACTGTGAAGTCCGCAGTCAACCTTTCGGCCCTCGATATACAGGGGGGGCTCCGGTGCAAGACGACACGCACCGGGGCTCGCCTCCTCGAGGTCTCCGGTGCCTCCAGCGGCCCTAAAGCTGACACCCTAGCGGCTCAGCTTTGGGACGCGCTGGACGAAGAAGCCGTCCGCGTCACCAGACCCACCCGGATCCGCGTTGGGCACTTCACCATCTGGATCGGGAGGCTCTCCCGGAGGTATCCATCGTGCAGGCCTGGATTCCGGCGCCGGACCGGCCTGCCGATGTGGATGCCGAGGCGGAGTACCCAGACTGGCCAGGAAGCAGGTGTACTGGTGGTCGCCGGAGATTGCAGAGCTGCGCGCAGCATGCATCTCCGCCCGCCGCCGGTACACCAGGTTTCGCCGGAGGCGTCGCCGCCTAGACGACGCTGCAGCCCGAGAGATGGAGCTTTTTCAGGTATACAGGGAGGCTAAAGGTAATCTCCAGGAGAAGATAAAGCGGGCCAAGACGGCGGCCCGCGAGGAGCTCCTGGAGACCCTGCAGCAGAACCCATGGGGGTGCCCGTACCTGCAGGTCAGAGAGAAACTCCGACCTAGGGCGCCCCCACTGACCCAGAGTCTCCAGCCGCAGCAGCTGGAGCGGGTCATGGGCTCCCTGTTTCCGACGAGCGCGGAGGAGCCCGTCCCTCCTCGCATGGCTCCGTCTCTGCCCGACGCGGATAGCACCAACGAAGACGACGTACCCGAAGTCAGGGTGGGGGAGCTAGGTGCGGCAGTACTCCGGCTTAAACGCCGGAAAATCACTGCCCCCGGACCCGACGGCATTCCTGGCCGTGCATGGGTCCTGGCCCTCGAAGAACTCGGGCCTCGACTGATGGGGCTCTTTAGCGCATGCCTCGAAAGGGGCCAGTTTCCCAAGGTGTGGAGGACGGGGAAACTGGTCCTGATCCGTAAGGCGGGGCGGCCGGTGGGCTCACCGTCCGGATACCGGCCGATCGTGTTGCTCGACGAGGTGTGTAAGCTCTTTGAGCGAATTATCGCGGAACGCCTCGTCGAGCATCTCACCAGTGTAGGGCCAGACCTGGTGGATAACCAGTTCGGTTTCCGTCGGGGACGCTCCACCGTGAGCGCGATCATGCGCGTGAGGAGCCTGACGGAGGAAGCAGTCTCGCAGGGCAAGGTGGTGGTGGCGGTGTCTCTTGACATCGCCAACGCGTTCAACACCTTGCCATGGAGCTGCGTTAGGGAGGCGCTCGTGTATCACGGAACGCCTCTCTACCTCCGTCGTATTGTCGGGGCCTATCTCTCGGAGAGGGCCATAGCTTTCCCCAGCTGGCTCGGGCCAGCTCGGCGAGATGTGTCGTGCGGTGTTCCGCAGGGGTTGGTCCTGGGGCCGCTTCTGTGGAACATCGGCTACGACTGGGTGCTGCGGGGTGCGTTGCCTAGGGGCGTCGGCGTAACGTGCTACGCCGACGATACCCTCGTCACGGCGCGGGGTGCAACGTACCAGGAGGCAGCACTCAAGGTCACGACGGGTGTTGCTCGAGTCGTGGGTCGGACACGGCAGCTGGGACTGGAGGTGACCTTGCACAAGTCCGAGGTTCTGTGTTTTCACAGACCTCAGAACGGTCCACCCGAAGGTTCCAGCATAAACGTGGGAGGCGTTAGCATCGGCATCAAGCCCTCGATGAAGTACCTAGGGATCGTACTTGATAGCCGATGGAACTTCGGACCACATTTCCGAAGTTTGGTCCCCAAGGTGACGCAGGCATCGGTCGCGCTTTTGCGACTGAAGCCCAACCTAAAGGGACCCAACGCCTCCTGCAGGAGACTGTACCTGGGGATCGTGCGGAGTATGGCCCTATACGGGGCTCCCGTATGGGCGGATAGGTTGGCGGTCAAGGGGAACGTGACTCTGTTAAACAGACCACTTCGAACCTTGGCCGTCAGAACCATACGGGGGTACCGCACGATCTCCGGAGAGGCTGCATGTCTCCTAGCCGGGACCCCTCCATGGGACCTGGAAGCGAGAGCGCTTGCGTCATTGTTCCAATGGCGCAAGGAGGCGCTGGAGCAGGACCACAGGCCTGCGTCTCGAGCAATCGAGGACCAGCGGACCAACTCCGCCAGGATCTCATGGAGTCATGGAGGGTGCGACTTGAGCAACCGAAGGGGGGTGCCACCATCATCGCGGCGGTGAGACCGATCATGGACGATTGGCTGCAGAGGCAGCATGGTGACCTCACGTACCGTGCGACGCAGATCGTTGCCGGGCACGGATGCTTCGGTAGCTATCTGTTTCGCATGCATCGTGAGGTCACACCCCGGTGTCAACACTGCGAGGTTTCCGATGACGACACCGCACTCCACACGTTGGTGGAGTGCTCAGCGTGGGCGAGTCAGCGCCGGGACCTCGTAGTGGGTCTGGGCGTGGATACCCTCTCGCTGGGGACCATGCTTCAAGCCATGGTATCCAGCGGGAGTAGGTGGAACGCGGCCGTGTCCTTCTGCGAGCAAGTCATGCTCGCGAAGGAGGCGGCCGGGAGGGAGAGGGAGCGTACCCTCCCCGCCGAGTTCCGTAGTCGGCGGCCAGGCCGTCCCAGACTACACGACTACGCCCAAGACTATCGTCCTCCATGATCGGGGCCTGATAACGGCGGGATCGCCACCCACCGTCCTTACAGAAGCAGGCTAGAAGGGTTGCGTGCTGCGGGGCCTTTGCCCCATAGCACGCAACCAGATTCACTCACTGACGCGGGATAAAACCCGACCCCAATGACGCGGGATTCTCGTCCCAACCAAACACCCGCAGAGATCACAGATGTGGTCAAAGTCCGCCGGGCGCCACTGGACATACCCTCTGCTAGTAACCAGAGACGTCCGGCAACGGACGTTAGAGCGGCCGCGGCCTAGGGCTGCGGAATTAAAAAAAAAAAAAAAAATTATGTACTAAGAAGATCGATTTGCCTCTTCACGCTCCGCTTGAACAACTTAACTTTACAATTTTACAATTAATATTTAAAACATAGGTACCTACAACCTAAAACCCCCATTCTGTAATTCAAATCTATGTATTCTGCCTGATAATATTTAAATAGTTATTATAATGTAGCTTATTATTTATATTATTTTAGTCCGAGATGCCCAGGACTTTAACTTTACTTTAACTTTTTTCAAAATTACAATATAGCTGCTACTTTTTATTAAATTAATTCGGCCATTTTGGACATAACCCATTATAATTGTGCCCGGTGACGGCAAAAGGCTTGCCCCCTATTATGTGGGACTACAATACTGGCAAATAGTGGGTGTGTAATGCACCTCTGCCTACCCCTTCGGGTTATAGGCGTGCTGTGTGATATGTGTCTGTGTCTGTATTATTTTAATAACATATTTAAATGTTCTGTAAATAAATCTACATACTTAGTAAATAGTACAATATTACCTTGTTTCTGTATATCGTTATTATAAGGTTAGTGGTCTCCAGTCCGGAATCAGAAACAGGTCATTAATTTCGCCCATAAATGGGGCCACCATTTAATACTATAATGATACTTTTATTTTTACACAATGTTGCTATTATTGGCCACAAACTTGTTGCTACTTTGTTTTTAACTTTGTTTTCAAGTGGTAGGTACACAGCCGATCAAGAGGCTCTGACAGACATAAAAGCGATTAGTGGCAATAGGCTTGCCACCTATTACGTGGAACTAACAAAATTTCTGGCAAACAATTCATCATGTTTCTGCCTATCCTTCTATGTATGTAGTAATTTTCTGCTAGGATTTAAAATTCGAAGGAAAGATTCCATTTAAACATTCCATATTTTAGTTTAATATTTTTTTTTTAAATTAAGCTAATATAAGCTTGTGCTATGGGATCTAGACGACTGATAAACATACTTATATATTTCTAAGTACATACATATTAAACATAGAAAATACCCAAACTCAAAAACAAACATTTGTGAATCACACAAATAATTCGATTCGACCCAGAATCGAACCTGGTACCGCGGACGTCATTCGCATACTCATACCATGCGCCATTGAGGCACTATGAGAACGGTACTTATATTGCAACTAGCTGATGCTTATGGATTCGCTCGCGTGGTATAGTTTTCTACGAGTATATAGTTCTTATTCAATATTTTTCGTAGGGCGACTGCCATCTGACTTCTATAACCCATGGGCGATATCCAAGATCTGTAGTAGACCAGTCGGATTTTGTTTAAGGGCTCCAAATACCCGTAACGACTGCCATAAATTGTATGTATTGAATACAATTTTGGTCAACAGCAGGGTGGGTTAAGTGACACCCCATCTCTCCCTCACACTTCAGCAAGGACGGTGTCACAGTGTTTAGCCTAGACGAGACAGACAGTGATTTATCGCGGGGTTTATCGAACACGGCTCACGTCTCCGCCTGCAACTGACACTTACTCGACCAACAGTCACAACTGCATATCGGTAGGTATACTAGAATAGACTGAACTACACGTTTGTTGTCCCAAATTTTACAAAATGTATTAATATATAAAAATATACTATTTTCAAAATCTTGCTTTGACAGTCTGATTGTTATGGCTATGAAATAGCTGGCAGGATTTTAAAAGGACTTTCACAACCAGCTAGCCGATGTTATAAGGCATAAGGAGTAACTTGAGTTCCCGTGGAAATTGGGAATTAGAAAACTATTCCCCGCAAGCGTAGCCGCGGGTATATTTATACTATTTGCATATTATTGAGCGAAGTGCGGTAAGCTCAATCTTAGGCGACTCATGTATTTCGTTTGTCAGCATACTCCTCCTAAACACCTGAACCGATCTCCTTCAAACTTACCACAGTGATAACGTGTGGCGTATAGATGGTTTAGAACAAAAAAAATTGAAAATCGGACAGACCATCGAGGAATAATCACAGATAAATAATCATAAATCGGTGTCGTTCGAAAATTTAACACTTCGCTCAGTTTTTTGCAACAGCAGCATGCATTGCATACTAAATTAAAGCAAAATATGTCCAGACGTTTTTGCGTGATGTGTTGACATGAAATGTCCGTCAAATAAAAGTAAACCTATATTTAAAAAGCTTAAACAAGACATACCTAAGTAGAAAAAAAAATTAATACATCTGAATGCAGATAACCGATATAAAATGAAACAACCTTTTATATTGGATATCTTAAACTGAACAATTCTATTTTCAGTGGAATGAACGAATCTGAATAAAATCGTTATGTTACGAGTTACATTATTTAGCTATCTCAGGTACGTGCGGGACTAAATTGGGTAGGTATGGTCTAACTTACAGAGGAGTATGTCAGACAAAATCGTTTACTATCATAATATACATATTTACCTGAGTGCACCAGAGAGGGTTATGTTTTATGAGTGTATTTTTTTTCTGTTCCCCTCTACATTGCTAACAGCTGAACGTACCTATTTCGATGAATAAGGTTTCAAATGAAAGGTACAGTCAAGGTTCAAAAGTGCTTTGACATTATTACAATGCAATAACTTGACTATATCACAATATTATGCTAGATTCTTAGATTTTATTTTTCTATGGCAGGATCAGTGCCAGGAAGGAGAGATTCTATTTCGTAGTATCTGTAATAACAGATACTACGAAATAGAACCTCTACAGTCTGATCATCACAGACAAGTTATTGCATTGTAATAATGGGAATATCAGGGCAACTATCTCTATACTACGTATTAATAGAGCGCTGATTACCGGTCTGAACCACTAACAACCACTCAGCACGTCGAAATAGTCAAACAGTCGAGGATGATGTATCGTCACTACAGCTTCCCAGTTTAAGTTGTTGCGTGGCAAAAAATGGAAGTAACTATTGTTTGTGGTTATTGTTCTGAGATCTTGTTTTTGACGTGTTTTAATGTCGCCCCTAGTGACACGAAGAAAACGGGTGACAGTGGCCCTCTATATAATATAGAAACTCAATGATGGGAATGTACTTTTGAAATATAGTTTAACTTAAGGCATCATTATAGGCTTTGTTTTAATCAAAATAGGATAACAGAAAATGTTATCGTCATATATTCGTCACTTTAAGCAATTTCTAGCGGATGATAATATTAAAATGACAAAGAAGAAACAACGTACCTAATTGTGTGCTGTGACGGCTAGTGAGTAGCAGTCGGCACGTTGATCTCATAAGTGTTTCATTGTAACTCTTTTTGTATGACACCGTGGTTAGCACTGTTGTGTTGTGTTGTGTCGCATTGTGCACTAACAATGAGTCCTTACACATAGTCCAAGTCAAACATTCCATTTGTGTTATAGTTCCTTGTTTCAGTTGCAACAAGACAACACAAACTGATACTTTCAGTTTTACCCGTAGAATTGATTAGGTATTTTGGTAACTTTGCTCTTGTGATTTGAATAATATAAAGCTGATAATAATGCCCTGTAAACGGTGCATTGTGGTTATACTTTTAAAGGCGTACACAGGACGCTTGGCAATGGGACACTGATGGGCAGTAATTAAAAAAAATCCTGATGTAACATGAACACGATCGTGTAATTATTTACACAATCTTGAAACTCGTCATTAATTATAATGTCAACAAGTTATATACGGGGAAAATTGTAAACAGCCTTGGTTACAAGCTGTCATAGACAATTTCTCTCTGTTATAACAGTGAAGCCTAGTTTACTTATCTTTATAACAATGTCAGGGATCAGACTTTAGAATTGCGAACTTAAGTCTGGAAGATTTAAAAAAATCCAGACACGCACTACACCAATTATGGTTCTTTAAACTAATATAAAATACATCACGTCTATATACCCTAAGCAGTAGGCAGAGGTGTCCATATCCACATTTGTCCGCATCCACACTTTGCCATTAACCGTGTCGGTTCCAAGTAAAAGAGACAAGGCTATAGTCGTTTCCGGTCACTATAGAATATTCAAAACCACTCCATAATTTAAACCAAAATTCCCTTTGCCAGGAGAGATGTCACATAGGGATAAAAACTATAGTCTTGGCCTGGACTCGAACCAACAACTGATCCCTTTCCAGGAGGAACGTTCTACCAACTGACCAAGACAGCACTAGCCCAAGACATCTAATTTAGTGATCACATTGTGCTAATTGCCGCGTCGCCAGAGCGCCATCTATCAGAATTTTAGGAACTACCACTTAATAGAATATCTACACTCCAAGCATATTATATAATGATAGTCAAAACACACACATATATTCTAACACACACACACACACATATCACGCCTATATCCCCGAAGGGGTAGGCAGAGGTGCATTACACACCCACAATTTGCCAGTATTTTTAGTCCCACGTAATAGAGGCAAGCCTATTGCCGTCACCGGGCACATTTATAATGGGTTATGTCCAAAATAGACGAATGGATTTAATAAAAACTGCCAGCTATATTTTAATTTTGAAAATAATTTGAAACCCGTTGCCTTGCGGTGAAATGTTGATGAAAGGCAACAAAATCTTACGTGCCAGCCGCTATAGCACAGCCAATTAAAGTCCTGAGCGTCTCGGACTAAATACTCTAAACCACGTGTTTATCCCTGAAGGGGTAGGCAGAGTGTTCAGTACAGTTTGCAAATCAGTGATGGCTTAGAGTTATCGCTAGTTTCAAATAATTTGAGCACTTTTGGCATAGCCTTGTTCGTCTGTCAGCATGACACAGCAGGACACAGCACGACTCAGCACGACACTCAATCATTTAGGTATTAAAAAAACGTAATACGGTTTTCAATATTATCTAATAGGTAATTGTTTTGCCATTATCTAATAATTGTTTTTATATCGAAACAATATGTAGGTACACACATACATATTGACAACAATAATGAACAGGACACCACCACTTTGTCCCCACACTTCACTATAGAACCCGTTTTCCTGTTACCTTAGAATGCACACACACAGACACACATACATACACTGTACGTACAACCCAACGATGATTCAAAATATATTAACCACCATTACAAACAGACAATAAAGGAAACTCAACAAACGGCGCAAAACAAACTCACATATCAACCATTTCCGATTCCGACGGAAGCGGATGTCACATCCCCCCTCCTCCCCTATGTGACCCCAGTGACCTTCCCTCCCCTCTCTCCCCTCTTACCCCGGCGGCCATTGTCCGAGCGATATCGCGACGATAAACAGTTTATGTTCATAGATAGTTGACACACTGTTACCGATAGCTTGGGATATTCTAGCCGTGTTTGTGTACGACGCTTGGGGCAATATACTATCTAATTATTATGTTAACATAATAATAATAAACCTATATCAATACCTGTGTATTTACGTCACCTAAATACAAAGAATGTAATTTCTTTGATGTCTTAAGCTCGGAAAACTGTTTAAACCTTACAACCAAACGTAAAATATTCCATTAGAAACTTCCATTTCTAGTTTAAATCACGATATAAGAGTTGACACAAAGCAATTTTCTATTGGGAACCTTTCGTAGCAGGTCTACACGGCTACGATTTGTGCTACGTGATTCCAACTGCGAGCTACGACATTCTACACAGTTGCTGTTAAATGAGAAAGATTCGAGCGAGATTTAAATCTGAACGGTGGATATTCGCTATAATCTCCTGAAATGTTATTAAATGTTAATAAAATACTATAATAGACTAAACAAGTAAATATTCTTTAGAACATTGACATCGCTAAACTCTCCAAAGAGTACGAACACAAATTGATAACATAAATTCGTAACGAGATTAGGCGCGTTAAAGAGAAACTTTTCCCCACTTTTCCCCAAAAGGGAACGAGAGAACAAACAGTTTTTAAAATGCAGAACTCAGTTGGTGTATCGAGAGGCGAAGTTGGCAGTATAAATGGGTGATTGTGCCTTTACGAACACGAGTAAATCATTCGCCAAATTAAACGAGCCTCCGGAACGAGCCGCGCAAGGAAAAAATACACGGTTTAAGGTTCCGCAGGATGCCTGAGGGAAGTTTATGTGCTGAGCGGGGGGAGGTGGGGTAGGGGGGCTTAGTGTGTGTGTGTGTGACGTCACACTTTGGCAGTTTTATGTGACGTAAGTTAGTAAGGTTGCGAAAATTTTATATACTTATTAAAATGTATTAGGTATTTTACTTGATGGTTAACTGACGCGACTGGACTGGACTGTGAAGACACGTGTTCTATTTATTACAAGAATATGATTATAAGACAAGTGGTAGGATGTTCTTGTAAATAAAGGAATATGTAAATGAAATAGAACAAAAAAGCTAGTGGAAGACCCTTAACTAAAACGAAAGTTCAATCTTGGCCGATTTTTTTCTCTTCTGACTTTGAATTCCGCCGCGTCACGCCAATGTATTAGCATCCCAGAGGCTTCGGCGCGAACAAGTTAGATTTTATCAGTTAAAAGAATAACATTACTTTCGTATTCTGTTCGGTATTTTTTTTTGGAAATGGTGAAAGGGAAGTTAAACAGTTTTTTCTACACAGTCACTAATGTCTTCATGATTGTATTGAATTTGATTTAATTTATAGTTATTTAAATATACATTGGTTTGCTATTTAAATCGCCAATTGGAAGTAGGGAATAAATTCAACAGTTCCATCGTTCCACTATTTATACTGTCGATTGACGGCACTTGGTGGAATCTGCTACACATATTGCACAAAAACATACTTATATACTTTTCCACTGGTATAATTTTTATTTTTACTGGCCGGTTTCACCTCACGGCATCATCAGAGATTTTAATAAGGTTTCAATAAATCATATAATAATATCAATAGTTCGCCTTCTGTGATGCCGTGAAGTGAAACCGGTCGGTAAAAATAAAAGTTACACCAGTGGAAAAGTACATATGTTTTTGTGCAATATGTCCATCCTACCAATTGGTGGTTCATTTGATAGGAGGAGGTTCTCAATTCAACCTTCTTTTTAATGATTATTACCTCATATCTTTCAACTCGGTAAAGTGATGTCGAGTGGTCCCATCCGTCGGTCATTAGTCTTCTTAGTTCTTTGTATATTGAACAATTAGTTGATTAACGCTGCTCCATCCATGTTACTAATTCTCATGGAATAACAATACCGAAATTAAATGTAGCTTATATCACTCAGGGATAATATAGCTATATACTTTACAAGTGAATGAATTTTGAAAATCGGTTTAATAGATTTTGAACCTATTCATGACAAACAAACAAATCTTTCCTCCTTATATTATTAATAGAAATATAATTAGAATTAGAATTGAATTGCAAGCCCTCGATAGCAATTTAGTTCTCAACTATTGCACTAAGTAAGTAAGCTGCGGTGTGGGAGCGGGAGCCCTGTAGCAGTGGCTCATTGAATTTCATATGCGTGCGTTAAGTGAAGGCTTACACCGACACCGGATATTAAGCGGGAGATTGGGACCGACCTACGACTAGGGAGTTTATCTTCCACTTGCAATCTGGAATTGTAATAGGGATGGGAAAAATAAATACTTGTAATATATTTGTTAAATTATTTAAATATCATATTAAATCTTATTAACTTTCTTGTATTTATTTTTGATCATCAATCGAAATACTAATAGTTAGGTACTGATTTGACAATACAGATTAGGACGTATAATTTTCTACGAGCCTTACCGTTTTGAGATTTAATAAAAAGTTGGTGAATGGACTCTTTAAGGTTTAGTGGTTAGTTATTAAACCACGTCTTTAAGATTTTTTTCAATATATATTTGTGCCATCAATTCATAACTTGCAGAATTAATACGTTTTCTAATGTAGTTCTGAACCTCAAGCATGTGCTGTAAACCTTTGCTGCTAAAGTGCGACATTTGACTGAGTGTCTTATTTTTAATTATTGGAATTACCCAGTCAACTACCTTGCTGTGACTAAAATTATTGATTTGTACAAACTAACAGATTTTATTTTACATAAATATAGTTACGCCTCTTTCTCGTCAGGACAGACAGAGACAATGGAATTCCGCTTGCTCCGAACTTGACCTACTCCTGGCGCTTCTTCCACTTTCACAAGTAATTTCTTGCAAGGTCGTTAGTTACAAGTACTCCTGTGCTTTTAAAAAAAATCGATTCGATTTAGTCACAACAACATAGTTTCAAACTAAGCAGAGCTTATACTGTGAGAACCATCTAGATAACTAATACAAAATACTTTTATTGACCGAGCGAGCGCAGCTGTCTTTCTGTCTGTGTTACGGGCAAGCAGCCGCAGTTTTAATGATGTTTCCCAAAAATGTTTTTAATATTCGCGAGGTGCTATTGTTCAATCAAGGCCACCGCTAGTATTTAATATGTCGATCGATTTTATAATTTAATCTTAATTTGCCAAACAGATTTGAGATAAATAGTTGTTAGACGTAGTTGTCTAACAACTTTGATTAACAACTATCCAAAGTATTTGACCGACCAACTGAACAGATTCTATGAATATAGTTTGGAGTTATAATTGTTGAATTAATTGGTGGTTCTGTGGGCCTGGCACCAATTAATGTAATTTATTATCTTGTACGCAATTCAGTTAATATTAATTTTAATTAATGTATTTTATTATGAGGAAAATTCAATTAATATTTGATTCGTGGCGCAGACAGTAATGTATAAAACATCAAATAAAGTATGTCAGTGATTCTACATAATTGGATATCATCACGCCTATATCTTTGAAGGGGCAGGTAGAGTTTGCCAGTAATTTTGTTGGTCCCACGTAATTGGGACAAATTTATTGCCTTTACTGGGCACTATTAAAAATACATGTCATAGCCGCTATGTAATTCAAACCAAAATTTCAACAGCAACATGTAACATGCAACAAAATAGAAACTCTGAAGTCCGAACAAATTATAACAGTAACTCGGCCTGTAATGCTTCGATTTCAATCCAAGATCACCCAAGAGAGCATTCTGGTTCCAAATTAAGGTAACATATAACGCTCAATTCACATAAACGTAATTCTTCCATTAAGACATGGTCCGGTATTCACTATCCCATTCCCAGCTTCTATAAATTTATTTTACGGACAAAATGAAATTTCTTTATTTCGGTATACGTTTTAAGAATTCAACTAAACTCGTACATCGCCAGTACGAGTACGTGACTGGTTGAAAATGGCACAACTGAACTGTGTCATTTGCTTTGGCGATCCCTTTAATACTTTTTTACTTCGTCGGAACTTCCATGTTCTTCTTAGTTTTTCTTAGTTATATTTATACTATAGTACAATAGTACCTACTAGCCGTGTCATACAAAAAGGGAGTGTGATATACTACAAAAAAAAATCTTATCTGTCTGTCTGAATATTTTTGGACATTCTCACACAACGAAGCTTCTTAATAGGTTTTCTTTCGGTTATCACAGATAGACTAGAGTAGTATTTGGACGCTGTTTCATCAAAATGGGACAGCAAAAAACGGTTATCATGATTTATTGAGTTATTTTTATTAGATAACAGAACACAAACGCGAATTTAAATGTAACACAAGAAGATAGAACATGAATCATAAAATAGTATTAAACAAAATGGTTTCTGTTCCATATGTGTGCTTAGATCTTTAAAACTACGCAAGGATTTAATGCGGTTTTCACCAATGAATAGAGTGGTTTTCGAGGAGGGTTTTTCAATGAACGATTCCTCTTATAGGTGACTATATATTAGTTAAGTAGCCGGAGATTGAAAACCACGTTTTATATAAATATAACGAGCTAAAGTACATAAGTACGGGACACGTTCGTTTATGCTAATAAGTATTTGTACACGCGCTTCGGTAGCTTGCGGGAAGCGTTTAGCGTGATGAATTTTAACCAGAGTTTGTATTGAAAGACGTGATAACAATGAGTTATTTCAAGAGAACTTCTTGTAAAAAATATATTTAAAATAACATCACTGGTCTCGTTTTTCAACATCTGACTAGTTTCGCTCGAGATATCATGTAGGTTTTTAGACTTTCGCGTTCTAAATACATTTTAATAGTGAAGTTTTCGGGTCGTAAATGTCCTTATGGCCTTATATGGTCACAGGCTGAATGGACACCCAACATCCGGCCGTATTCAAGGCCATTTTACAATTCACACAACGCCATCTAGTCCCAAACTAAGCAGAGCTTGTGATATGAGTACTAGATAAACTAATATAAATACTTAAGTACATTTTTTTTGTAAATTCATACACATTATACATAGGAAACTTCCAAACTTCGGTACAAACGTATGTGTCATCACACAAAGTTTGTCCCGAATCGAACCCGAGACTCCGGCGTCGTAAGCTGATAAACTACCGACCACGCCACCAAAGCAGTTTTAACCAAAGCAGAATTTACGAAAAAATTTACTATTGTCATGTAGGTACTAGGTAGTGAGCTGGTCCCAATATTTGACACAATGCGGAATGGAATACGTGTATAAACAAGTAATTAAACTTGATCCAATTAACGTGCTACCAAGGTCCTAGAGATCCAAGCCAACTTCACCTTCCGATTCACAGACGAGGCTCTGGTAATAGCGGCAATAGGCTCGCCCCCTATTACGTGAGACCAATAATAATGGAAAAAAGGTAGGCGTAGCAATAATGTCATAATTATACTTCTCTTTACCGTCTTTTGAAGTAAATGATTGATTTGGATTGAGTATCAGACCTCAGACCCGGTATGTTTGGGTATGCGGACGATAGCACGGTTGCAGAGAGATATTTCTCCAGTGCAAAGGCCAAAAAACCGGAAATCGACGCTCTTAAAGTGGCAATGGTTGAACGCACTAACTTATCCCTTCAGGCAGTGTCTGACTGGGGCGATGCTAACCTTGTCACATTCAACACCACGAACACCCAGGCATGTCTTTTCTCCGCTAAAAAGAGCCGGTTCACCAAGGCTCCCACTTTCCGGGATGTCCCTGTACCTGTGACTCAGCATCTTCAGCTCCTTGGTATGGACTTATCATCCAACCTGAACTTTGGGAGCTACATAGAATCCAGGACTAAAACAGCTTCGAAAAAACTAGGCATCCTCTCTAACCTGTCGAACCACACACTCAAACACTTAAAAAAAAAATGGGAGCACTGGCGGGTGGCGGGCGGGTGGCGGGTGGGTGATGACATCGTGACGTTGTCTTACCATCTCGTAGAAAAAAAGGAATATCTCTACAACCAAACCATATTTTACGATTCTGTAAACGGCAATAGGTTTATTGATTTATGTTTGATGATCAAGCCCCAAAAAATGAATAATAATGCAAACAAATTATTTATTATATATTAGTCCAAAATTTGGAAACCAAGAATTTTTTGGAATTCAAGAATTCAAATGAATTTCAAAAATTCAAATGAATTTCAAGAAAATTCAAATGAATTTCAAAGAACAAGGACCTATGCTATCTAATAACGTAAATAATTTGATAAAAGGCCTCAAGGTGTTTATAATAACACCACATAAAACTCGACCCGCCGAAACATAAAATCAACGGGCCAATTTATAACGGTTTTCCACCAAATTTGTCAAGCTATTATTACACTGAAATATATAATTACGTACATTATCGTTCTCAAAACGATTTACAGAGATAAAAAGTATCTTTATTTATACTTTTTTATACTCTGAGTCTGTGTGTCTTCTAAAGGTTACATTTCGGAGAGTGTGCGCAGGAATTGCATGAATTAATTCCACCAGCACCATTCCTTCATCGGACATCAAGGCGTAGTCTGAGATTCCATCCGTATGTGGTCGATTATCCACCTCTTCGTACTTCTCGATTCGCTTCTTCTTTCATCATGCGAACCGCTAACGAATGGAATTCCCTTCCAGCGTCATTGTACCCCGATACATATATACTTGGGATTTTCAAGGCAAGAGTAAATAGGCATTATTTGAGTTTGCGTGCTTCATCTTAGACCGTATCGTTACTTAACATCAGGTAAGATTGCGGTCAAACGCACTCAAATTTATTCATAAAAATAAAGAGTAAAGGATACAATAATTTTAAAACTTATTACTTTTTGAAAGAAAACAACATAAAAGAAAAGGGAATAAGTGTTCAGTAATTGATCAAATTATAATGTTTAGACGCTCCGTAATTTAATTTAAGTATTTCAAAGAACATATTATTGATGGTAGGTTATAGAAAATTTGCGAACAATAATTCCCAATAAATCACAAGCATCTTTCTTTTTGAATATAATATAATTTGGTCGAGACATTTCTTTGTAATAACGAAATTCCTTCTGTACTTGAAATAAATTATGTAACAATTTGACAGAGAATGTACACTCGAAGTTACAAATGGTACGGCATTTTTTGTAATTTCGATGGTACGTTTATATTTTTTATGCTTTCGATTGTCGGCACTTTATGGAACTTATAATAATACATTTTGAATAAACTCACTTGAACATTCCACAATTTCCTTTATTATTTAAAATCCTGACCGGTTTCGCTTAATATATGGCATCATCAAAGGTATTCACTACCACACTACATTCTGTCTAATTATTGTGATTCCCTATGTAGTGTGAAAGTGAATACCTTTGATGATTTGATGAACAGCGGAGTCTTAGTAATAGGGTTCCTGTTTTACATTTTGAGTACAGAACCCTAAAAAGGTGTTGAATGCTTCTTAGCATGGAATAGCTAAACACCTATTTTCCTATTCCACGTTTTATGCCGGGGACGCAACCAAAGTAATGAGATTACGTCTAGATTGACTCATGTCTGGTGAGCTCTCCAATCGAATTTTTCACTCACCTAAAAAGCTTACTCGTGATGAGGATATTCCGTATTTTCACTGGCTAACCCATTAGTCATCCAAACAGGATTATTGAACCTTGGATAATCAGGGATCACCTGTAATTTTATTGAAAGTGAGTGAGTATTCTTGTTGAGCAGTACTCATCGTTCATTAATGTTGTGCCAACGACCTTCGAACAAATATGTAAATGTAACATCGTTGCTAATAATGGCAGATAATATACCCAATAAGAGATAATTTACATACACACTCACACACACCGCCTTTATAGAGATATTGCTAAACGCTTAATCGATGCTTCTCACGAACAGAAGGCTGGCTATTTTCCGGCCCAAAGAATAAGTATCGCCATCCAACGTGGCAACACGCAATAACGCGGAGGATTTTTTAAACGATATTTTGTAATATTTAGTATATATAATCATAACTATTGAAATTCTTATTGTAAATAAATCTCACATCTCACACTGTGTATGTGACACAATCACGTCTCTTATTCGGCAGTCACGGTTAGTCCCATGTAATACGCGGCCGTTTTTATTCTTACCAGAGTCTTGTCCATTTCAGTCCATGGCAGCAGGTGCACCGTGTGCAGGTGATGATAACCTGGACTCTGTAGATGTTAGCACCTTCATAAAACTTCAATTAAAAAATCACCCGAGAGCACCTAAAAATTAGAATTTATCATCAATTCAATGTTTCGGTAATCATTATCTGAACCTAGACTACTTATCTATCTATATTACCCATTATAGAATGAATCTGACCTTTCTCTTTCTTATAAGAATTTAACCATCCCATCAATTTCTTAGTCTGGATTTGACCAAACTTGAAGTTACACTAGTTTTAAACTATCACGGTAATTATTTTACTCCGACTAAAATCTGTGGGATATTATTTCTACGAGCTCTACTTGAATGTCATAATAATTTAATTTTGTTTGATAATACAGTGAAATGTATAAAATGTTGACATTGACATTTTACACTGTTTGGTCGAATCCATAGACCAACGCGGTCGTCGTATACGCTGTCGCCGTATACGACGTCGAATCCGACCTAAAACCATGTACCTTATTTTAGTGTCAATCTCACATTGACCGGAAGAAAGAAATCACTAAATAGAAAATAGAATAAATAAAAATACCAGGTGTCGAGATCAAGTTGTGTGTCAGAGAAAACAATATAACAAGTCACACCTGCGAACAAATTACCTCAATCTACCGCGAGGACAAATTACACGATTACCCGAACAAATTACGGAGTCACTTACGCTCGTGTAATAGTGTTGTTGGGAGTATCAACGATACATCGTCGTATTACTGAAATAACATCACTCATCTTGGTGATATGTCGTCTTGCTTATTGTTTGCTATTATATTATTTGAATAACTGTAGTTATCGTTTCACAAAAGGAACCTTCCCAAAGTATACCTACTTTATGTCTTCATCAAGATCGTCAGCTATCTGTGTACTAAATAACAGCAAAATCCTTTCATTATAACAAACTTACAAAAAAGTTAAGACATAGAAACTTCCTTTCTTATCAAGAGCCAATCAAATAATTGAATTTCAATATTTCGACTTAGAAAATCTGAAGTCATTTATTTAAGGAAAGTGCTATAGAAATTGTTTTTAAATTTAATTAAAAGATTTTTGTGTTTTATTGCGGCCGTTTGGGACACAACTTGTATAGATGCAGCGAAGGAAATAAATATCAGACAATATAACAGATTACTTACTCGGTAATACTTGTACTGGCAAACTTTATTAGGGTAATATAAACCGTCTTATAACTGTATGATAAGGTTGAGATTCGGTCGTTATACATGCAAAGATCGTTCTTCATTTTTATGGTGAGCATTTATAGGTCGAGTGAATCGCGCAAAGATATTGCTTCTGAATATTATATTTTACAGGTGGAGGCGCTGGTCGAGGATAACGCCATATTTTATGTGATAAAATTTTTCATTTAGAACTGATATTGCAGATGGTTTTTAAACGGATTTTGTTTTATTTATGTCCGCTAAAAGGCGCCACCGAGAAGTCCCTCACCTATTTTCGATATATTTGCTGACAGACGGACCAGTTGTCAGTATAGATGGGTGACTGCTGTCTCTTTAACCAACTTCAATATACCGGCCAAGTGCGAGTCAGACTCGCGCACTAAGGGTACGGTTGTTGTATGGGAGCCCTCTTAAATATCTACTATTTTCTGTTTTTAGTATTTGTTGTTATAAAGGCAACAGGAATACATCATCTGCGAAAATTTCCACTTTCTAACTAACACGGTTCATGAGATACAGCCCAAGATAGTGTGCTTCAAGCTGTAATCCACATATAGGTATAGGTACTTAATTTAATTAGTACTATACTTTTATTCGATGTGAGTAATTAAAAGTTGTTGATATTATTGTTGTCGGATTCGTTTATGGAATTTGTGATTTTAGAAAATGCACTCAACCTATCAGCGCCATCTATTGACATTTTCCGGAAACAAACTGAATGAACGAATCCAACACCAACACATATTGAACTAACTGTAATAATTGTGATCAAAACTAATTGCTGTGATATAATCATATTATGTGTACTGAGATTTATACAAGTTATGTACGATTGTAATAAATAAGGATACAAATTATAAATGCTTGTTTTTTTTTTGTTTAATTGTAACAGCTGGCATGGAAAACGTATAATTGGAAGTAATATTATATACTATATTAAGCGGAATATTTCACAATAATATCATATGAAGTTACCAATTTTGTACACGATTTTACTCCATACAAATGTAGGGCAAACGAAAACTTTTTATTTTCAAATTAAATCAGCTCAAATTTATTGTAGCTTCATACGACTATTTCACGACTATTTTTTGGCATAAACTTTAAACCGAAAATCGCAGGCGTTCCGGAGAAATTTGAAGTTTTCAAATATTCAAGCCATAATCCTCATCAGGTTACCTTTATATCTCTGGACTCTTTTAAGGACTATTTCTGAGATTTGGCATGTCGTTACGACTATTTCATGACTATTTTTTGGAACCTAAAACAATTAGATAGGCTTTACCGTTTGCTTGCACCAGAGATGAGGATTACAGCTTGACGTTCACGCCATAATACTCACTAACTTTTAGCTATAACGCCGAAACTATAATACGACAATTTTTTTTACATGTACGACTATTTATGACTATTTCATGACTATTTTTTAGCGTTGTCATAATTCGTTTTCATTGAGATTTGAAATATGAGGATTACAGCTTGAAGCACACCCAAGATAGACGAAAGGACGGACGGACAGCGTTTGGGTTCGGAACCTTAAAAAGAGGGAGACTGTATATTTTTTATGGTTGTTATCCCATAACTTGCGAATGGGTGAACCAATTTTGAACATTTTTAATAAACTAAAAGCTTCCCATGTGGTTCATTTCAATTTAGTCCCATTTCAACAATTATTTGGTCCCATTGTGGTAGGTATTTGAAGTTGTTTTTTTTTGTTTACAAATTTGGTTTTTTACCGCTTGAAGAGCATTCTATGCTTCATTAGTCGAAAATAATTGAGAGACACCAGCTGCGTCTATTTAGTCACGTTACAAAGTCTGTTGTAATTAATCGTTATTTGGAAGGATTTTTTCTATCCGTGGTTCAAACCACAAAAAACAACATAATGACAGTTTGGAAATACATTTTATTGTTATTTAGGCAACAACAGATTGAGGCCAGCGATCCATCAACAGGGATTAATCCCCCTTACCCGGTTTGCCGACAGCGCCGGATTAGACTGACTAGTACGAATGCTCTAATTGACGTTCTAACCTATTAAAATTTATTTTACAATTTAGAGATTGAGGCGTAAAAAAAGTATAAAAGAGATTTTAGAATTCAAATAAAATAATAATAAATATTTTTAGACATTCTTGCACAAAGTCATCTATCCCAAACTAAGCTTTAAGCTTGTGCTATGGGATCTAGGCAACTGATAAACATAGTTATATATTTCTAAATACATTCATAATATACATAGAAAACACCCAAACTCCGAAACAAATATTCGTGGATCACACAAATATTTGATTCGACCCAGAAATCGAACCCAAAACTCCGGAGTCCAAAGCGGAGAACTACAGACCACGCCACCGAAGCAGTAAAATGATAACCACAGTATAGAACATCTTGGAAAGGTCTTTATGTTTTATCAAGAGGTGCTGACGAAATAAATATAACTAGCAACCCTTAAGCCTAGTTCGCATTAGGCTAGTAATTTAGAAGAGTAGCGAGTAATTTAGTAGCTAAATATGTGCGAACTACAAAAATTTAGTCTAGTAATTTAGTAAATGATTTAGTCGAGTCAATCCATTTTACTCTATTTATTCGGGCGAGTAGCGCCGTCCACCACGCATCCGTGCTCACTGGTTCACCGGTTAAACAAGTCCGAACCTGTTGATTAGTCGAGTTCATAGTGGCCGCCACCACTCACTTGTGTACTGTACTAAACCGTAATGCGAACGATTTCTGTGTAGTAGCGAGTAGTTTAGCCACTAAATTACACGCTACTCTACTAAATTACTAAAGCAGTGCGAACTAGGCTTTAGCGCAAACTGCGCAAGTATAATATTTTTTTTTTTGTCAAATTTCTAATCTTATCGCACCACTTGAGACCACGACCTTTCCAACGGTGTGCCACACTTGACTGTGCGACTCTTAGTTTAGGAGGAGAAGGGGCTTCACTGACGTATTATAATATATAGATGTCTATACTAGTAAAGAGGAAAGATTAGCAAGCAAATAAGGTCCGAAGCTAATGAACCGATTTTGATTACTTAAATTATTTAGCTATATTATTCCTGAGTGCAATAAGGTGTATTTTACCAGTAATATGTTCCCGTGGGAAAAGGCTTTTTTTTTAATTCCGCGGCCCAACTCCGCGTCCGCTCCCACGTCCGTTGCCCGGCTGTAATTCACGTATCCATTTATCCACCCAGATTATTTTGAACCAATTTCGCATTGATATAAACGTCATTAAATACCACCTACCTTGTTTTGACTCTAAGAATACACTGTCTGATGATTTGCTATATCGAAGTTTGCCAATATAAATAAATATAATAAAAAGTTAACTATCTCAGCAGTTACCAATATTAACCGAAATCACTTGAGGAAAAGCGGTAAAAGTAACCAGCGATTATTAGGTGACCCAATAACAAGTCAGCCAGAGTCGCGACAACACGACAGTCATGTCGTAAAACTGGTTCGAAAGTTTTCTTCTCGCGTTGATAATAATGTCTCTGGATTCTTTTAATAATGGGATGTAAGTTGGTGAGTGACAGCGTTTTATATTTAACTAGCAGACGCCTGAGGCTTCGCCCACTTGACAAATTATATACTAAAACCTACCTAGAGAACCACTCTATTCATTGGTAAGAACTGCATCAAAATCCGCGGAATAGGGGAGCAATCTATTTCCGGACCGGACGCCATAGAACATCCATAACCACTCTGTAAATCAAACCAAAATTCAAACCGCCAAGACAAATGGTACCATACCACGGAATAGAATACCTGCAGTCCTTTGTATATCTGACATAAATACATACAATAAACCTCATACTATTGCAAGCGTCATGATTACGCAGGAACTGTTCCTTGGACTCCTGAACACGACTTCATCCGTGGTCATGGCCCTTGAAACAGTGTCGACGTATCGGAAACTCGAATCAACATTATCATTGTAAAAATCCAGATTAATCTAATAGTACCTACCTAATGTGAATGACATACTAGTTTTAAAAAGAATATCATCAATACAATACAATAAATACATATTAAATTTTCTTCCTTAGACTTAACTCACAACCTAACAATGGTAGGTGACACAAAGTTAACGATTATAATGGTTTTATTGGCCAGGGCTGTTAAAACTTCGAAAGTTTCGTAATAAAGGGTTAACAGTTAAATACTACAATATCGTCGCTTAGTCGCTTCCTCTGATTTCTGAATTTCTCCAATTACGTTTTCTGTTTTAATTAAACTGCCAACGACATTTCGGTATGACGCTAAATTTATATGAACGGATTGTCAACGGGTTGGCGTCGGCCTTCTGTTATATAACATTGATGATAAATTTGTAATGATTAGGGTACTTACTTTACTCAAAATGAAACATTCATTTGGTAAATAACGCTGCTGAGAATTATATAGTAACATTTTAAAGAAATACACACATAAGTATCCACACATTATCTGTTTATAATCATGCGTTTATCCTCCACGTCAATTTTACATCTGTGGCCGTCGTGACCACAGATAAGTTATATTTTTCTTTGTGTAACGTTGAGTGTAAAGTTGTGATGCAACAGTAAAATTCTTTCTTTCTTTCTTTCTTCTTTCTTCTTCTGTCTTTCTTCTTTCCACTGCGCAGGAAGCGGTGCATTTTGGTCTCATTTAGTATGTCCATTGCAATTACAGAGCAATAAATATGGTAAAAAAACAATAACCACTTTGTAATATTTGATGGAACATGCCTTTGTCTCAACCTAAAAGGTCAAGTGCGAGTGGGACTCGCGCAGAAAGGGTTCTGTACCAAAACGGCAAAAAAAAAAAAACACTTTTATTGTATTGTATCTAGCCCCTTAAATATTTATATTTATAGAGGCAACAGAAATACATTATGTGTCAAAATTTCAACTTCCTAACTATCACAGTTCATGACAGATGCCTCAGTAATAGGATTCCCGTTTTACCCTTTCGGTACGGAACCCTGAAAGTGGTTCTGTGAACAGTAGACCTCGCGTTATTTTCGCATTTTCCCCCAATTTCTCCCCCATTTTCCCCCCAATCCAAAAATCCCTTCGACAAAAGTTGCTCCTTGCAACAAAGAACACTTGTGCCAAATTTCATAAAAATCGGCTGAAATATGTAGACCGGAAGTAACACACATATCAACAACACCAAATCGACCAGTCCTTGAGTTAAAACTGAGACGCTTCGCTCGCTCGGTCAATAAGGTTATGAGTAACAATTATATAAATGCAAAGTCACGGTTTGACCACTAAAAGACGTAGCGACACGATCTTTTTACAAAATAATGCTTCAATTTGAGAATTCTTGATGAGCTCAATCTTTTTCACGCAGGTGAATCCATTTGCAACAGCAAGTAATAAAAGCTACCTTGAATGTTTTATAAGGCATCTATTACAGTCGGATGCCAGAAATACGTAATTCTTTCTTTCATTCTGAAGCCCAACAAATACAAAAATAATTTTCGTAAGCTTTTGTTCGTCCTCATGTTAATCCAACTTTCCGTCACATTGTGGTACGTCTGTATGTTGGATGCGACAGTTAACAGACAGGTGCTGTATACAGAGATGATGTATCACATTAACAAGCCTTGATTGGAGTTTTATTTATTTACTAGCTGTTGCCCGCAGCTCCGCCTGCGTGTTACTTTAGATCTACATAACTTTTAAAACCAAACCGCAAATTCAAATCAAAAATTCAAATCGGTTAAGCCGTTTCTGAGATTAGCGTGTTCAATCATTCAGACAAAGACAAAAGTTCTAAAAACCATTGTTTTGGGTTTTATTCCGTTCATAAAGCCCCCCTACAACAGTTTCTCTATTATATTCTCTATTATACCATAAAAATTCATCTTTAGATACGAAAATATGAAATATATTATAAAAGTACGGACAGACACAAATCACGGTTTTATCCCTGAAAGGATTGACTGACTCGGTGGCGTGGTCGGTGCGGCATTCGCTTCCGACGCCGGAGTCTCGGGTTCAACTCCCGGTCGGGACAAACTTTGTGTGATGACACATACGTTTGTACCGAAGCCTGGATGTTCTCTATGTATAATATATATGTATTTACAAAAAATAGTAGATTGTTAACCAAGGGAAGAAAGCATCCCATTTCTGATGAGATATTCTATCTACGATATCTCACTACGTTCGAGTGCTAATAGTTCGAGGCAGAAATGGGTGTTTTCACCCGAGTTAAACACTCTACTTTTCATTTCGAATACGAGGAAAGCAAATAAAAGTTAAATAAAACAAATATAACACTAGAGATTGATCACGTATCAAGTATTGTACTTCCCGCCTTTTTTAAATTTTTGTTTTTCATCGCTTTTTTCAGGGCAGGCAAGTTTTTTGGTCATACCGCCTTGTCATTTGTTATATTTTTCCATACAAAATGGTCTTCAGTTTTTTAATTACTTCAGTTATTTTTTTACGCACATATTTTAGGATGCGCTATAGAGTATTTTTTTTATGATTTGACGCGTTACGGTTTTTGTCGGTTTAGTCAGGTTTGGTCGGAGCCTCAATCTTAAAATTCTGAGTAAAATACTCAGTATTTTAAGGTATAACTGTCCAAATAATTATTGTTTGTGCTATTTACGTTTGATTTTATTGTAACCTAACCCTTTTTTTTATTTATGATCATTCAAAAACCAGAATGTTGCATTGACTATCGAATTTTGGCTGTATACGTTTTATGCCATCGCCTCAAGATATGCTGATGATTTATTTTTACTTTTCCGCCCTAGGGCCGAAATGTATCAATTTCAACCCGCATAAATATTAGGTAAGCAATGACCCACTTTCAGAGCATGAGAGATGAAAATATATATAAGTATTTATATAAGTTTATCTAGTACTAATATAATAATAATAGTACATAATAATAATAATTGAATAAACGAAACAGTATTAATATCACAAGCTCTGCTTAGTTTGAGACTAGATGGCGTTGTGTGAATTGTCCTAATATGTTTATTATTTACTAGCTGATCGCTGCAACTCCACCCGCGTGATTTCACGATTTCCGTGGGAACACAATACAGGGATAAAAAGTAGCCTATGTTACTCAGGCTGAATGTAGCTTTCCAATGGTGAAAGATTTTTTTAAATCGGCACAGTAGTTTTTGAGTTTATTCATTACAAACAAAAATACAAATCTTTCCTCGTTATAATAGTAGTATAGATTTATTAAAGGGTAGACAGATATGCTTATTGCGCCTCCATTTCGTCAATTCGTTAGCATCCACGTAATAGGTGGCGAGTCTGTTCTCGCCTCGGGGAGTATAATTTGCCAGAGCCTATCCGTTTTTCAGCAGGTGCAGTAGGTGCACCGCCTTCAGGTAAGGATGACTTGGACCCTGGAGATGTTAGTAGGAATAGTAATAGTTCACACACACACACACACACACACATATCACGCCTATATCCCCGAAGGGGTAGGCAGAGGTGCATAACACACCCACAATTTGCCAGTATTTTTAGTCCCACGTAATAGGAGGCAAGTCTATAACCGTCACCGGGCACATTTATAATAGGTTATGTCCAAAATGGCTGAATGAATTTAATAAAAAGAAGTAGCTATATTGTAATTTTGAAAAAAAATTGAAACCCGTTGCCTTGCTATGAAATGTTGATGAAAGGCAACTAAATCTTACGTGCCAGCCGATAGGACACGGCCAATTAAAGTTCTGACTATAATATATAGTAATAGTTAAACAATATTATTACGTTTACGTGTACAAATAGGGTGTTTAGCGCCGAAGCCATTGTCACATTGCACGTGGTGCATGCACAAAATAATCACAATTACGTGTTGATAACTAATACGGTAAAAATACACGCGAATATTGCTAATTAGTTTTGTGCAAAGTGCGAGCGATCGTCCAGTGTATGGTCCTCAAATGCGTGCAGCGTGTCGCGCTTGTGTCTAGTGTTTACTACCGATGGGCTACACATCGGTATTCTGGACACTGCTTTTACCTACAGTTTGATTTTTTTCCTATTTAAAAGATTGATTTTTGTAAGGGTAAAATGGGAACCCTATTACTGAGACTTTGCTGTCGGTCTGACCTTCTGTCTCCAGGCTGTTTATCATGAACCGTGTAGTTAGAAAATTTTCATTTTCACCAATTATCTGTTTCTGTTACTGCTAAGTATAACAACATATACTAAAAAAAACAGAATGAAATCAATACTAAGGGCTTCCATACAACAAACGTAATTAGTTTTGCCATTTTTATAGTTAATGGTACGGAATGGTACCCTTTTTTTTATTTCCCGAGACCACGGCCGCTCCCATGCTCTCCATTAATGCGGGCGTCTCTGGCACTCATCAGATGGCATTTCCAGTGGCGCCCGACGGGCTTTGGCCACCTGCGTGGCCTGTACGGAACCCTTCGGCAGACTCGCCTGAATCGCACTTGGTCGGTTTTTTTCTGTTTGTAAAATGTATAATAATAAAAATAATTAATAATTATGTGGATTCGGCGATTATTGTTCCGATAGTCGTATCTGCGCATGGTCTAATAGCCAAGAGCCTCGACCTCCACCTACAGAGGCTCGCGTTAGGCAGCTGGATCAAGGGCTTGATGCAGAAGGCGGTTCTGTTGAATACGGCCCGTATTGTGCGGAAGTTCCTGTCTTTGGAGCCCTAACCACCGGTAGCTTGGTCCCTGTACCCGATGCCGGTGGGTTACTGTTTTTTATATTTTTAAATGTATTTTTTTATAAATCTATTTAATAATGTAATAAATATGTGTTAAGTGTTAATAAAGAGAATAATAATTGTTTTTTTTTTTTTTTTTTTGCAATCCACAAACTAAAACTAAAACATTTGACAGTTGAAGATGGTATGGACACTATTCAGTGGTTTAGAGTGTGGATAGCTGGTGCCTGTGGTAGGTAACGAGACCTGAATTACAGGTCACCAGCACCCCACTGACAGATGTAAAAAACTGACCACAATCAGCCCATGTAGCAACAAAAATCGTACATTACACAAAACAATGATATTTACACGGATTTCTGTAGCAAGTGTGAATGTTTGCGTTAGTGTGTATAAATGTGTAGGGATGTGTACAAGAGAAAATAAATTTAAAAATTAAAGAAAGTATAAATTGATAAATTGAACTAAAATTAGGAGGGTACAACCAACAGTTCCTCAATAATCAAATAGGTTTGCTGGAGTAGCAAGGCTCTAACCCTCACCCTACAGTTGTGGTAATTAAGAGAGTGAATGTCTAGCAATTGGTGAAACTTGTTGTAGAGATACGGTCCTAGGAAAAAGTAAAATCGTCGAACGAAGGAGGTCTTTATGGACCTTGATTCAGCCACAAGATGGTTTCGTTTGGAGAGTTCACCATCGAAGCACGTCTCAGAATGCTGCCTTAGGACCGTCGCAAGCATAAACAATTATCTCACCGTCAACACTTGACAAAACTCATACAGTTCGGTGGTTGGGAAGAGACGAGGTTTATAACAGCACACCTTTAGAACACACCTCTGCGCTCGCTCCACTATCAAGATGTGTGTTTTGGCAGCACCTCCCCAGGAACCTATGCAGTAGCCTAGAATGGACTGGCACAAAGCAAGGTACACTACCTTCATCACCTCAGGACTGGCAGAGGCACGCAGTGACCTGAAAATATGTACCAGCTTTCGAGTCCTGTTAGACAAGGCGATAATTTGCTCTTGGAAGCTCAGACCGCTGTCCAACACAACGCCAAGGTACTTAACAGAAGACACTTTGTCTACAGCTAGACACGGCGTTATATTTGCAGATACACTCGGGCACTGGACAAACCTGTTCCGGCCCACCACCATCTGTAAGTCTCCCGTGAGTGGGGTAGAATTTCGCAACCCGAACATCAGTACCTTGGTTTTAGTGACGTTGAGCGTAAGCAAGTTAGAGTCCAGCCAGGCTCCAGCGGTGTCAAAACCATTCTGAGCCAGTCGGAATGCATCGTCCCATGCATCCGAAACAAACACCAGAACCGTGTCATCTGCGTAACAAAATACCCTTCCCCGGTCGAGTGAGAGGTTACAGAGGTCGTTAATGTAGACTAAGAACAGCGTCGGGCCGAGAATACTGCCCTGCGGAACACCATATGTTACCTGCAATTCCGAGCTCCTGGTGGAGCCAACCTTAACACACTGAACTCTGCCAGTCAGGTAACTGCTAAAAAGTTCTAATTGTACTCCTCTAACTTCCACACGCTCCAGTTTGGACAGCAAAATCGAAGTAGGGACCGTGTCGAAGGCCTTCGCGAGATCCAAGAACAGTGCAACACACTTTTGCTTCTTGTCGACTTGAGTGACAATATGGTCAGTTAAGCAGTGGACAGCATCTGCTGTGGATAGATTTTTCCGAAAGCCAAATTGGTTCGCAGATAGAAGCTGGTTATTTTCTAAGTAATGAGCAAGTCTGGAATTTATGATTTTCTCAAAGACCTTCGACATGGCGGGCAAGATTGAAATAGGCCTATAGTTTTCGACTCGAGTTTTGTCGCCGGATTTATAAATAGGATACACGAGCGCCCTCTTGAAGAGGTCGGGGAAAATACCTGTAGAAATGGATCGATTACAGATATATGTGAGATATAAGTAATTTAAAGTAAATTTAAAGAGGGGCTCGTGGTCTAGTGGTAACCGACAATGTTAACACATTGCAAAGGTTAAGCGACATCTAGTCAGGCCGGTTTTAGGATGGGTGAGAGACCCCTCCGCACCTCGGAGAGCACGTTAAGCCGTCGGTCCCGGTTGTCATACGAACATCTATGGCAGTCGTTAGGGCTAGTTGGAGCTCTAAATCAAAAATCCGACCGGTCTAACTACAGAAATTCGATATCGCCCATGGGTTGATGGCACTCGTTTCACGGAAAATATCTAAGTTCAGCCGAATCGCAGTTAGACTGGAAAGCCGACCCCAACTGAGTTGGGAAAAGGCTCGGTGAATGATGTATAAGTTGATGTATTTAACTCGGTCTATGCAAATATAATATTACTGTATAATATTCTATAACCTTCAGTCAATCTATAAACAATTTTTGTCCTAAACGGAAATTGAATCTGCGTCCTCTACATAATAGAGCGTTGGAATCACAGCGTAGTGTCCAACATATTGTATGAGTTTGTTTCGTTTTGTCATGTTTACATATTTCCTTTCGAAAGGGTGAGCTGAATAAGTTATATATTTTATATGCAACTTATTTCATATTTTGATATGCATTTTTTCATTTCGTTGTCATAGGGGACGAGAGTTGTACCATTTTTGCAAAATATTTACAAAGCATTTTGCGTATTCCAATATGTTCCCATATTATTCACGATTTCAATTTCACTCTGTATACAGTTACATGAAAAAAAAAACATAGTAAAAATGAATTAACCTGTACTGTCGTAAATTCCAGAATATGGCCGCAGCGTTGGACAATCGGCAAGTGAGATCCATTTGCGATATTCTGTGTGCGTATTTGAATGACGCCTGAACTGCAATACTTGGCACGAGAGGTTGATGAGGACACATAATATTGCATTAGTACTATAATTGTGTATCGTATTGCAAGGAGTTACGGGATCCTGTTGAAACCTTTAAGTTAAAATAATAATTTTGTAGGGAACTGACCGGTAGGGGGCATTTTCGATCGAGTTAAATAACATCAACACGTTTAAAGCTCTGTATTTTTAGTTCCGGAATATTCTCTAATTAACAAAAAATACTTTTTCTCAAATGAAAATTAAGTAAATAATATTATGTAATATATTCTGTATCCAAAAAGGTTTATCCTGAATAGGTTCTTTTTCATTCGCAACTTTTTTCGACATATTTATTAATTTTTAATATTGTGAGAGTTTTTCCAAAATAATAATGTTGAATTCGGCATCCTTTATTATATTAATTCTTTCGACATCTAAAAATCCATGAATAGGCGTCAAAGAACTTCTTTGCCTCGTTGCCGACCGGAAATGTTCCGAAAAGCAATACCTTTTTACGCTTTATATAATTATACCCTATACTATAGAGCCAGCCTGTTGGTAGTGTGGTGGCAATTCCTCTTCCTCTTTAAAAGTTATTTATAGCAACAGAAAACTAAAAAGCAAAAGATAAAATTACTTATAACAGAAAAACAATCGTATTCCGCTAACATTTTATTTTGCTATCAAAACTGTGGCAACAAACTTAACCCTTGTACCCAAAACTTGTTGGAGCCACATAATCAGTGAGCCTTAAACTTGTCAGCCAAGACTCGCCGTTAATACATCTAATGCTGTGACTCTGAAGGCCCGCGATAAACAACCAAATTATTATGAAGCTGTGGTGTTAGATCAAATAAATGTACAATTATTTTCTGACCAAATTGTTTTCTTTGAGTACATATTTCTCTGAATGGAGTATTAATGGAGTAGGTAGTTGTATTTGTGTCTCTTAATTTTTTCAGAGAACTTATTATAATAAATAACCGTTACATTGTTATTATATACTTAATATCATATTATGGATAATAAATTGTAATTCTAAGCGAGTTATTTAAGTGGCAGCAAGGAGCAACTGTGAGGCATGGTATAAAGGAACACGGGACAATCGCAGTATTGGTATACTATTTCCTGTAGTAAGTCGCCCAGACTTACTATGCCCGTTGATGTGCACCTACACGGAGTCAGTTGTAATTCAGGAAGTATATATTTGTATTCTTCTATGTATAATATTGTTACGAGCCGGGGTTCTACCGAATTGAAATGCCGGTCAAACTACCACAAAACACTTTATTTATTACACCACTAATTTACACTTTACTATAAGCTTCACTGAACACTTTTAATCGCACTTGAACTCGCAGGTATAACTCGTATTATCGCTCCGGAAATACTGATCCTCCGCCACCGAAGTGCTCCGCCTTTATAGTGCGGTCATTACTCTAGATTACTCTGGAATTTTCATGGAAGAAATATCGCGAACATTCCACAACTTCGAGATGCTTCTAGATAACACGTTACATAGAAGTACCTTGACAGAACATTCCCGAAAGACGTTACGTAGTAGTACTGCGATTTGCTACTAGATGGCGCCGAGTTTGGTAGTCTTATTACTCGCTACGAGATGGCGTTACACTGCCCCCTCCTAAGACATGCTCGTCCCGAGCATTGTCAGGCCCATAATATCGCGCCAATCGATCCACATGAACTATCTTTGGCGCACTTCTTGGACTCTTCCGTATTCGGTAAGTGACATCGTTAATCTTGGTCACAACTCGGTATGGTCCATCCCATTTAGCTTGCAGCTTAGGAGACTTCCCTTTACTGCGGACTGGGTTATGTAACCACACTAACGAACCTTCATCGAAGCTCTTATTGTTTGTCTTTCGGTCGTAACGGGTCTTCATCTTTTCAGACATTTGTTGACCTGATTGTCTGACATGCTCATAAATGTCATTCATCCTGCTGCGCAAGTCATTCGCATAATCAGTGATATTGCGTGGAGCGTCAGGTGGTATACCGGTTAGTAAGTCGGCAGGCAACCGTAATTCTCTTCCAAAGTTCGCATAAGCTGGTGTCACTGACGTGCTTTCGTGAACCGCACTTCGGTAAGACAAAAGAAACGGTTGGATGTGCTTGTCCCAATCTTTTTGCCTGCTTTCCACAACTTTTGCCAGATATCTCTCCAATGTTTGATTAAATCGCTCCACCATTCCATCTGACTGCGGGTGGTAAGAGGTCGTTCTGGTTTTGTGAGTACCCATGACCCGACACATTTCCTGGAACACCTGAGATTCAAAATTTCTTCCTTGATCGCTATGGATTTCTAGAGGCACCCCGAAACGACAGAAGACTTCGTGAACTAATTTATCTGCCACCGTAGTAGCTTCTTGATTAGGTATAGCGAAGACTTCTGGCCACTTCGTGAAATAATCCATCACAACCATGAAGTACTTGTTTCCGCTTTCACTTTCAGGAAACGGTCCCGCAACATCTAGGGCTATCCTTTCCCATGGTGCCCCAACGTTATACAGTTTCAGTGCACCTCTGCTCCGTGTATGAGGTCCTTTCACAGCAGCACAACTCGTACATTTGCGACACCAGTCCTCAACGTCGTCGCGACAGTGGATCCAGTAAAACCGCTCACGTATCTTCAACAGAGTCCTTTTTACTCCCATATGGCCCCCTGAACATCCATTATGGTAGAGCTGTAGCACATCTGGGACCTTAACTTTAGGGACGACCATTTGCAAATGACAGCTGTCTCCTCGAGCATTTTCCCATTTGCGGCACAAGACTCCATCCTGAATAACTAAACTGTCCCATTGCGCCCAATAACTTTTTGTGATTGAACTCATTGAAGCGACGTCACTCCACATGGGTTTAGGAGCACTTGCTTTAATCCACTCAAATATTGGCTTGATGTCTGCGTCGTCCTGTTGAGCATGTTGTAGGCTTTCTTTCCATTCGTCGCTCAGATCCATTTTAAGCATCTTCACAGGTATGGCTTCCTTTATCTCCTGTTTGGCACAGTGCTTACAGTCTTCAGGGCAAGGTCTTCTTGACAATGCGTCTGCGTTGCCATGGGATCTCCCACTGCGATGTTCGATTACAAAGTCATATTCCTGTAATAGCTCAATCCATCTGGCGACTTGTCCTTCTGGATTCTTAAATTGTAATAGCCACTTCAATGCAGCATGGTCGGTACGTATAAGGAATTTTCGCCCTAGTAAATATTTGCTGAAATGCTGCAATGTCTTCACCACGGCGAGTAATTCTCTCCTCGTGACGCAATAATTCCTTTCAGGTTTCGATAAGGATTTGCTGAAGTAGGCTATAACGACCTCTCGATCTCCTTTCCTTTGAGATAACACACCTCCGAGTCCGATATCACTTGCGTCTGTGTCAACTATAAATTCATTTTCCGCATCAGGATAACCCAAAATAGGTGTATTGCACAGACGATTCTTTAGCTCCTGGAATGCGATGCCGCAGCTTCCGTCCCAGCAGAATTGTCGCTTCTCCTCCGTGAGCTTGTGTAAGGGCTTGGCAATATCCGCAAAGTTCTGGACGAATCGCCGGTAGTATGAGCACAAACCCAAAAATGCTCTGACCTGCGTCTTACCCTTTGGAACCGGCCAATCCTTGACGGCGATGATTTTCTCTGGATCCGTGCGGATACCATCTTCAGACACTACGTAGCCTAGGAAGCTTACTTGCCGTTTGAGGAATGAGCACTTCTTCGGGCTGAGCTTCAGGTTCGCGCTTCGGATCTTTACAAGCACGCGTTCCAGGTTTTGAAGATGCTCTTCTAACGTACGGCCCACGATGATAATGTCATCTAGATAGACAAGACAGGCGTCCCCAGTCAATCCGGCGAGTACAATTTCCATTAATCTTTCAAAAGTAGCCGGGGCGTTGCATAAACCAAATGGCATAACTTTAAACTGCCACAAACCCTTTCCTGTGGAAAATGCAGTCTTCTCTTTATCCTTCGGATCGATTTCAACTTGCCAGTAGCCACTTTTCAGGTCTAGCGTGCTAAACCACTTCACCCCTGTCAGCATGTCCAACGTGTCATCGATCCTTGGTAAAGGGTAGCTGTCCTTTTTCGTAACGTCGTTCAGACGACGATAGTCGACACAAAACCGCATACTGCCATCTTTCTTCCTCACCAGCACTACAGGTGAGCACCATGGACTTGACGATGGTTCTATCACACCATCTTTTACCATTCCTTCAATCATGGTCTCAACTTCCTTTTCTCGTGCTACTGGCAGTCTCCTTGGTCGCTGACGGATGGGTGCCTCATTTCCTGTATTGATTCTATGCTGAACCAATCCAGTCTTCCCAATGTCAGCATCACTCGAAGAGAAAATATCGGCGTACTTGAGTAACATCTTCTTAGCCTTGTCCATTTCATTCTTCCTTAAGATGTTACGACAGTCTTCTAAAAGTGTCAACACGTTGTTTCTAGCGTCCTTGTTGACGATGTTCCCAGTACTCAACTCTTGGCATCGGCGCATCCAATCTACTTCTTCGCAAGTGCCAATCAATGTGCTCTTTTCTAACACGTGTTCCTTATCACTAAGGTTCAGCACACGTACCACTGAGGCTTCATTGGCTCTTACCAGAGTTCGGGCCATTTTCCATGGAAGTTCATTGTATATCCCTTCTATGAGTACACATCGATGTGTTCGCCCAGAATTCTGAGGGAGACTAACTGGTACAGTCGTTTCTGATCTGGCAGGAAGCACGACCTTCTTCAAGCTGTACACTTTTCCTGATAACGCTCCTTCCATGAAAAGTTCCTCTTGACCACATTTCATCGCTCCTTGCTTGACGTCGATCTCACAAGAGTTCTTCCTCATAAAGTCTAAGCCCAGTATGCAGTCGTCCATTATGTCAGCCACGATGACATTATGCAGGTAAATTCCATTGCCCAACTTTAACTGCATCTCTTTCTCTCCTCGGACGGGTATGCGCTGACCCGTGGCCGTTACCAAGTTGATGCGGTCACGGTTTGCAGAGTCCCCAAGGAACCGATTTGCAAGTCGGGAACTGACAACCGTGCGAGATGCTCCAGTATCTATTGTCAGCTTGCATGGTGTTCCATTTACCTCGCCCTTGATGATCAGGCTGTTCCCATCCTGGGTTTGTGAGATCGAAACCCTTGGGGCTCTTCTAAAATCAGCCAGCACCCGCCCCGCAGTCCTGGCATTTATTCGTTTCCCTCCTGTTGCTGGGCGGTGACATTAGCCACCCTATCCTTTTGGGAACGACTTTCTTCTCTTTCAGCAGTCCGCTTTGGGCAACTGGATCGAAGGTGGCCCCTCTCACCACATGTGTAGCACCTAGGGCTATACCTCGTGAAACGGTCGCGAGCCGGTGATGCTACAACTTCCCTGACACGGTGAGATCGATGATCCGTACGGCTTCGACCTCCAAAGCATGAGCCAAGGCGTCTTTGAGAGTCTCATGGTGCCCGAGTCTGACAGCGGCCCTGACTTCCAGGTCGTGGATGCCGTCGATGAATACTTGCACCAGATTCCCATCGATGAGCGCAGGTACCGACTGGTATGCCTTCCGTACCAGCTTCTCAACTTCCAGGGCCCACTGTTGCAAGTTTTCACCAGAGCGCTGGACACGATCCTTCAGCTGCGCACGCTACACGTGTTCCAGGTGAGCGTCACCGTATCTGGTTTCCAAGGCTTCTAGTAGCTGCTCGTAGGAAACATCGTCTCCGAGAGCTTCTAGGATGGTTAACGCCTTGTCTCGCAAACCCAATGTAAGCGCAGTCATGGCCTGGGCTTTGCTCCACCCGTTTGCCTTCTTAACGGCTTCAAACTGCTTTTTATAGGCTGACCATGAAGATGTCCCATCGAATGGCGGTACTTTAAATCCACGCGCTGAAGGTACGGCAGGTAAGGAAGTCGCAATCCCATCTCTAGCTTTCAGATTTCCCAGCTCTTTCCTCACATCTGTAATCTGGTTTTTTACATCTTCAATCCGAGTTTCGGCTTCCGTGATGCGGTTCTCAACATGATGAACTTGATCCTTCATCACATTCATCTCCTTGCCAAAAGTCGCTCGAAGATCTTTCATGAGGAGCGTCTGTTCCTCCTGGTGGCGTGCCTGCTCCTCCTTGTCACGCAGCAGCTGTTCTTCCAACCGGCGGGCCTGCTCCTCCTGGCGGCGTGCCTGCTCCTCCTGGCGGCGTGCCTGCTCCTCCTGGCGGCGTGCCTGCTCCTCCTTATCCCGCAGCAGCTGTTCTTCCAACCGGCGGGCTTGCTCCTCCTGGTGGCGGGCCTGCTCCTCCTGGCGACGGGCTTGCTCCTCCTGGTGGCGGGCCTGCTCCTCCTGGCGACGGGCTTGCTCCTGTAGCATCGCCATCAGCGCAGCAAAGTCTGGAGGTGCTGGCGCTGGAGATACCGTGGGCGGGCCTGCTTCCACCGTTGGCTGCTCCTGACCACCCAACCTCTCCGGCGTATTACCTCCGAAGCGCCTGCTGTCCAACTCCTGCTGGCGCTGACCCCTGGTACGGACGCCCTCTGTGTCTTCTTTCGGTAACACCGGCATTGTCCAAATCCCCAATTCTGACACCAATTGTTACGAGCCGGGGTTCTACCGAATTGAAATGCCGGTCAAACTACCACAAAACACTTTATTTATTACACCACTAATTTACACTTTACTATAAGCTTCACTGAACACTTTTAATCGCACTTGAACTCGCAGGTATAACTCGTATTATCGCTCCGGAAATACTGATCCTCCGCCACCGAAGTGCTCCGCCTTTATAGTGCGGTCACTTTATAGTGCGGTCATTACTCTAGATTACTCTGGAATTTTCATGGAAGAAATATCGCGAACATTCCACACCTTCGAGATGCTTCTAGATAACACGTTACATAGAAGTACCTTGACAGAACATTCCCGAAAGACGTTACGTAGTAGTACTGCGATTTGCTACTAGATGGCGCCGAGTTTGGTAGTCTTATTACTCGCTACGAGATGGCGTTACAATATTTATGTATGTAAATATACCTATAATCAGCTTATCAGTCGTCTAGATTTCATAGCACAAGCATATAACCTTAATTTGGGTTAGACGACGTTGTCTGGGAATGTCCATAAATATTTACTTAATAAACCTTTCTCGATTAGGGACTGCATGCTGGGTATTTTGCGGTTTGACGAAGGAATTGACACACTCCTAGTATTTATGACACATATTATAATACATTTTATCACACAGAGTCAAAGAAGCTTCACTGAAGTCCATAGTCGGTCTCCATATTTAGCTCACATGTAATCGTGCATTCTACTCTTCATAGTTGTGCGAGTTGTCAGCCCCCAAGAGACCTTCCTGTCGTTCGTTCTAGAACTTTGTTGGTATTCACATTACAATATGCATAACTTCAACGTTTAACATTCTGAACTACTTATTAAACAATATCAAATATATGGAACATTTGTTATTAATTCAAATCTTAAAAAATATTATGTAATATTATTTTTTCTTCGGCCTGGTTTAGAACTAGACTATTTATTAATATTAATTAAAATTAAATTGAAAAAACAGCACGCCTCAACTTTTATTGATATGAGAACTGAAAGTTAAATTACTGAAATGGTTGAAAGCAAAAAGTTCCTGTATTAAATTGTTCCATCTCGGCGAGTCAGTATGGTGTGGACGGATCAGATAATGTTGCTGCAATGAACATGGAATGAAAGTAAAATGTGACTTTAGTGATATTTATGCCAAAAAATTACTAACAAGATACTTCGCTACAAAAACCTGTTGTGTGAATACGGCCTGCAACTCGTAATACCTTCCACAGAGATAACGCGCGAGGCGATAGTCGATGGCCAGTATACTTGCTCGTGCATAGACCACGTATGGGTGCGACCGAGACAGATAGTTAGCCATGCTGCAGCAGTCATTGAATGTCATCTATCAGATCATCATATGCTTGGCTTTTCGATACAAGTACCTGACGGCTCACAAGTGTTTACGAAATGTAAGACCGATAAACTAACTATAATTAGTGACAAGTTAGTTAAAGAAAAAATAATTGCATTTAATTGGTCGGATCTGTTACTGTTTACGTGCCCATTACTGTTATATAATGCTTTAAGTAGCACTTTTAGTAAAATATATCAGGATAGTAAAATTGACATATCTGTAAAACAAAAAGTGTACAAGCAACCGTGGGTGGATAAGCAGCTACATACAATGATATTACACCGTGATAAACTTTTTAGAATATGGAAATCTAAACCAGATAATATGTGTAATCGGCTTGAATATACAAAATTTAGAAATAAGTTAAATAAATTGATAAATATTGCGAAAAATAATTATCGTCAGCAAGAAATTAAAAATTGTAATGGGGATACGCGGAAAATATGGAGTAAAATTAATGGATGGATAGGGCGAAGCAAAAGTAGTGTAGACAAATTGATTATGAAATATTTGGGTAAGAAAGATAATTTATATAATATATGTACTAACTTTTCGGATACATTTACACGGGAAATTGTAAACATTAAGCATACTTGCAGTACACAGTTTTTAGAAAGGAATGAATATGTTAAGCCATCGATGGTGTCTTTTAGGTATGGAAGGGTAGGTAGTGCTGTAGTGGAAAAATATTTAGATAATCTTAGCGTGGAAAAGTCTCCGGGTTTTGATAGGATAAGAGTACAAGACATCAAGATTGTTAAGAAAGAATTAAGTCCTGTCTTAGCGTTGTTTGTTAACCTTTGTTTGTCCCAGGGTACATATCCAGATGAACTTAAGAAATCCATAATCCGTCCCATACATAAGCAAGGAAGTTATACTGATTATGGAAACTACAGGCCGATTGCAATTTTATCTGTAATTAATAAACTAGTGGAAAAAGTAATTGTTAATCAGGTTAGTGGTTTTTTAGAAAAGTATAGCATTCTATCGAGCGCTCAGCACGGCTTCAGGCCCGGCCGCAGCACCTCCACGGCGATGACGGACTTTGCGGATGAGGTCAACAGTAGTCTCGATAAGGGGTGTCAAGTGCTTTGTGTCTTCATAGACTATAAAAAGGCATTTGATACTTTGGAACACGAAATCTTATTGCAGTCAATGGACGAGTGTGGTATCCGTGGGCCTACAAATAATTGGTTCCGAAATTACCTTAAGAACCGTACCATACGCACTGTGGTCAACGGGGTGGAGGGCGCCGAGCGTGAAGTCGTGCTGGGAGTCCCGACCGGCTCTGTGTTTGGGCCTATGGGCTTCGTCATGCACGTAAATAGTGTGCCGAACGTGGTACAGTACTGTCGTGTGTATATGTATGCGGATGATATGTGCTTACTTTATTCAGCAAAGGACATTAATGAAATAATACTGTTTGTGCAATCAGACCTTAATAATGTTACAAAGTGGGCCCACGACAACGGGTCAATTATTAATCAGTCCAAAACCAAATGCATACATATACACTCGCCATACAATAGAACGGCTGCTAGACTGAATGTTGACGATTTTAGTGTTTGTTGTGTAGATTTTGTGGGTCATACGTATGAATGCTTTCACTCGGCCGGTCGCGATTGCCGCTGCGAGAAGCTTTGTTTTGTTGACACATTTAAGTACTTGGGTTTGCACGTAGACCGTAAATTTAGCTGGAAGGTCCACGTAGGTGAGGTATGCTCCAAGTTGAGATTTGATTAGGAAAGTTCTATCACCTTAGGATTATTCTTAACAAACGTTTGCTACGTACTGTATACTTTGCGTTAGTGGATTCGACACTCGGCTATTGCCTAAGTAGTTATGGGCGTACTTTCGATACATATCTCAAAGATATCAAGAACCTTCAGGTTCGATTTCTTAAATATTTAGTTAGTCCTAGCGTTAAAAGAAAATGCTGTGGCGATTATGACCAGCTTTTTTCTGTAACTAAGATACTCCCTGTGAAGGCTAAGGTCGAATATTTAATTATTATAGAAAACTACTACTGTGAATTTTTTAGGAAATTAATTACCAATAGATATAATACTAAAAGAGCTAGGAAAAGAACATATGTATGCCCGAAAGTTAAAAATTATTATGGTCAACGAACCAATAAGTACCTGTTACCAAAATTATATAATAAAAGAGATTTTTTAAGGGAAGAAGGGAGACTATATAAGAATACGCTGAAAAGAAGGGTTAGAAAAGCACTACTAGAAACTTACAATGCTACATAGTTCTCATCTTCATTTACTATTAAGGTTTGATAGGTTTTTAGATGGTATAATTTATAGATATTAGGTATTAATTGTAAAAATAGGTAAGGAGTGCAAGCTTGCCAACAAACCGCGTCTGCAGTTTGGCGAGATATTATATAAGTAAAAAATGTAATGCCTAATCTGGAATTAAATTAAAATTAAAATCAACCATAGAAGGAATTATGGAAATCCTCAAAAATATCCAACTAATAATGCAAACCCAAAGAGAGGACATTGATAAAATGCAAAGTACTATTATACAGGACATAAACAAAAATATAGACATAAAATTTGAAAAAATGGAATTAAAATTCAATGAATTGGAAAAACAAATTGAAAACCAACAATTAACAATAGAGAAAATAGAACAACAACTGAAGAAGAAAAATCTTGTATTTTTTGGTTTACCCGAAAATGAAAAATCATACAATGAATTGGAAGGAGTTATGTTGAAAATCATTAACGAGAACATGGAAATTACATGTGAGAGACGGGACATAGAGATGGTCAAACGAATTGGGAGACAAATCAATGGTCAAAATAGAAATAGGCCGGTAGTAATGACAGCCAACTATGGGATTAAAAATTCAAATATTAAAAAATAAAAAATTATTGGAAAATTGTAACATGTATATAAAAGAAGACTACACACAAAACGTTCTTAAAAAAAGAAGGGAACTCCAAGCAGAATTTGTTTCACGGAAAGAATCAGGCGAAAACGTAGCATTGCGTTACGATAGAATTATTACACTAAAGAAACACCCGAGAACAAATATACTTGAAGTACCTGAAACCTATAACAAAAACAATTTGGACATCCAACCAAGTAAAAGCACATGCAATAAAAGACAGCCAAACCCGTCCATTAACTATGGAATTTCCAAAAAATATAAAAATAACCACAGTGTCATGAAAACGAAACCCATAATAGAAGCCTTCATGAAAACTAGAGGTGTTTCACAAACAAGCGACACAGGTACGTTTGATGACGAACTGGAAGAAATTAACATGTGTCAATAGCAACTACCTCGGGCCCCTCTCCACAAAAATCATACGATTCCAAACAAAGTTGTAAATAAAAGCAAATCTCCCAATACGGTTGGTCCCCGCGGGAGCATAAGACCCCAACCCTCCATCCATCATATGAACAAAATGAAAACACACCTCTACATAGGTACTTTCAATGTGAGAGGCCTAGTCGGTGTGGGTCGCATAAATGAACTGGAGTACTGTCTGCAAGATATTAAATGGGACATTATTGGACTATCGGAAGTAAAAAAAGAAGGTACAAAAATGTATGAATGCGAAAACTATATTATGATGTACACTGGACGAAAGAGTGGTGAAAATGGAGTCGGCTTTATGATAGCAAAAAAATTCAAACACAATGTTAAAAAATTTGTAGCAAAATCCGATAGAATTTGCCGACTAGATCTGGAGTTTGACGGATACACAATCAATATAATACAGGTATATGCTCCTACGACTAAGTCAAATGACATAGAAATTGAGAAATTTTATGAAGAACTACAAGAAATTCTACATAGTGCATCTGGGTACATTCTGGTGATCGGTGACTTCAACTCTAAGATAGGTCAACCGTGTAGAGATGAAAAAGTAATGGGACCGTGGGGCTACGGCGAAAGAAACAAACGAGGAGAAACTTTGATACAGTTCTGTTTCCAAAATCAATTATCAATAGCGAACTCATTCTTCAAAAAAAATAATAAAAAGAAATGGACTTGGATATCACCAAACGGTAAAGTAAGGAATGAAATTGACTTTATCTTAACGAAAAATATAAAATTAATAAATGACATTCAGATCATTGGGACATCGTATCCATCGGACCATAGGTTTGTTAGAGCTTCTCTGAACCTAAACACCGACACCAAGAAAAGTAGAAAGTCTTATGGACGGCGAAAATGTGAACTTACTACAGAAGAGCAAGAAATGGTCAAAAATAACTTTAAACGTCTTCTTCAGGGCTGTACAAAAGCTGACACGACACAAAAATATTATACAAATATAATAGGCACCATAAAGAAAAATCTGGATATGTTGCCACAAGTTAAAAAATCAGACTCATACAAGTTTACTCATGAAATACGCCAACTTATAGAGGATAGAACCAATTTGAAGTCTAAAGAAAATAAAACAAATAATGATAATAGGGAATTACCAAAATTATACCGAAAGATCAAGAAAAAAATATACAAAAATAAACAAAAACATCAATTAAAAATCATGGAAGACGAAATAAAAACAAGAGGCTCCATTAAAAGAGCGACGAAAAGGCTTGAATTGACAAAAGAATGGATACCAGCTCTATCGCATAGGGACAACACGCCGTCTACAAACCGAAAAGATATTCTTGAAATAGCAACAAATTTCTACAAAAATCTCTACAGTGATAAAAACCTAAAATACCAAAACACCGAGGAAAATTCAAGTACAATCTACCAACAAGTGACTCACCGAGAACCAGAAGTCATGCCGTTTCGAAACTCTGAGATCTATCAATCCATCAAAAAATTTAAATCGGCTAAAAGTCCAGGAGAAGATGGTATTCCCAATGACGTCATCAGAGCTATAATCGACCCACTGACACCCATCTTGACGGATCTATTTAACAATATTCTGAAGTCCTGCCACATACCCAAAGAGTGGGAAAACTCAATAATTACCCTATTATATAAGAAAGGTAACCATTTGGATATCGGCAACTGCAGGCCAATAAGTTTACTACAAACTACATACAAAATATTCACAAGTGTTCTGCTGAGAAGAATAAGAAACACGCTGGAACAACACCAACCTAGAGAACAGGCAGGATTTCGGCCAAAATACTCAACTATGGACCATATATTCACTCTGACGCAGATTGTTGAGCGCTACAATGAATATAATAAAGAACTCTACATCGCCTTCATTGACTATTCAAAGGCTTTCGATACAATTTCACATAGAGCACTATGGAGAGCACTAGAGTCGCAAGGAGTTAATACGAAGTACATACAAATACTAAATGATATCTACGAGAATAGTACGGCCTCAGTGCGAACGGAGCGCATTGGAGATACATTTCAAATACTACGAGGTGTAAAGCAGGGTGATCCAATCTCTCCAAACCTCTTCACAGCGCTGCTAGAAAATATATTTTGCAAACTTTATCAACACTGGAAAGGAAAGGGTATCAACATCAATGGGGAGCTGCTAAATCATCTTCGTTTCGCCGATGACATCGTAATTCTAAGTGAAAGTCATACTGAACTAACCTACTTGATCCAAACTCTGAACTCGGCAAGTATCGAATGTGGATTAGAAATAAACGTTGAAAAAACATGCATCCTAACAAATGGCGCAAAAATACCTACACAAATCACTGGACTAGATATAAAGTATGTACAGGAGTATATTTACTTGGGTCAGAGTATATGTTTCCGAGATCAGACACTAACAGAAGTAGACAGAAGAATTAGGCTGGCTTGGAACAATTATTGGTCCCTGAAACAGATATTTAAGGCAAAAGTTCCTATGACGCTTAAGAAAAAAGCCATGGAAACGGCGGTCTTTCCGACATTGCTGTATGGTTGCCAAAATTGGATACTGTCATCGAAGGTCATAGGAAAATTACAAGTATTTCAGAGAGCAACTGAACGAAGCATGCTGAATGTTAAACTCAAAGATCGCATACGAAACTCGGAGATAAGAGACAGGACACAACTAGTCGACGTAGCCACACTAGCTTGCAAACTAAAATGGAGATGGGCGGGCCACGTAGCGCGCACATCGGATGGCAGATGGACGGAACGCGTCCTACACTGGTACCCGCGCGATGAGACTGCCCGACGCGCGCGAGGCCGTCCTCGCCAGCGCTGGAGAGACGACATCGAGGATGTGGCTGGCGTCACATGGACGCGACACGCGGCAGACCGGACTTTGTGGAAATGGATGGAGGAGGCCTATGCCCAGAAATGGGTTTCCAAATGACAGGTTTGGAGGCATGCTAACTACCTGTCAGTCAAGTCAGTGCATTACATTTATTAAATAGAATCTATTAAATAGAAATTATTAAATAGAAATTATTAAATAGAAATTATTAAATAGAAATTATTAAATAGAAATTATTAAATAGAAATTATTAAATAGAAATTATTAAATAGAAATTATTAAATAGAAATTATTAAATAGAAATTATTAAATAGAAATTATTGAATAGAACTAATATAGGTATAATTATAATGAACTAAATGATTGTAAAATGTTATAATATAGAATGTAATAGGTACATAAGAAATAATTGTAAAATTTATTATGAAATGCATGCAATTTTGGATCTATACTTACTTAATGCGAATTTTGTTTAAGTGCATAGTAGCTATTTAATAAAGAATAAAGAAACAGATAAATATTTTAATTAGATAAAAATTAATAATTTGTTTTTATAATGATGAATAAATAAATAAATAAATATTACACCAATAATACAAATAAATAAAATCTCAAAAAGTTTATCATTATGAAATGGAAGGTAACATAATTGTAATAAATTAATTTTGATGTTAAAAGGTAAATATAAGTACGTATAGATTGTATTTTTAATATTAGTTGTTTGGAAATTAAAGGATTATTATTATTATTTCGTTTATTCCTTTACATTCTTATTTTATACATTTTTAAATACATTTATAAAAAAAAAACAAATACATTTAAAAATATAAAAAATAGTGACCCACCAGTAGCGGAGTAGGACCCAAACTACCGGCGGTGGAGGCTACAGACTAAGAAACCTCCTAACAATACGGCACGTGTCGAGGATAACAGCCTTCTGAATCTGACTCTTGATCCAACAATCTAACGAGAGTCTCTTGAGATGTTGATCGAGACTCTTCGCTATTAATCCGTTTGCCGAAACGACCACCGGGACAATGATCGTCGAGTCTACGTCCCACATGGCGGTTATCTCGAAGGACAGATCGGGGTACTTACTAAGTTTGTCCTTCTCTGCCTTCACGAGATTCTCGTCATGCAGGACGGCGATATCGACGAGCACTGCCCGACGCTGGGTCCGATCAACCAACACGATATCGGGCCTATTGGCAACAATAGTCCTGTCCGTGATGATTGATCGGTCCCAGTAGAGCAATGCACGACCATTCTCAAGAACTGGCACTGGTGTGTACTTATAGTACGGTACTTCAAACTCAATAAGGCCATATTGAAGAGCAAGTTGCTGGTGGATGATCTTGGCTACTTGATTGTGCCTATGCAAGTACTCGGTGTTAGCAAGATACGAACAACCGGAAATAATATGGCGAAGTGATTCACCAGGACGGTGGCATGCTCGACAAATGTCGACCGTACCGTCCTTCATGATGTATTTCCGATAGTTGTTCGTCTTGATAACCTCATCTGCAATTGCACAGGCAAAACCTTCAGTTTCCCCAAAGAGGTCCCCAAAACGCAGCCAGTTCACCGATGCGAGCAGGTCTACGTCGGGTCCTGTTAAGACCTGTTATTATTATTATTATTATGCCAAAAATGGTCTAGAAAATATATTTTTACATATAAGTGCGACAACTTATTGCCTTTCAGAAAATCATTTAGGTACGTGCGGAAAATAGTCTTGGGTTGCGTTAAATTGGAGGATTTCCAAATAATTTGTTTCTTCTAACCAACGTCTTATTCTTCTTCTTCATGTCTCTATAATTATTATCAAAAATAAATTTTAATATTTGATGTTTATTAGTTTATTGCTGCACAATGCTGTTTGTCGTAGAATTTGACTAAAACTCTGTGATAGCCGACTATACATATTTGGAAGGATCAAGCATTAAAGTATTTTACTCCGGGAATAGGTTCCTACATAGAAAAGCATTTTAATGTATACGTCATTACGAGCACACAGAATATTAATTTAACAATAAATAAAAAGAGCATTTTTAGTTACATCCAATCGTGTTTAGTGTTAAAAGCCACAAAGAGAATAATTTATCGATTGATGGTTGTGGTCTAGAACCACGAATCAATTATATATTTTGGTACTGGTTGTTGGTTGTTCTACTGTGAACTGATTTGAGGCTAAACACGATGGATTTATATTTCATTGGTGCGGAGAATTTAATTGCGGCGTGGTATTAGCGCCGTATCGCAATTAGAAGTATTAATTTGTGTGTTACGTATGTTGGTACATCGATCGTTCGATATCCTTTATTGAGTAACATCATTAAAGGGATCGCTTTTGAAAGGGCGGATTGGCAAATGCATGTAAAGATGGATGACAGCCACAGTACTTGCATAATCTGCTATTATAACTTGGGTGTCAATGCTGTTTAAAATAAGAAGTCGTAAGTTTGCCCATGAAATTATCTTATGATCATTATAATAGGTTTTTTATAACCCTGGGTTCTTTAAGCGAAGCGTGAAAAGGCACATCACTGGGTCGTCAAGTTGAGGGCCACTCTCCATAGTATTCCTGTGTACTATGAGAGTCGCCCACAATCGCCAGACGTCGCCACAGCTTACCATCAGGCGGGTGGCGTCAATTTGTCGACCTAATTATAAAAAAAAATAGGAACGTATTTCGTATTTCCTCCTACACACAACCCAGGGTTATTCAAGCGGAGCGTGAAGAGGCACATGACTAGATCGCCAAGTTGAGACCCCCCTTAATAGTACATATTGCGTACTGTGAGATTCGTCCACAATCGCCAAACGTCGCAACGGCTTTCCATCAGGCGGGCGGCGTTAATTTGGCGTACCATATATAAAAAAGGAACCAAATTAAACGGCGAAGTTACTTTGAAAAGTCAAGTACTAAAAAATTAATTACTTCGGTAATTCCAGGTTTTAAAGCTGTGTAAGAACGTTGGGTGTTTTCAGTGAACAGTTTATCGATTAAGGATAATTCGTATTCAGTATTCGGTTCTGAGCTCTACGGTATAGAGACCTTCTAAATTAAAACTAACATACAGTTAATCCCTTACTAGCCAGATTATGGTGATTAACGTTACTAAAACCGTACAATTTCACTAAACCATGTTGCACATCATAATTGTGTTGTCAAATCAAATCGTAATTACGTTGGACGCGCCGCTACGTGGTCGCACATACGATACATATTGGATGACGATAAACTGTTGGAAATATAGCATTTGGTACAATTTACGTGCCTTTCGCGATTTACGCCGATGAGATACTGTATATGTGTGAGTGAGTTACGGCGCTCAATACCATGCGGAGGTATTACGTGACATACTGTCGCATATATCATAGAGAAACATATATTTTGACCCCTTTTATTTTATTTTTAAATCGTATTCACTAGTTTGTAATCGTGTACATTTACGTCATAAGTTCCTAGCGTATGAAAATTATAGTGAATTAGTCACTAGGTTCTCTCTAAAAATGAACTATCCCTATACTTTGACAAAATGCAAAACTTAAAGGTTGAACATGTAGTAATGTTTACATTACCATATATAAAAGATGTGCCAGACGTGGAAAATTCTCTTAGATATAAGATAAATTTACAACTCAATTTAACTAGCCAATATAATAATAAATTCCATGTAATTGACTTTAATTCTGTTTTTAAGAGAACTGTATATAAATACAATTTGTCAACTTCTGACAGTAAGTTTAACGATAACAAACATATTGTTTATGTAAACAAAGGTAGGTATTTTCTACCAAAGCATTATAAGAGACAAATAGCAAGTTTGCTATTCAATTATTTTTACACTTCAGCCAAGAACTTGGCTGACAAAACTGCTTCTATTGAAGAATGTAGATTTAGTGTTAAGACTTTGAAATCTGTTCCAAGTAATTTAAATTAAGTTCTACGACAACAGAGGCAATATTACCCTTTAGCAGACATAGTCAATTAATTGAATTAAATTTAGTTACAAATATTAATTATGTTAAAAAATGCCCTCCAAATCAAACCAAATCAAAAAATGTAAATTATATCAACATAGGGCATCAAAATATTGGTTGTTGAACACATGGCAAAGAGTTAGAGTTGGAACTGTTAATGAATTCAGATAATATTGATATTTTTTGTATTACAGAACATATGCGTAAGTTGAATGAGCTCATGTTCAATTTTAGTAATCACCGGGTTGGTAGTGCATTCTGCAGGGTGACCACAGTACGAGGGGGATCTTTGATTTTATTAAATAAAAAACTTAAATTTAAAGAACGGAAAGATATCGTGTCTCTTTCTCTAGAGTGTAAAGTCGAACTGTTTTGCGTGGAAATGGAGCAATTCATAGTAGTATGCGTGTACCTGGAACCTCGCCCTTTTGCGAATTTGAGGAACTTATTGACAAAGTTCTATGTAAACTTGGAAAAACTAATAAGTACCTAATAGTTTAAGTTAGAATTCCTGTAGATTTGACAAAAACCCTAGGCTCTTCAACCCCCATTGCAGAATCTTTGTTAAAAGCAAACGTTCCTTGTTGTAACGTTATATTTAAATTCAGTAAAGTTAACATAAACACCATCTTAAAAACTTTAAAATCTTTAAATATCAAGAAAACAGCTGACCTCTGGGGCATCTCTGTGTATTAAATTCTCTCTGTGTAGTAAATTCTTTTGTTGAAATGGTTGCTCCTGAACTAGTAATAATATTTAATAATTGTGTTGATAGTGGTGTGTTCCCTGATTTAATGAAATCTAGTAAATTAATTCCCCTGTTTAAATCGGGTAGTACTTCAGATCCGTCCAATTTCCGTCCCATTTCTGTACTACCTACATTTAGTAAAATTTTTGAAAAAATTATGCTTAATCAAATGCAAAATCACTTTAACGTTAATAAACTATTACATACAAAACAATTCGGTTTCACTCGTGGTCGGTCCACCACCGATGCCGGAATTAAATTATTAGAGTATATATACAGGGCCTGGGATGAGTCATATGATGCTTATGGTGTATTCTGTGACTTATCTAAGGCCTTCGATTGCGTTCAGCACCAGACTTTAATTAAGAAACTTGATCATTACGGAATCCGGGAGACGGCCTTGAATTTCGTCAATTCTTACTTAAGTGATAGGGTCCAGAAAGTAGTGATCAATGGTAAACAGTCACCTGGTTCTCCTGTAGCAATAGGGGTACCGCAGGGTTCAATTTTGGGACCTTTTCTTTTTCTAGTATATATTAATGATCTCCCTCACCTCATAAGAGACGACCACGAGGTAGTTTTGTTTACTGATGACACTTCTTTAATATTTAAAGTTAAACGTGGACAGCGCGAACTTGACGATGTAAACATTGCCCTCTCTAGGATAGTCCACTGGTTTTGTGTTAATAATTTATTGTTAAATGAAAATAAAACTAAATGTGTAAGATTCACCTTACCTAATGTAAGACTTGTTAAAACCAGTGTTAAGGTTAGGGATGATATAATAGAATTGGTCGATGACACTGTCTTTCTGGGCATAACGTTAGAATCCAAATTGCAATGGGGGCCTCATATCGGGAAAATTTCGGCCAGGCTTAGTTCAGCAGCCTATCCTGTCAAAAAGATCCGACAACTTACAGACATTAAAACGGCGCGTCTTGTCTACTTCAGCTACTTCCACAGTATCATGACATATGGCATACTATTGTGGGGTAACGCTGCCGATATTGAATGCATCTTTGTGTTGCAGAAGAGGGCTGTCCGGACTATCTATGGAATGGGGTCTCGGGAGTCATTAAGAGATAAGTTTAAGCATATTAACATCCTTACAGTGTATTCACAGTATATTTATGAAATTTTATTGTATACCTACAAGAACAAAAGTAAATTTGTGAAAAATAGTGATAATCATAATCTAAACTTAAGAAATAAGGATAAACTGGCTGTTCCTAAATTTAGGCTTCATAAAGTGAGTAATTCTTTTGCGGGGAACTTTATTCGAATGTACAATACATTGCCAACCGAAATAGCAAATTTATCTGTTAATAAATTTAAAAAACTAATAAAACGTAAATTGTGCCATAAAGCTTATTATAGTATTAATGATTTCTTAGATGACAAGGCTGCCTGGTGGTAACACGAATTGCTCCTTTCTAAATAACTCTGTATTAGATTTAAGATGAAATATTTTGGAAAAAAGCCGAACTGAGTTTCTTGAGGGCTCTTCTCAGTCTCGTTGCATTTTGGAACCCTCGGTAGAGTCACACCAACTTTTGACGAATCTAAATAATTTTCTAAAAATTTCAAAGATAATAAACGTTATTTTATTTTATTTTATTTTATTTTCTCTCTCTATAATAGCTGACCGACAGACGACATCTTAATAAGAGGAGAAATAAAATAACGATAAGAGGAATAATTTGACTATAAAGTCAAATTATTCCTCTTATCGAACACAAGCGTCATACTCATGAAAAATAAAAATGTGCTTTACTTCTATACATATTCTATTGTCATGACACGTATTAGAAGTGTTATCTCGACCGCGATACGCCAACGTATGTCATTCGAATTATTCTCATGTTATGCCAGTGAGAGATGGCTGATGCCACCAAATGGAACTGTAGTATATTGCGGCAGCTTCAATAAAGAATTACAGTACCTCAGTAGAACTGCGTATATAATATGATTCTATTCTGGTAAATCTTTATATTTTGTTGCCAAAATAACTCTCTCTCTAAACTAAATGTGCAACACGTTACATTTCATTTCATATTTCTAAAAGGGTTCAAACATTTATTTACTTATGGGTGGACTTAAGCAGCACGGTGAAATATTCTTTCCACTGTTTCTTATGAGGCGTGGCAGAATATTCTGACAATCAGAGCATTCCTCCTATAAGGGAGCTGATGCTGCTTCAAATTCAGGTGTGATTGTATGTGTGTGTGAATTAGGTAGGTGAGTGTTTATTATACTCACCTACCCAATTCTTTGACATTTATTTAAACAAACAGAGGTAGGTACAATACGTTTCCACGACCTCACATAATTCAAAAGATCCAACGCTAACCTTCATAGCGCGATCTAGAAATTATTATGAATATGATATGAAGCAAAAATTCGATGTTGTCGGTATTGGTCTTCGTAGCTCACTGGTCAGAGCATTCCACCTGTTAGGGAAAGGCCGTGGTTTCGAGTCCTCCCGATGACATCAGTTTTTGTGATCTATTTAAAATGTATTTTTTTAATATTTTAAGAATGGCGGTAAGACCGATCATGGACGATTGACTGCAGATGCAGCATGGTGACCTCACGTACCGGCGACGCAGATCGTTGCCGGGCATGGATGCTTCGGTAGCTATCTGTTTCGCATGCATCGTGAGGTCACACCCCGGTGTCAACACTGCGAGGTTTCCGACGACGAACCCGCTCTCCACACGTTGATGGAGTGCTCAGCGTGGGCGAGTCAGTGCCGGGACCTCGTAGTGGGTCTGGGCGTGGATACCCTCTCGCTGGACCTCTGCGGCGGGAGTAGGTGGAACGCGGACCTGTCCTTCTGCTCGCGAAGGAGGCGGCCGGGAGGGAGAGGGAGCGTACCCTCCCCGCCGAGTTCCATAGTCGGCGGCGAGGGCGCCCCAGACTCCGCGACTACGCCCAAGACTATCGACCTCCATGATCGGGGCCTGAGGACGGCGGGATCGCCACCCGCCGTCCTTACAGAAACAGGCTAGAAGGGTTGCAGGTTCACTCACGGAAGCGGGATAAAACCCTACCCCAACGACGCGGTATTCTCGTCATGACCAAACACCCGCAGAGACCACAGAGGTGGTCAAAGTCCGCCGGGCGCCACTGGACATACCCTCTGCTAGTAACCAGAGACGCCCGGCAACGGACGTTAGAGCGGCCGCGGCCCCGGGATACGGAATTAAAAAAAAAAATTAAGTATAGTTTAAGCAAACTCATTGCTTTGAAATACAAAAATAATTCAAAAGATTTGCTTTTATAAGAATCGCAATTTCGAGGTCTGGTGGTTTTAGTAGATACGAGTAGTTCACTTATTTTTTAGTAATTTTATAAATAATTTAAACATAATTTTAAACTATAAAATGTAGATTTAGTATTTAGTATTTAGATGTAGTATTAATGTAGATTTAGTATGACAACAAGTAGTATAGGTCGTGAAAGTTCAGTAGATATATTTTAGATCCCAAGTAATAAACTGTGAGAGTAAACTCGTCTGCCGAACACGTTCCTAGACAGCGCTGCCGCTGCGCCGTGGCCACCGCTAAGAACATCAAAACTGTCTTGTAATCACCTAGAAAGCAAATCTACTACTATTATAGTATAAGATAAGATAATATTCGTGTTTTATTTATATGCTATATTTGACATACCCGAGGGGGTAAGCATAGATAGTTACACACCCACATTTTGCTAAATAATATTGTTGATCAGCGCAAGGTTTCGCCCGCTTTTCAAAAGTATTAGTAACCTAAGCTACTCCTTATAACATCAGGTATTTGCCCGTTAAAGTTCAGAGATTAGGCGTAACAAACAGACAGACGAACAGACAGCCACATTTTATTGTATCCATATTATATCATTTCTGAACATCTATATATATATCTATAGCAGGTGCCTCGCGTGCAGATAAGGATCACTTGGGCCCCAAAGATGATGATAGAGCCTCTTAGCTGCTAGCATTTATATCCAAATATATTCCGCAATACTCTAAAGTGATAAATATCTTTGTTTTTACCCTACACACTAAAGTTTCACTGGTTGTGTTAGCTGCTATTTTGTGTCTAATTATTTCTATATAAATACATAACAATAAAACACAGAGGCCTCGGTAAACTCAACCGCGGTTGCCTATTTACTACTATAATGTGAAGTTTCAGAATATATTGGCTGTTTAGTAAATTCACATCGATTTGGCAAAGTTTCGCCTATGTAGGTGCGTAACTGCACGAATTCGGCTGTAGATTTATTGATATTGTGTTGTAAAACGTGGAATTCGTGTTTGTACAGAGTGTAATGAGTTCTGAATAGGTTTTAAGGGAGTTCAAGATATGTACTTAATGTAAAATAGTCATAAGTATGTATAATCACGCATGGTTCTCCGATGGGATAAGCAGAGGCATATTTTACGCCCACTCGCACATTGCAAGTATCTTGGGTGGTCCCACGTAGGTTGGTAATAGCTGACAAAGGTTTTCCACCAACTGGTCTCTTTTATGTTTTCCATGTGTAAAATACTAGTAAAAGGTAGAAGCAGAACGAAGTAGGTCTGTATTGTTGATAATAGGTCCTCCCCTTTTACCATTCTATTACTTTAGGTTTCCTAACTAAATATTGGTATGCGGTTTTTATTATTCTTCGTTGTTGCATGCTAAAGATACAATACGATTTGGAACATTGTGACCGAGTTTAGTCTAACAAAACACTTTTTATATGCCAAAGCATAGACCAACGCGGTCGTCGTATGTGCCAAAGTCGCCAACTGAGGTACTAAGACTGAAGCAGAGCCATTAAGGTTACGACACTACCGTCTACTGCCTTTAATATTTACATACTTCTTCTACTTTTTTGTTCATTTTCTGCTTCTCTTATAAATAAAAATGAAGCAGCATTCATTTGTCTTTCTAAAAGTCGACAACGGCAAGATCGATTTTCCCAATTTCGGTCAGTGAAATTTAGAAGTTCAGGGAAGCTTTAAAAGGTTTTTTCAGGCAGTACGAAGTTCGCCGGGACAGCTTGTAATAGATAAATATTATCATAATTAGAACCGTAACGTACATACAAGCCAACCAGATCATCAGTGTGCCATCCCTAACTGCTTGATATTCATCCCCATGTCTGGAGGCGACATTATTCGACTCACGAAATAAATCTCTCTTTATTTATATTATACTTTCCACTAGTAACCTATTGTTTTTTATATGTTCTTTACGTGATTTAATAGTATATTTTTTTCTTATAAATGAAGGTACTACCTGCCTACGTGAAATAGACGGTTTAGGTCTGTTGGTTCTATTGGACAGTTCTATTAATAGGTTCAACGGCATTTTCGAGTCCTTTTGTTTAGTAGTGTATGCATGATCATGTAAAAGGTCCGAATTAGTTACCTATTGTAAAAACCTACCGAATGGATAGTCCCTAATTTGAAAGGTTGTTTTTATTGTTTCCTAAATGCGTGGGATTATTCAGTGACCGTTAAAATGTGGGTATAAGGAACGCCTATCTACTTCTTTGTGAATTAAAACTGGATTTTAAGTGTTTGTGCTTGTAAGATATCACGAAACAAGATTAACCTACCTCTGTATCTATCTTTGTCGTATTGATGATTAATCCTCCAATACAAATATCAGATACCTTTATTTCAAAGAAAATTGTGTTTGAAACACAATTTACATTTACATACATTTAAAATGATTACATACAAATGCTATAAAATTGCATTTTACTCCAGTTTCTGACAGGCAAACCCCTTGTATCATAGGGTAATAACCAGTCGGAGCTATTTGCTGACAGCCCCGGCCCAGGTCGTAACCCAGACGAGGCGCACGATCCCGCAGATTGTGTATTCAATTTCCTTTCTCAACTGAAGCGACGATTTATTCGTATATTGTATCGTGCCACTGGCACAGAAGCTTCATGTAGTAACACTGTTTAACAAATCAACCGCGATTTGACAAAATATTTCATTATACAAAAACAAATATACAATTTTTACCTAAGTATACCTACTACCATATCCAGGTTGTACTGAATAGTCCCGTCCGATGAATGAAATTCAAGGACCGGGAAGGCGAAGTGATGGAACAAAATTAGTACGAGTACCTACTAGGTACTTCTCGTCTATTCTTATTTAAATCTAAGCCTTTAAAATTACAAACTGAACTTACTTACCACCGTTGCGTTAAGGCATCACACATGCATGAATGACTTAAAAAAATATACGACCCGTAACAATTCACGGCAGCCCTGAGGCAGTCTGTGATAAATCTACAACCCTAAACGCACCCTTAAGTACTACGTTGAAAAAATACGAAGGATTTCCTTTGCATTTATTTCAAACAAACCAACGTTGGTTATAAAGAAGTAAAAACGTCGGGTACCGCAATATGTTGGAATATTGTCGGCTTTTCCGGTCGACTGCGACTGCGGCTGTGTGCGTCTTAACGGTTTAGAGAAAAGAGTGTGCAAACCTAAAGTGGAGATACTCTGCGTATATCTTAACTGTGAAGCGTTCAGTTTACGTAGGTACAAGCTTTTGTAAACTTTATAATACTCGTAGAATGAAAGCATTCATTGTGATTTATTTCTCACCTACCTACTTTCTTATTTATGAAGTGTGTTTTGGTATAGTATAGGTCCGTTACGAATAAATTAATCTCGATGACTTTCTTTTTGTTCATCATCATCATCAGCCGATGGACGCCCACTGCTGGACATAGGCCTCCCCCAACGAACTCCACAACATTCTGTCTTGCGCTTTTCGCATCCCGTGACTTCCCGCTACCTTTACGATGTCGTCAGTCCACTGCCACTTAAGCTTGGCGACTCTTTGGGCTATGTCAGTGATTCTGATTCTCCTTCGAATCTCAGCGTTACGAATTCGATCGCGAAGTGACACTCCGAGCATACTTTCTTACTCTTACTCTCTTTAGGCGACAGTGAGCTTATGCAAAAGGCCTACCGTCAATGGCCATTTCTCTGTTCCGTAGGTTGTCGCTGGCAACACACATTGGTCGAAGACTTTGCTTTTAAGACACTGCGGCCTCGTTGTTCGAAAGTAGTTGGGTAATTCCAAAGTTTCCATATTATGCTTTAATAGTGGTCTTGAAACATTATAACATTTAGATAGGTATCGATTTAATAAATGAAAAACTGGACTAATGTAGTCCAGTTATACTCGTTATTTTTATAGGTATTCATCGTAGAGCAACACGGTCGTCGTATACGACGTATTCATAGGTACTCGATTATTATGAAATTAAATGAATGTTTAACATAGCAATTATACCCGAAGTGACACTCCGAGCATACTTTCTTACTCTTACTCTCTTTAGGCGACAGTGAGCTTATGCAAAAGGCCTACCGTCAATGGCCATTTCTCTGTTCCGTAGGTTGTCGCTGGCAACACACATTGGTCGAAGACTTTGCTTTTAAGACACTGTGGTATTTTTGTTCGAAAGTAGTTGGGTAATTCCAAAGTTTCCATATTATGCTTTAATAGTGGTCTTGAAACATTGTAACATTTAGATAAGTATCGATTTAATAAATGAAAAACTTACTAATGTAGTCCAGTTATACTCGTTATTTTTATAGGTATTCATCGTAGAGCAACACGGTCGTCGTATACGACGTATTCATAGGTACTCGATTTTTATGAAATTAAACGAATGTTTAACATAGCAATTATTTGTTTGTGCATTCAACTAGCAAAAGTCACATATAATATTACATCATAGCTAGTTTTATGTCACATAAATAGTACAAGTAGCGAGCCAATGTCACAAAACCGCAAAATGAAATGGGAATGTCGTTGCAGGGGACGGACGGCGACAGACACGACGCGCGCGGGCGTGTTGTAGTGGACAGGGACCAGGGTAAAGAATACAGCTTTGTAAACTGATATCACTGATAGGCAATTTACGTTTGTGAGAGATTTTTGTTTAATTTTGAGTGAAAGATTGGTTTTTGAAATAACTTATTAAAAACTACCAATTCGATGTGAAGATTTTGTGTGCTTATTCGGTTGAACGCGATAATCTCATAACGTAGGAGCTGGAATTGAAAAAGCCTTTTCAATAACCACTTATAACAAGAAAGACTATGAGCGATATAATATCACGCTACAACAAATAGGAGAAAGAGAAAATGTAGGAGAAAAGACGGGGAAAATGTAGGTATTCCCTTTTCTTTCCTTGCGCAGCGCAAGCGTTGCAAAAACGGTCTTGTAGCGTAGTAATAAATAAATAAAATTTGGACATTCTCACAATACGGCATCTAGTCCAAACCGAACTATAAGTTTGTGCTATGGGATCTAAACAACTGATAAACATCATACACCTAGCAAAAAAGCATTTCCACAGAAACAAAACTGTGAGCAGGGATAACGTTATTTCATCCACTGCTAGTATAACTAACAACCGTTGATATTGACCACTTTAGGTCTTTTTGGAACACGATTGAAGTGATTGAAGCTTCCACGGTCGGTATACAAAAATAAATTTCAACTAAACCTTTGTCAATCTGTACAGATTTTTGTACGAGCATTTTAATTCGTAGGTTTGGAATTAGCACAATGGAGCGAGACTTTTTGTGGGTAAATTGCACAAGAATGAATAACTCCAGAATAAAATGAAAGGAAGTAGTTTTATTACCGCAATTGTTCTACTGACTGAATATTGTACTTTGTATTTCACTGAAAACTTTTGAGACGTTAATGTGCACACGTTTAATTTCTTTTTCAGTTTTTAAATTAAATTTAACATTGAAACAATAATCTACTTTTTACAAGCTTTTTATTAGCTTACAATGTTTGTATGTAAGTACTCGTAAGTAAGTATGTTTGTTCGGGTGAAATCTTGCAACTCAATTTTGAAGCAGATTGCCTTAGCCGATTGAGCTGAAATTATATAAATTATAGACATTCGGTTTGGATGATAATACATGGTTAACACTGACGTCCTTCTAAATCCAAAATGGCGGCACATACAAGATGGCAGACTAATTATGTTCAATGCACTCCTGCAATATAGCTATCAAATGAAAGGGCTTACAGAGAATACGAATGCTAGGTATAAATAAGATGCTAAACATAAACTTACTTTTTCAATTAGCATGCACAATACCTACTATGCGAGGAAATCATATATTTGAACAACCCTCTAGATTTGTTCCAGTAACACACCTATGGCGTTTTTTTCTCGTTAACTGAATTGAAAGAAAATATGAGACAACAAGGAAGCACAACTTTTAAAGATCTCTTAAATTCATTACGAGTTGGTGAACTTAAATCAGAACATTTTGCTATTTTAATGAATAATATGTTACACAAAGAACAAACTGGTGTGTTTGCGACTGAAAAAGATCTGAGAATTTATCCAACTTACCAACAAGTACACAATCACAGCAAAAATGTTCTCGAACATATTCGAGCTTGTGTTGTAACTATTAACAAAGTAACAGCACATGATAGGCTAGTAGATTGTACAAGAAATAAAAACCGGTCAAGTACGTGTCGGGCCACTCATAGAATAGGGTTCCGTAGTCATACATAATAACCTATATAACTCCTGAAATAGCAGAGCTATCGGATCCCTTATAGTTTTGTTTTAAGCAAAACTATAACTATTTGTGATGGTAGTCCATACTTATAACACAAATATTTTTAGATTTTTCGGGGTAGCCATTTAAATTTTAGAGAAAGGGGGTGCGCTCTGATTTACTAAAAACATGAGCTTTATAGTTAAATATCTCGCAAACGAATATTTAAATCCTTAAACCTCTCAATGTTTTTAAAAGACCTATCTAATGGTACCCCACAATTCGCCGCCGGGCGCCACTGGAAATACCTTCTGCTTGTAACCAGAGACGTCCGGCAACGGACTTTAGAGCGGTCGCAGCCTTGGGCCGCGGAGTGTAAAAAAAAACCCCACAATTCGTGGTGGACGCAAGAAAAAAAGGGACCCAACGCTTCCTGCAGGAGACAGTACCTGGGGATTGTGCGGAGCATGGCCGTGTAAGGGGCTCCCGTATGGGCGGCGAGACGGACAGCCAACAACGCTTCTATATTACACAGATCGTTGAGGACCTTGGCCGTCAGAACAATAAGAGGGTACCACATGATCTCCCTAGAGGCTTCATTTCTTGTTGCCGCTACCTCTCCATGAGACCTGGAAGCGAGAGCTCTTGAGTCATTGTTCCAATGGGAGAGGGAGGCGTTGGAGTTGATTTCTGGAGACGCAGTCATGCGTCTCGAGAAATCGAGGCTCAGAGGTCCAAACTCCTCCAGGATCTTATGGAGACATGGAAGGTGCGACTTGAGCAACCGAAATGGGGAACCACCACCCACATCGCGGCGGTGAGACCGATCATGAAGGAGTCGCTGCAGAGGCAGCACTCTGACCTGACGTATCGTGTGACACTGATCATCACCGGGTACGGAAACTTCGGTGAGTACCTGTTTCCCATGCATCGTGAGGTCATACCCGCGTCTCAACACTGCGAGGCTACCGGCGACGACACGGCACTCCACATGTTGGTGGAATGTTCATCGTCGGCAAGTCGGCGCCGGGACCTCGTTGTGGGCCTGGGCGTAGATACCCTCTCGCTGGAAACCATGCTACGAGGCATGGTATCTAGCGGAAGCCAGTGGAACGCGGTCGTTTCCTTCTGCGAGCAGGTTATGCTCGTGAAGGAGGCGGCCAGTAGGGTGAGGGAGCGCTCCCCGCGGAGTTCTGAAGTGTGCGGCGAGGGTGCTGCAGACTGGCATAGGCGAAGGTCCAACGACCTCCATGATCGGTGCCTGAGGACGACGGACTAGCAACCCACCGTCCTTACAGAAGTAGGCTAGAAGGGCTGCGTGCTTCACCCCACGCACGCCTTCGCTCACTGACGCGGGATAAAGCCCGACCCCAAAGATGCGGAGTAAAACCCGTGGCCACACGGACCAAGGTCCGCCGGGCGCCACTGGAAACTCTTTCAGTGCTTCCCAGAGGCGCTCGTCAATGGACGAAGGGTAGTACCGTTGACTATGCCGTTGTATACTTAGGCTCGAAGCTCTTCGCTGCCGGTCAAGCATACGTGGCCTTAGTAGGGCTAAATCATTGGAAGGTCTTCTTATTGAAGGGCTAAACTGTTCGAAATTAACCGGCATACGACCTTGCAATAATGATGCGTTGATTGAGATGACAAAACTGGAAAAGTGTCCAGCGATAACTAAAAAGTAAAAAATAATTTAAAAGTAAAAAAACTTTTAAAGAACAAGCTAATGATGAATATATGAATACAAATAGGTTGACTGGAAGATAATGCCTGTGGCATTAAGTCCACCTTTGTACAGCTTTGTGCATAAGTAAAAACAACAAAAAAAACAGATATCTGATGTACCGAGTTTCTAGTGTCTGGTGTATTAAGAATACACCAGACACTTTAGGTAGAAAGTATTTAAGTAGGTATTTAGAGACTCTTATTAGTAACAAACATAATTTTCACGTTTAGAGAAGACTTTAATACACAACATTTTTTTGGTAAACCTTTGGAGTGTAAGCAAACCATAATTTGGAAAGATTATGAAGGCCAGGTGCGAGGAACGGTCCTTAGCTCTGTGTTTTTGTTATTTCTCATTACCTGCCCTTAGGCAAAGGTCACGAGTACATGGAAAAGTTTTCGGCTTCGTCATGAAACTTTATAATGTTTGGGCAACACACTGAGCCCAAAACTTAAAGTTATTAATAGGAAGACTGGTTTGTTACACAAAAAATCTAAAATATGTTTTATAGGTTGATAAATAAATATTTTTGGACATTCTCACACAACGTCATCTAGCCCAAATTAAGCTAATATAAGCTTGTATTATGGGATCTAGACGACTGATAAACATACTTATATATTTCTAAATACATAAATATTATACATAGAAGACACCTAAACTTCGAAACAAATATTTGTGGATCACACAAATATCTGATTCGACACGGAATCGAACTTGGGACCTCAGGGACGGCAGTCGTATAATCATACCACTGCGCCACCGAGGCAGTCAAGGCGAGGCGCCAGCGAGTTATTTTTACCCTACTTACCAGAGTGTAGAGACTGCCAGTCACTATGTTGTTCACACCGCATATTTTTCTAAGCAAATAAAAATGTTCTATAAGAACGAAACCGCGATCAACCGCTTGTATGCAAGTGATATCATAATAGACCATAGAATTACTGTTTATTAGACTATTGAGTACCGTCACAGGGGTCATTGGATAAAATCGTATAAATTCAATATGAAGGAAATGCCATACTCGGCCAGTTTGGGCAACAGCCAAAAGTAATAATTTGAATACGTTAACTGAGAACTTGGGCGACTGGCTATAGATGTAATTTATATTACATCATAGCAATATTATAATAAGTAATTGAAATTATAAAAGGTATTATATATTACTACATTATGTAACTTTTAAGCCTTTCACCTTTAATTTTCCGAAGAAACAACATTTATTTACAATAAGAATGTTGTTTCTTCGATCTAAACTTAAGAAATAAGGATAAACTGGCTGTTCCTAAATTTAGGCTTCATAAAGTGAGTAATTCTTTTGCGGGGAACTTTATTCGAATGTACAATACATTGACTACCGAAATAGCAAATTTATCTGTTAATAAATTTAAAAAACTAATAACACGTAAATTGTGCCATAAAGCTTATTATAGTATTAATGATTTCTTAGATGACAAGGCTGCCTGGTTGTAACACGAATTGCTCCTTTCTATATAACTCTGTATTAGATTTAAGATGAAATATTTTGGAAAAAAGCCGAACTGAGTTTCTTGAGGGCTCTTCTCAGTCTCGTTGCATTTTGGAACCCTCGGTAGAGTCACACCAACTTTTGACGAATCTAAATAATTTTCTAAAAATTTCAAAGATAATAAACGTTATTTTATTTTAGAATTACAATATACAAAATATACATAATTATAGACTAAAAATATTTACATTACAAAATATAGTTTAAAAAAATCCTCCGCGTCATTGCCGACTGGGAAGGTTCCCAGAATGCTGGCTGTGTTGCCACGTTGGATGGCGATATTTATTCTTTGGGGCCAGAAAATAGCCAGCCTTCTGGTCCTGAGAAGCATCGATTAGGCGTTTAGCAATGTCTCTATAAAGGCGGCGAGCACTCGGACCCCATGAATTTTCCGAATATTTTACGGGGATTATAGTGAATACGGCGTAGATCCTTTTTGAGAAGTTTGCATTATACGATGAATCGTTTGTTGAGTCAGCTTGCGACCACGACCTTTACTTCTTCTTGTTTTTTTCATTAAAAAAGGATTTTTTCTTAATTATTACATAAATAAGTGTTGTAACGAGACTACCACCGAAGATTAACAGAATGCGTCACTCGCCATTCTAGTTCGTACTACTGAGTTAGTACCGAAGACGTAACTAGATGGCGCTACCGGTAAATTTAGAAGTCAGTGTCAAAATTCTCGAAGGGTCAAAAACCTCTCGTGCATATTATTGATATTGTTGTGAATTACTTGCTACGAGTAGGGACTAGGAGCGTGTGCTGGATACCTCAACCACTGCTTGAGTATCCATGTGGACCTCCTAGGACTGACTCGAGGACGGTAGACGGCCACCCACCATTGCTGGATGCCTTATACCTACTCGGGTCCGCTCGTAGGGAAGCCGGATGTCAGAGGCTATTTTTTTGATTACTATTATACTTCGTTAAACCACTCTCCGAGTACTTCTCGGTACCCCGCTCCAACAACTCGTTCTACAGTATAAGTTTTTTAGTGTGAATGTTGGGTGGGGCAGAAGAAGCATGAAAGTAAAATAAATGCAGTGGAAATGAGATGTTTGAGAAGGGATGCTTAGATGGTTCGGGCACGTAGAAAGGATGGATGAAAGTAAATTGAAGAAGCAGATACATAAGGCTGGCGTGGATTAACAGGCAGATAAAGGTCGATCCAGGCGAACGTAGGTACTTCGATCAAATCGGAGATGTTTTGATAAAAGGCTAGGTCAAGGGTAACCATAACCGGAGAGCGTGCATGAAAATAGTACCTAATGAAAGTGGAGGAAGCGAGGAAAGTATGCTAGGAAGGTACCAAGTGGAATTCCATAGTCTCTGACTACCCTAACGGGAAAGGGGCGTGAAAGTATGTATGTAGGTATGTTTTTTTATATTTTCTAAGCATTATTCCAAGTTCTCAAATATGAAATCGTATTGTATTTAAGTCAAGTTGGAAGCTTTCGTTGTCGCTTATCTAAAGCCGCGCCATACGCCGGAACCGCAAAAGAAGATCCGTATCCATTTGTTGTTATATCTCCGCTTTACCTTATCCGCGATACATCGCCTTATATTGAATATAAACCTACAAAACACTGGCTGTATATTAAAGAATTGCTTGCTCTTGGTATATTTTCGGACAATTTTGTTTGGAACTAGGTTGAATGAACAGGGAACAGTAGCAAATAAATATCTAATGCCATTGAATATATTTTTATAAGCAATGAAGTCTAACATTTTCTCAAATTTTTACAGAATAAATCGCAAAAAAACTAGTCTTGGGCTGAGTTTGATCCAGACACTGTTTCTTTTAAAGGACGAACGCTCTACCAACTGACCAAGCTATTTTTGATAAAGAAACGAATGAAAATGAAAATGAATTTATTTACAATAAGAATTACAATATACAAAATAAACATAATTATAGACTAAAAATATTTACATTACAAAATATCGTTTAAAAAATCCTCCTCGTCATTGCCGACTGGGAAGGTTCCCAGAATGCTGGCTGTGTTGCCACGTTGGATGGCGATACTTATTCTTTGGGCCAGAAAATAGTCAGCCTTCTGGTCCTGAGAAGCATCGATTAGGCGTTTAGCAATGTCTCTAAAAAGGCGGCGAGCACTCGGACCCCATGACCCCAGTGTCTCAACCCCAAACGGCTCAAATATGTAATCACCTGCTAGGTTAGCATATTTACGCCGTTTAAGGCCTTCAGCCGATGAAATACTCTTTTCCCTGACTCCTAACAAAAACTTTAGGGGTTTTCTGATAAATTTCTACAATATATTTCTTCATGTTTAGCCGACTTCCAAAAAAAGGAGGAGGTTCTCAATTCGACTGCATGTTTTTTTTCATGTTTGTTACCTCATTTCTTTGGAGTGGGTGAACGGAATTTGAAAAAAAAGTAATTGAAAGATACTGTACAACTTCCCAGGTGATCACATTTCAATTTGGTCCCACTCCGACAATTATCTGGTACCATTTCAATAGTTTGAAGTCGGTTGTTGTGTCAATTTTCGACATGTATTTTTAATAGGTAGTTTAATAGGGTTCTGTTTTCTAATAGGTATTGTACACATGAAGAAATAAATTTAAAAGAAACATTTTCTCAGGTTCATAAACTAACAACGTTGGATTAGTTGATATCTTTACTAAGTCATAATAACAGCGAACTGCATAAACCGAAAGAAAGCCTTTTGTATAAAATAGATATAGCACGGTCCGGTGACCCGGATAGCCGGAACCGAGCCGGATATGCAGTCGCTGTAATACCGTACAACATCAATAGCCTAGTGTTACGGCGATTTTCCTTGTGAAATATGGACGGGTATAAAATGCAAGGCAACAACGCTTTTGCTTAACTAAAAAAGAAAGAAAAAGGTATAAATTCTTGTTAATCATTTTATGTTCTAAAAACATAAAATAAGTAAGTTTTACCAAAGTCTAAACCAACAATATTGTAACCAGTGTAACGTAATTTGTGGAAAACAAAATAAGTATACAGTTTTAAATACTATCTAGTTCTTTTATTTCACTTATTGCATTACTTCTGTCAAAACTTCAGTAGGCATGAAAGTAAGGTACGGGACTTGGGTTTTTGCGGAACGCGTGGCTGGTGGCCTTTTAGGTTACCTCTGGCGCTGGGCAAAAATCCAGGCCCAAACGCTCAAATTATAATACCGAACAACGTTTCCTTGTCCCGCACCGCGAACTAGTTCAGAGTAACTAGTTCTTCTGTGTGGGAAAAATCAAGCATTACCTGACATTGGCGAAATCATAGATGAATATAGATTGAGACACGTTTTTAAAAATAGAAGAAGTAACTAATGTACAACGTTTTTGTTTTATATACCTACCAAGAGGTTGATAACTCATACACCCTTCACATTATAATCACACCGATATCCCTGAGGGTAGGCAGAGGTAAACACATATTTTCAAATTTTCTTGTCTTCCAGTTACATTTTAATTTACAAAGCCCCGCAGAAATGGTTGTTCTATACAATATAATATACCAGCCGAGTTGGCCGCAACGTATTCCGTGATACATATTTTTGATCAGCCGGTATGAAAATATGTCGTGATTGAATTGTCAATTGTGATTGAGCTTCGGGAATTGGGAGATAGGTTTTCAGTAAAATTTATCAAGCGGAATAGTATTTTTCAATAATTATGTACCTATAGTTTTGTATATAGGTATGTAATTTTCTGTATAGTGATATCGCTATCAATGCTTGTTAGGACAATAGGCTGGTGATTTCCTGGCACAAAGATTAAGCATTGCCATCTAACTAGGCAACGCAACCTGCATTCTGGAAACCTTCCTAGTCAATAATAACGTAAAGCATTTAATATACTATATTTTTGTAAATATTGTAAGTGTATATACTCGTAGTTATATAATATATCATGTAGGTACCTATCTATATCGTCCTCAATATATCACCTAAGCTTATAACAATTTTTTTTTTTTTTTCTAATTCCGCGGCCCAAGGCCGCGGCCGCTCTAACGTCCGTTGCCGGGCGTCTCTGGTTACTAGCAGAGGGTATATCCAGTGGCGCCCGGCGGACTTTGACCACCTCTGTGGTCTCTGCGGGTGTTTGGTCGGGACGAGAATCCCGCGTCATTGGGGTCGGGTTTTATCCCGCGTCAGTGAGTGAATCTGGTTGCGTGCTATGGGGCAAAGGCCCCGCAGCACGCAACCCTTCTAGCCTGCTTCTGTAAGGACGGTGGGTGGCGATCCCGCCGTCCTCAGGCCCCGATCTTGGAGGACGATAGTCTTGGGCGTAGTCGCGTAGTCTGGGGCGGCCTGGCTGCCGACTACGGAACTCGGCGGGGAGGGTACGCTCCCTCTCCCTCCAGGCCGCCTCCTTCGCGAGCATCACTTGCTCGCAGAAGGACACGGCCGCATTCCACCTACTCCCGCTGGATACCATGGCTTGAAGCATGGTCCCCAGCGAGAGGGTATCCACGCCCAGACCCACTACGAGGTCCCAGCGCTGACTCGCCCACGCTGAGCACTCCACCAACGTGTGGAGTGCGGTGTCGTCGTCGCAAACCTCGCAGTGTGGACACCGGGGTGTGACCTCACGATGCATGCGAAACAGATAGCTACCGAAGCATCCATACCCGGCAACGATCTGCGTCGCACGGTACGTGAGGTCACCATGCTGCCTCTGCAGCCAATCGTCCATGATCGGTCTCACCCCCGCGATGAAGATGGCACCCCCCTTGGGTTGCTCAAGTCGCACCCTCCATGACTCCATGAGATCCTGGCGGAGTTGGGACCGCTGGTCCTCGATTTCTCGAGACGCAGGCCTGTGGTCCCGCTCCAGAGCCCTTGCGTCATTGTTCCAATGGCGCAAGGGCTCTCGCTTCCAGGTCCCATGGAGGGGTCCCGGCTAGGAGACATGCAGCCTCTCCGGAGATCGTGCGGTACCCCCGTACGGTTCCGATGGCCAAGGTTCGAAGTGGTCTGTTTAACAGAGTCACGTTCCCCTTGACCGCCAACCTATCCGCCCATACGGGAGCCCCGTATAGGGCCATACTCCGCACGATCCCCAGGTACAGTCTCCTGCAGGAGGCGTTGGGTCCCTTTAGGTTGGGCATCAGTCGCGAAAGCGCGACCGATGCCTGCGTCACCTTGGGGACCAAACTTCGGAAATGTGGTCCGAAGTTCCATCGGCTATCAAGTACGATCCCTAGGTACTTCGTCGAGGAAGTTTATAACAATTTACAATATAACTTTACTTACCACTTAATCAAGTACCAATTTGATTGTATTTTATGACCGTAGCTTCTTAAATATGGTGGTAGATACTACATCACAATATGGCTAGATATATAGCCTGTATGACTCGCTAGAGCAATGAACTCGTTAGAGGGATAACCCAACAACTATACCTAATTAAATTAGAATTTAAATGTTTAGATATCTGCAATAGGCTTTCTACTAAATTATTGAAAAGAAATTATACTTAAAGATACTCGTAGCATATCGAATACATTAACACAAAACTTATAAAATATCAGATTCCTCCGCCAGAAGACAGTTCAGCTCTATTTGTTAAGCAAACGCAATACAGTTGGAACGGAATTATTTGTGTCTGTGAAGTAGAACGCGGAAATTAATAAACTTTTGTTCTCAAGTTACTCTGAAGAGATAAATATTATGTCTAGAGTGTTTCTCGCTACTCTGCTGAAGCTCGGTCAATAATGTTCAGCGAGCTTAAATCACTCTGTTTACTCTCGTATTACAATTATTTACATTTCCAATGTATTTCCGGAAAATCATTAACTTGAGCGACGTTACGCGAAACGGTATTTCTGTCCTATCTATCAGGTTTCCGTGATCTAGTAAATTTTCTAACAAGTTCACTAAAATGACTTCTTTAGGAACAATTAAGTATGTAGTTGTCTTTATTTCAAACTAGCTGCTCGTCGCAGCTCCGCCCCCGTCATTTAGTTTACTCGTTCTCGGTTCCCGTGGGAACACATTACCGGGATAATGGGGTATGATAAATTGTGACAGAATTTTTGAAATCGGCACAGTAGTTTTTGAGTTTATTCATTACAAACATACAAATCTTTCCTCTTTATAATAGTAGTGTAGATGTAGATAGATTAGATAAAAAATAAACGCGCTATTATTTACTCGCCTTGCTTAGCACTGGTAACTATACCTACCTACTGCATTGGATATCTAAGTATGTGTGTAGATTCTATAATAAAACTGATCCTGTATTTTGAAAATCAATGAGTTTGCTTTTATTATTCTTAACATATTAGATAGAAATAGTAAATCACAAAAACGAATGTCTTGGGCCGGAATCGAAGCTACGAACTTTACCTGTCTGAACGTTGATAGTTTTCGTCGAGCGACTGCCATCTCAACGCAAATCAACTCAAAAAAAAAATTTTATACATACATAGCATCACGCCTTTTTCCCCGAAGGGGTAGGCAGAGGTGTGCAAACACACCCACATCTCGCCAGCTATGTTAGGTCCCATGTAATAGGGGGCGAGCCTATTGCCATTTACCGGGCACAAGTTCCAGACTCTGGGATAATTATCTGGGTAAAATTCTAAAGAGAATTATACATTATCCACCAGACCCGGGAATCGAACCCGAGACCTCGAGTGTGGCAGTCCGTACATAGTACCATTGTGCCACCGAGGTAGTAAAAAATTTTTATATTATATATATATATATATTAATATAGGTTATAAAATAACACTTACTAACTTCAGCACATAAGACTTTACATCTAAAGCCAGATTCGCAAAGCAACGGGTGGAGCCAAGGAGAAAGGAACCTGGCAATAAAAACTCTCTGACCTTCACAACTCCAGGGCGATATCGATGTTAGACCAGTCGGACTTTGTTTTAAGTCTCCAAATACTCGTAACGACTGCCAATATGTTCGTATGACCACCGGGACTGATGTTTCTTAACCTTTGAAATGTGTTAACCTACTCAGTTACTAGTAAGCTACGAGCCCTTTTTGCATGTCATGAGTGTAATATAGATAAATCACGCGGTAATCAGTTGGCCGCATATCGATAGGCCTGAGCAAGTTTGCGAGAACTTTCCTCCAGGAAAAGAAACAGTCACTGGTTCGTTTGGAACTGTCGTGTTGTGATACAAATTGTTAAAATAAGCAAACAATAAGTACGCAGAGAAGGCCTAACCTACATTTATGACTTTGTAATGTCAATTCAATGCTTTTATGTGATCAGCAGCTACTTCTACCTAGGCTAGACCATTTTTGTAAATACATAAAATAGATATAACCGCGTCCGTATCCCAGAAGGGGTAGGCAGAGGTGCATTACACACCGACACTTAGTCAGTAATTTTGTTGGTTCTACGTAATAGGGGGCAAGCCTATTGCCGTCACCAGGCACTCTAGATTGAATAACCCACTGTGTAATTCAATCCAAAATTCCAACAGACAGGACAGATGTTACAAACCACTTACATTAATTTTTGTATTACAAGACGGGACACATACACACACACACATATCACGCCTATATCCCCGCAGGGGTAGGTAGAGGTACATTACACACCCACAGTATGCCAGTATTTTTAAACCCACGTAATAGGGAGCAAGCTTATTGCCGTCACCGGGCACATTTATAATGGGTTACTTATGTCTAAAATGCCCGAATGAATTTAATAAAAAGTAGCATCTATATTGTAATTTTGAAAAAAACAATTGAAACCCGTTGCCTTGCGTTTGAATGTTGACAAAAGGCAACAAAATCTTACGTGCCAGCCGCTATGGCACAGCCAATTAAAGTCCTGGGAGTCTCGGACTAACTCGACTTGTATCGAAATTGGACCATGGACCATGGACATGGACCATGGGACATAGAGATGAAGATTATTAAATGAGATGATATTAGATAAATTATAAGCAATAATATGTACTTACTAAATAAATAAATAAAATAATCTCTGCAGTCCGAGCGATCATGAATTTTCTTTTTCTTTCTTTGACTTACTAACTATTACTGTTCAACTATGACTAAACTATTCTAAATACCTAGGTACATAGTTTAACAGGATCAATATTCTTGTCTTCCATCTTTACTGTGAATAAAATGATTCTCATTAACGGCAATAGACTATTAAAACTGCCGACGAATTATAGATGTGTAAATGATGCACCTCTGCCTACACCCTCTAGGATGTATGAGTGATTATTTAAAATTATGTATACGAGAGAGAGTAAGTGAAAGTTTATTTGTGCTCAGAATCCTTATGAAAAGCAATTTAATCTCCAGTCTTAATGAATTTACTAATGTCGTAATACCAGGGTTATTACTCTCCCTCAGTCAAAAATAAAGTCATTGAAAAGCAAACAGACCACTTATAACCCTCATAAATTTAACCGCAACTGTAGCACTTTGTACACCATTATACATACAATGTAAGTATGTACTTGCTACTAGTGTAACTATTCCCTATTCTGTGCTAATAGTGGCTCAGCATGGAATTAATCGACTGCCTCGGTAGCTCAGTGGTATGAGTATGCGACTGCCGTCCCTGAGTTCCCAGGTTCAATTCCGGGTCAATTCAAATTATTTGTGTGATCCACAAATGTTTTTTTCGGAGTTTGGGTATTTTCTATGTATAATTTGTATGTATTTAGAAATAATTAAGTATGTTTATCAGTCGTCTAGATCACATAGCACAAACTTATATTAGCTTAATTTGGGCTAGATGGCGTTGTGTGAGAATGTCATACATGTAATAAATATTTCGTATGTACCAAGTACCAACATGTATCGTTATAAAACAATGGTAAGTAAAAATTTTTTTTAAGAAAAAACTTTTTAGCATTAATTAATAGCATTAATTTTTCGCAGAATCAAAAGGACAACAAAACGTCGACAATTGTTTCGCCTCTAAACGAGGCATTATCAAGACTGTCTCAGAGAGAACAGCAAAATTCGTGGTTGGAATGTGTTTGCTTATAAGTAAACGCGTGCAAATTTCATTATCGCGATGTAGGATTCTTTACAATAACCAATGTGGGTAGAAACCTCAGATCATGCTAACTAAGTTCCAAAAATAGGTATTCACCAATACTTGACCTTATCTGTTTGATTTAATTACTGTCTCTTGATAAGTTGCATAGAAAACCCAAATAACACACACAAACCAACAACAGTTAATGTGTCTGTCTGTTCGCAAACAGATTAAGTAAGGGAGATGTGTGAAAATCTATTTGTTCGTTGAGTAAGGTGTCCGCATCTCTTCTAACTATTTCTAGCCTTTCCCAAACACTTAACTTGAACCCTTTCTCACATAACCGTAAAACTTTAAAAGTGTTACTATTGTTCAAGGAATGACCAGTGTCAAGAAGATGCTTCGAGAAGAGGGACCTTTCAGGACAACCATTGCGGGACGCTGCTCTATGTTCCTTATATCTAATATCGAAGGACCTGCCAGTCTGTCCCACATACTTCAAACCACATTCATCACAACTCAACAAATAAACACCTGATCTGCGTGAGACCGACACCGAATCCTTGCCATTACACAGCTCCCTCAAGGCATTCTGAGTTCTAAAAGCAACAAATATACTACTTTCCCTCATGATCTTAGCTATACTCAACGAGACGGGACCCACGAACGGCAAACAGGCCGTGTACTTCCTAGGTGGATCTTGAATCGGATATAAGAAATGAAAACTAGCCTTTCTACGTTTTTTATTTAATAATGAGTGAACCATTCCTACGTCATAGCCATTACTTTGTGCTATGTAGCAAATGATGGACAATTCTTCACCAAATGCCTGTGGGCTCAACGGTACCACCAGTAACCTGCTCAGTAAGCTGTGGAAAGCTGCCATTTTATGTTGCCATGGATGATTGGATGAGTAAGGAATAACTGTGTCTGTAACTGTTGGTTTCCTATAGATACGGAACTCATGAACACCGTTCCTTCTAGTAATTGAAAGGTCCAAGAAATTGAGAGTGGAATCTGACTCCAACTCTAGTGAAAAATCAATTCTAGGGTGTACTGAGTTCAACTTGGAGACAAGGACACTGAGCTGACGTTTTGTTCCTGTCCAACATATAATAATATCATCCACATATCTAAAATACTACAAGACATGAACGTTCCCAACTATGTGGTTAGTCTCGAATGCATCCATAAATATTTCAGCTATTAAAGGACTGAGTGGCGACCCCATAGCCAAACCATTCCTCTGTAGAAAAAAACTGTTGTTGAACTGAAAGTAATTCTGAGTCATACACAATCTTGTTAGGTTATAAATTTCCTCTATTTTATTAAAATTGATCCTTTTTATTGTTAATTTGTGTCTCAAAATATCTAATACTTCATTATACGGTACGTTAGTGAATAAACTTTTCACGTCCAAAGACACAAGTTGAGCGTTGGACGGTAACTTAATATTTTTAATCTTGTTTATGAGGTCAGTACTATTTTTTATAGAAAATTTTGGGTTAAAATCTATTGCTTCTTTAATGATTGTGTTCAAAAACTTCGACAAATTATATGCCGGCGCGCCCCTGTATGCGACAACAGGTCTAATTGGGCACCCTTCCTTGTGTATTTTTGGAAGGCCATAAAACAACGGACAACTGGGATTCATGTTTATCAAAGTTTTATGCAACGAAGAGTTCTCAGGGAATAAATAAGTCGTGGATTTCAAAGCAAGCTTTAGTTCTGCCTGGAACTTAGCTGTAGGATTGAAGGTTAAGTGTTGAAAATCATCAGATGAAATGATGTCATTGACTCTTGCCATGTAATCCTCCCTCGGGATCAAAACCACGGTGTTACCCTTATCAGCCTTACTCAGAACCACATCCCCGTCCCTAAGTTTGTTGCGAATCGACCTTTGTACAGTCAATTCGGAGTTAAAAGTACCAGACAAACAAACAGAATCGATTTTTTGTGCAACCAGTGCCTTCAACATTATGTCACCCTTATTTCTAATGATTGCCACCTCCGCATCTACTGCCAAAGGTTCTAAAGATTTTTTATTGTTAAATGATTTAGGTATGGAATATTTTAAGCCCTTATTTAAAAGGGACACCTCACTGTTGCTGAGATGAATATTGATTGATTGATTCTTTGATTCTTTGAAAATTTCTCTCTCTCAATCTCAATTTCTTGGACCTTTCAATTACTAGAAGGAACGGTGTTCATGAGTTCCGTATCTATAGGAAACCAACAGTTACAGACACAGTTATTCCTTACTCATCCAATCATCCATGGCAACATAAAATGGCAGCTTTCCACAGCTTACTGAGCAGGTTACTGGCGGTACCGTTGAGCCCACAGGCATTTGGTGAAGAATTGTCCATCATTTGCTACATAGCACAAAGTAATGGCTATGACGTAGGAATGGTTCACTCATTATTAAATAAAAAACGTAGAAAGGCTAGTTTTCATTTATTATATCCGATTCAAGATCCACCTAGGAAGTACACGGCCTGTTTGCCGTTCGTGGGTCCCGTCTCGTTGAGTATAACTAAGATCATGAGGGAAAGTAGTATATTTGTTGCTTTTAGAACTCAGAATGCCTTGAGGGAGCTGTGTAATGGCAAGGATTCGGTGTCGGTCTCACGCAGATCAGGTGTTTATTTGTTGAGTTGTGATGAATGTGGTTTGAAGTATGTGGGACAGACTGACAGGTCCTTCGATATTAGATATAAGGAACATAGAGCGGCGTCCCGCAATGGTTGTCCTGAAAGGTCCCTCTTCGCGAAGCATCTTCTTGACACTGGTCATTCCTTGAACAATAGTAACACTTTTAAAGTTTTACGGTTATGTGAGAAAGGGTTCAAGTTAAGTGTTTGGGAAAGGCTAGAAATAGTTAGAAGCGATGCGGACACCTTACTCAACGAACAAATAGATTTTCACACATCTCCCTTACTTAATCTGTTTGCGAACAGACAGACACATTAACTGTTGTTGGTTTGTGTGTGTTATTTGGGTTTTCTATGCAACTTATCAAGAGACAGTAATTAAATCAAACAGATAAGGTCAAGTATTGGTGAATACCTATTTTTGGAACTTAGTTAGCATGATCTGAGGTTTCTACCCACATTGGTTATTGTAAAGAATCCTACATCGCGATAATGAAATTTGCACGCGTTTACTTATAAGCAAACACATTCCAACCACTAATTTTGCTGTTCTCTCTGAGACAGTCTTGATAATGCCTCGTTTAGAGGCGAAACAATTGTCGACGTTTTGTTGTCCTTTTGATTCTGCGAAAAATTAATGTTATTAATTAATGCTAAAAAGTTTTTTCTTAAAAAAAATTTTACTTACCATTGTTTTGTCATGGATTTTCGCCAAGTAACGCCTGTTTCTATCCAATATTTGAGATCAGTGTGCATCACTACCCAGGCTAAACTATACAACGTGTTTCATATTAGTGTGGTCATATCTCAAGGTTGCATTGGGTAGGGCCTAAATAATATATTGCGCGGGGTCTTTAATTAATTTAATAAAATATTAACTTATAATGACGTAGTCGATAAATTTTCCTTTTTATCGATAGCTCATTGAAATGAAGCTCTAAGACTGCACTACAAAATAAACATATGATTAGAATGAACTCTAGATTTGACCTCAAGTAGGTTTGCCAAACAGTGAAATAAATTCGGACAGTCTCGTTGTTACTCAAAATTTTAACCAATAGATAAAGTTACTTTATCAATAGTTATCATACAAAATAGTTTCCGAATCACAACTTGGGGTCAAAATAAAGAGTGCCTACTCAAAGTTATTTTTGAAGTTTTTCTATGAATTTATGTATCACGTGATTGTCGTGAATGTCACAACTCACACGTAATTTGTTGTCAACCTACTCAAATACCAGGAGCAACGCATTTGCTGTCGAAGAAAAGAGAAGAAACATTTATGTTCTTGTCTTCCTTAAATTTACACTTTTTATAAATTGGTTCCGCACAGATATTTAAAATACAACTGCTGTTTGTGTAGAAGTTTATGTTGTAGCTGTTGAGAACGCTGGTGGGTATAGTAGTATGTAGGTATTCAGTTTCGGGATAGAGAGATCGTGGATGCCAGTCACTGCACTACCATATCGTGAACTCTCTTTCGACTCATTTACCATGAAGTAAATGATCTGCAAGGTGTTTGGTTATTTTTGACCGACTTTAAAAAAGAGTAGGTACTTAGGTTCTCGATTCGTCATGATAATGTGATGCATAAAAGTTCATAAAACATTATCGCTAAAAGTGGCAACTTGTATGGTTGAACGAGGATATCAGAAAAAGTAGGAGGTGTTGGTGTCAGTTTCACTAATATGTATCTTAAGGACCCCTAAAAATTACAAAGAGAACCGCCCACTTTTTTGATTGGAGCCGCTTTGAAGAAACTAGGTATCAGTAGCGATGTCGGCATATATCAAAGACGTACGTGTCACAACACGTAAATTTTACCGCAAAACCCATATTATTCCGGTGTTGCAAGTTAACGCAATGTTCTTCATAAACAGGGGCTTTATTAGCTTTTTTTATGCTGGATATTTGTTCATTTTAGCAATTGGTAATAAATTACTAATCTTAGACTACATGGATAAAGAAAGTCGCTTTTTCCGTCTGTCTGTTCTAATGTATGTTTAGTTCTTGAAAACTACGCAACGGATCTTGAAGCAGTTTTTTTTTTAAATGGGTTTAAGTAGGTTTCGAAATGTATTTACATGCATACTATCATGCGAGCGACGCCGCGCTGGCATTCAACAATTTTATTTTATTTCATAGGTCTTAGGGAAATATCCTGTGTTTATGGTAAATAATAATTATGTTATTATTTATCTCTTAAATTATTTTATACTAGGTACCTACTAGCTTTTTTTCATAAATAAAACTAAGTACCTACTTGGTACTTTTATTAGATTTTTACCAAAATTACGACGTAATTCAAGGAAATAAGACATTGCACTTGGGCAACACTTACAACTATCTAATTTCTTTTCAGTTGCAAGTAAACTTTGATATTAGGCGTACGTAGTAATCTGTGTTAATCGATCATGGCGTATTTAAGTAATAGTGAATATTATGAAATGATACTTTGCGTCGGGGCAGCCGATGGCAGTCTGCGTGAAGCTCGTCGCCTTTATTGAGAAAGATTTGTGGACAATAGACTCGAAGGTGAACGGCGGCGGTTACCATCTGTGGAGTGCTTCCGAAAAATGGTGAACCGTTTACATGACACTGGTTCTTTCCGTGGTTCCTGCTCAGAAGGCAGACCCTCTGTTGTACCACCAGAGCAAGAAGAAAGTATTCTCGAGCATTTTCAATCCAATCCCAGAACAAGTACTCGCCGCGCTGGAATTGTTCTGGGAATGAATCATTTGAGAGTATGGCGCGTGCTAAAAGCAGATGGTCAACATCCGTACCACTTCAGGCACACCCAAGAACTGACACCGGCTGATTTCGTACCACGTCTCAACTTTTGCCAGTGGTACCGAGAGGAAGCACAACGATCCCCTAGTTTCGCGAACCGTATTTTATGGACCGATGAAGCATCTTTTACTCGTGCTGGTATCAGTAACCAACATAACGAACATGTATGGACTCATCAGAACCCACACGCATCTGCAGAAAACAACTTTCAGCATCAGTGGCGTGTTAACATTTGGGCGGGAATAATCGGAGATATTTTAATTGGTCCTTTCGTGCTACCGCGTTCGCTAAACGGTGAAAATTACCTCGCGTTCCTTAGAAACGTCTTAGAACCCGAACTTGAAAACTTGCCTGTAACATTGTACACAAATATGATGTACCAGCAAGACGGGGCGCCAGCACATTATGCGAGAGATGTACGGGCGTATTTAGATGAGCGGTTTAACCAGTGGATCGGACGTGGTGGTCCCATACCTTGGCCTCCGAGGTCACCGGATCTCACACCACTTGACTTTTTTTTGTGGGGCTATGTCAAAAACAAAGTGTACAGTGCGGTATGTCTCACGCGTGAAGATATTGAGTCTAAAATATTTGATGCATTTAGCAGTGTAACTCCAGACATGCTGTGTAATGTAACTGCCAGCATGATGCGACGGACCCAACTGTGCATTGATCAAGGCGGCGAACATTTCGAGCCGTTACTTTAGTACCTACTTTTTAGTTTTGTGTTTATTAGAGGTAGGAAGTGTATTTTTTATTAAATTCAATAATGTTTATCTAAGTATCGTGATATTAGTGAGTTAGTTGTGTTTATTGTGGAACACGGTACCTACCTATCTACCAGGATGACATGCACAATGAAATCGGTTAGTTTTTGTTGTTTTAAAGTCCACAACCTATCATTACTACAAAATAGTATTCTGTACCAGGAGCATATGAAATAAGAGTTGTTTACGATTCATCGAAGAGGACTGAACCTTACGAATAAATTTGACCCTAGGTAGTGTTGGGTTTATAAAATATCGATTAAATGAACAAATCAATTAAATTTACATGACACCTTAAAAGTTTTAACTAAACTTGTATTTGCAATTTTGTCCGTGCGTAGTTAACTCAACGCGCATTTGTAACGAGGGTCAAATATGACCACACTAATATGAAACACGTTGTATATAAAATTGATTAAGCTCCACAGAACAGCAAGTCAAAATCTTTGGTTCAATCAAGAGTGTAAGCGCTTTGGGGTGTTTCCAAGGTACATCTGCCTAAAAACAAACAATAACTCAGTGTCGGCTAGGAATTCTATTTTAAAAGCAAAAACAGTGTGGCTAAACTCGGAAATTAGGAGTTTATTTAGAGTGAGAGACAATTTGAAGTGGCATTTAAAGGTTCTACACTCTGAGTTGTCATTCAGTTTACACAGAGTAGAATTTGATTTGTTGGATAAAAAGGCACGAGATTTAGCTTCTAAATTTATACATAAAAAATTTTTAATACAATCAAAAAAATTATTTAATCTAAGGGTGGGTAGAGGCGAGTTTTTTGATCGAAGGTGTTGTTTTCTAATCATACATTTTACCCCAGAATCAAGAACCTTTCTGATATTCATCTCAGCAACAGTGAGGTGTCCCTTTTAAATAAGGGCTTAAAATATTCCATACCTAAATCATTTAACAATAAAAAATCTTTAGAACCTTTGGCAGTAGATGCGGAGGTGGCAATCATTAGAAATAAGGGTGACATAATGTTGAAGGCACTGGTTGCACAAAAAATCGATTCTGTTTGTTTGTCTGGTACTTTTAACTCCGAATTGACTGTACAAAGGTCGATTCGCAACAAACTTAGGGACGGGGATGTGGTTCTGAGTAAGGCTGATAAGGGTAACACCGTGGTTTTGATCCCGAGGGAGGATTACATGGCAAGAGTCAATGACATCATTTCATCTGATGATTTTCAACACTTAACCTTCAATCCTACAGCTAAGTTCCAGGCAGAACTAAAGCTTGCTTTGAAATCCACGACTTATTTATTCCCTGAGAACTCTTCGTTGCATAAAACTTTGATAAACATGAATCCCAGTTGTCCGTTGTTTTATGGCCTTCCAAAAATACACAAGGAAGGGTGCCCAATTAGACCTGTTGTCGCATACAGGGGCGCGCCGGCATATAATTTGTCGAAGTTTTTGAACACAATCATTAAAGAAGCAATAGATTTTAACCCAAAATTTTCTATAAAAAATAGTACTGACCTCATAAACAAGATTAAAAATATTAAGTTACCGTCCAATGCTCAACTTGTGTCTTTGGACGTGAAAAGTTTATTCACTAACGTACCGTATAATGAAGTATTAGATATTTTGAGACACAAATTAACAATAAAAAGGATCAATTTTAATAAAATAGAGGAAATTTATAACCTAACAAGATTGTGTATGACTCAGAATTACTTTCAGTTCAACAACAGTTTTTTTCTACAGAGGAATGGTTTGGCTATGGGGTCGCCACTCAGTCCTTTAATAGCTGAAATATTTATGGATGCATTCGAGACTAACCACATAGTTGGGAACGTTCATGTCTTGTAGTATTTTAGATATGTGGATGATATTATTATATGTTGGACAGGAACAAAACGTCAGCTCAGTGTCCTTGTCTCCAAGTTGAACTCAGTACACCCTAGAATTGATTTTTCACTAGAGTTGGAGTCAGATTCCACTCTCAATTTCTTGGACCTTTCAATTACTAGAAGGAACGGTGTTCATGAGTTCCGTATCTATAGGAAACCAACAGTTACAGACACAGTTATTCCTTACTCATCCAATCATCCATGGCAACATAAAATGGCAGCTTTCCACAGCTTACTGAGCAGGTTACTGGCGGTACCGTTGAGCCCACAGGCATTTGGTGAAGAATTGTCCATCATTTGCTACATAGCACAAGGTAATGGCTATGACGTAGGAATGGTTCACTCATTATTAAATAAAAAACGTAGAAAGGCTAGTTTTCATTTATTATATCCGATTCAAGATCCACCTAGGAAGTACACGGCCTGTTTGCCGTTCGTGGGTCCCGTCTCGTTGAGTATAACTAAGATCATGAGGGAAAGTAGTATATTTGTTGCTTTTAGAACTCAGAATGCCTTGAGGGAGCTGTGTAATGGCAAGGATTCGGTGTCGGTCTCACGCAGATCAGGTGTTTATTTGTTGAGTTGTGATGAATGTGGTTTGAAGTATGTGGGACAGACTGACAGGTCCTTCGATATTAGATATAAGGAACATAGAGCGGCGTCCCGCAATGGTTGTCCTGAAAGGTCCCTCTTCGCGAAGCATCTTCTTGACACTGGTCATTCCTTGAACAATAGTAACACTTTTAAAGTTTTACGGTTATGTGAGAAAGGGTTCAAGTTAAGTGTTTGGGAAAGGCTAGAAATAGTTAGAAGAGATGCGGACACCTTACTCAACGAACAAATAGATTTTCACACATCTCCCTTACTTAATCTGTTTGCGAACAGACAGACACATTAACTGTTGTTGGTTTGTGTGTGTTATTTGGGTTTTCTATGCAACTTATCAAGAGACAGTAATTAAATCAAACAGATAAGGTCAAGTATTGGTGAATACCTATTTTTGGAACTTAGTTAGCATGATCTGAGGTTTCTACCCACATTGGTTATTGTAAAGAATCCTACATCGCGATAATGAAATTTGCACGCGTTTACTTATAAGCAAACACATTCCAACCACGAATTTTGCTGTTCTCTCTGAGACAGTCTTGATAATGCCTCGTTTAGAGGCGAAACAATTGTCGACGTTTTGTTGTCCTTTTGATTCTGCGAAAAATTAATGCTATTAATTAATGCTAAAAAGTTTTTTCTTAAAAAAATTTTTACTTACCATTGTTTTGTCATGGATTTTCGCCAAGTAACGCCTGTTTCTATCCAATATTTATGTATCGTTATGTAAATAAGCATCTGATACTATTGCTTAGCAATTAACAGTCTATTCAGGTTTAGCACTTCTGCTCAATCCAATCTGATTTGCGAATGAGCGAACGCAATTCTGGTAAATACAATAGTTACCTACCGGTAGCAGGCAATAGGGATATTTTACGCTTAACAGAACTGTGTGTCTACTGTGTGTGTACGTATTTGGAGCAAATTAACGTAAGGAACTGTTACTAGACATACTGACATTTGGTTGAGTCCCGCCTGAGATTATTATGATTATAAGAATTCTTATTAGGTATAGACAGAGAACGTTATAATATTTAAGATTTAAATCAAATCTCAAATTTATAAGTTAACAGTGTCCTATGTATCACTAAACTACTGGCAGTCCTTGGGCTGGACCTGTCTAACACAATAATTAAGTTAACTGCCGCAAATTACCCTGTAACGAGGTAAGGGTAACTTCCGAACAAAGACAAGACTTGAAGTTTACTGTTAAAATTAGGACATAAGTATTTCTTAGTTAACATTCACTGTGGTTGGAATCTTTTAAGTTTACCATTTACACGTAATTCATTCACTTCTCAATGTAGATACCTACTTTATATAAAATTATAAAGAGAAAGTATAAAAAAAACATTTAATTGAAAGAAATTAATAGAGGGCACGTAAAAGAAAGAAAACTGAACTACAACGAGAAACCCAAAAAGAAACAAAAATTAATTTATAGATATAAAAGAGAGTATCTTTTATTTCTATAAATTTATTTTATCTATTCATTTCTTTTGTTATTTCTGTTTGCTCTTTTAAGCATCACGTTAAAACTTGATACTAATTTGATACTACACATTCATATAAGAATACTTCTCGTCCCGAGAAATAGGTCCTGTCAATGTCTTGGAATCGAGACAACTATTCCACACGAGCGGTTCCACGGGCGTTACCTAGTCAGAGTTAATAAAAATATGTACTTGGTAACTCGAAATGAACACAGCTGTCAAAACAGGGAATGAAAGAAATGAGATTAACATTTGATTGGACAGGCGCTCAAATAATAACTCGGCGAGTCGACGACGCAGGAGGCGGGAAGCGTGGTATAATGCCTACGTGAAAAACTCCGAGCTTTGGGAATTAAATCTTTAAACGCCGCTTAACCACACTCTAATTCACTGGGACTACTCTCGTCGTAAATGTTACGTACCAAAGCTTTGATATAATCAACGCTATAAAATTTGCAATTCAATTCAAAAGGCATAAATAATTTTACACATTCGAGGTTTAAATATTCGAGGCACAAATTAGCCAGTTCTTAATGAATTGCTATAACTCCCCATTTTCATAAGTAAATACACGTTTTTTCTCCTTCAAAGCGTAGACAGAGATTGTTTGGCCACGGTATGAATCCTACAAGGATTCATTTAGCATTAGGTCTCTTTTTAGTGCACCTCGTTCCGAACATTTGGGCATAATACCTTTCCTCTCAAAACATGTAATCAACAATACATATTGCTCTGTCATATACCATTATTGTTCGCACAAAAGTTTATTGGTACACAAAGCAATAGGAGATTACAAACTGTACGCAGTCCAGGCATAAATCATTATACATATTATCATAAATAAATATGCAATGGCGTACCGTATTAAATTTCATCTCGCTGTGTGCTTGGCGAGTTTCCAGGACCACGATTACCGGTAAACACGGATGTGGGAAATATTGGATATACTTTTATTTCATTGACCTAGCAGGCAATAGGGATATTTTAAGCTTAACAGAACTGTGTGTCTAGTACCAGTTCCTTACGTTATAGCTAGTAAAGTATTTTTATATCTGTGACGTAAAGAACTGTTATTGACCGAGCGACCGAAGCGTCTACATTTCGAGACTGCACAGTTTTGCTTTCGTCCGTCTGTCTGTCTGTCTGTATGTGTGTTCCGGGCTAGCGGCCATTTTATTCACATATCATTGGGAAGGAAATATGTGTTATGATATTACCTTATATGGAATCCGTTGCTCGTGATCTATAAGTTTGTTCTTGAAAACCCATTCTCATTTTGTGACTGGATGTCGAGACATCATTGTAGGTATTTATTGGTATATATACTATTTTATCATAGTATACTTTTTGAGCGTGTACCTAGCAATAAATTATAATCAATATCTAATCATTTAGGCCACAAAGTAATATTATAAATACATTTTTATGTGATTATAAACTTCTACATTATTATTTCTGCTTCCTTAAAGGAAATTGTACTGCCAGTTTCAAGAACCTGGCAATGAAAACGCTCTTATGCTGTTTTTATTTTTTCGAAGTCTGTGAACGTGGACTGTTTATAACAACGTGTCCACGTTTCATACATCCTGCACCGTGACTACGTAAAACCGCTTCAACGTTATCTCGGCGTACTTCACGGTGCTATCCATTTTCTATCCATTAAGGGTCCTTGATTCTTTCGCAAATTATTTGTCTTTTTCCTACTTGCTGTTCTTTGGTGATTTCATCTTAATTCAAAATCAGTTAGTGATTTCTTTTTCTGAGTTGAAAGGAGATTGTCCACATTTCAATAGACCGTCGTTTCGTAACAAATAATTTTGTATGACAGCGAAAATCAGATATTAAATTAAATTGATATCGTACTTTCATAGGAAATAAAAATATTCTGTTATTTTGTGGGGTTTTCTCTCATTCTTCGTTTTGCCGTTAAAATTAGAGGTTAGTTTTGAAGCAAATGTCCATCAATCCGTCAAATCAATTTTGTTCAAAAAGTGCTAATCGTTATATGGATGAACATGGATTTAATTCAAATAAGATAGAAGTAATAGTTCCAACACACTTATAAATAACCCTGAAAATGTAATACCTACCTAGATACCTACACATCAATGTTTATATTTTAATTCTATTTAATGCATGGTCCGGTAATGGACAATTGGGTGGCCACATCATTGGGTATACCCACTTGTAAGTGATGCACCTGCCGATCAACGGACAAGATACTGGCCAATAAAGGGCATGTACGCCCCTGGTGAAAAGTGGATGTACAAATGCCTCTGTATACCCTTTCTTAGATATAAATATTTATTTTGGACATTCTCACACAACGTCATCAAGCCTAAGCTTGCATTACTTATAACCAATCAACCACATATACAAAATCACGTATCTAGGATCTAGATAACTGATAAACATACATAGGTAGGTATATCTATTTCTAAATAGGTACCTACAAAACAATATACATAGAAAATATATTTAAGTAAAAGTAGTAATTAAAAGGAATTTTCTAAGTTCGACGTCATTTACTATTTAAAAAATTTACTCATAACAGTCTATAACAGTATTCCTCCTTCCTATTGACTTTTACATCCACTGCCCTCCTACTAGGTAACTCGGTAGGTATAATGACCACGGCGCACTGCTTTGTTTTGTTCTCAGTGTAATATTAGATGTAAACCAATGCATTTACGATCTACTTATTGCAATCATCCAAGAATAATTCATCTAGGTATATCTTGGTGTCACTGAAAAATGTTGTGTCGAATTTTGGTGTCGATGTTATCGCTTTTGATACTCCATAGTAGTCCATAGCAAGGTCTTCAGTCATACTCCTATCTCTTAGGAATAGTTTGCATAATATGGACAAAAACAACGAGTCGAATAGTGTTTTGTAACCATCGCTTGAAACTACAATACTAAAATACGATATTAATCACCAATGTCTATGAATTTCTACGAGAAACATTACATACTTATCCCTTAGATTTTTTAATAATTTAGAATAAATAATCTAAGATTACGAGAATTTCTAAAAAAATACCAAATTGTCAAGAGGACGTTTGTTTTGACTTTTGATTTAATTGTTTTTTTATTATTTGTCAATTCAGCCTGAATTTTATGTAAATCTTCAAAACATTGCTTTACATTATTTAATTATTAAAACTTGTAAAATGAGTATGTTATTCAATTTGCTTTATGAAAAAACATAAGTTTACTTTAAATCTGTAGTTTTCTTACAAAAAAAAACAGAATTTCAAAATGTTGATAATTATATTTTCAAAAAGTTTAGTAAGAACTACACCGCCTCTTCATATCATTCGATCCGATACTCTTATGTATTTCTCTATTAATTTGATTTTACTGTTAATACGTTCGGGTCGGTCGGACATCCGACGTAAAATCGTAAAATTCGAATCATGACATCCGGTCCGACATAGTGCATTTGAGTAAGAAGACAATTAAAAACGATTACACCACTAATTATATAAAGGTTTAAACGCCACATACGATTTTCTTCGAGTGAATTAAACGATTGTTAAAAAAATATTATATGATTTATCAATTTACTTGTAGCCATACACTTTTTATTTAGGTTTTTAAAAAAGAAACGGCTTCTGAACATACCTACTCCTTTGGAATATTAGGGCTTAGGCTATGTTGTGCAAAATACTTAACTATATAGTTTACTTAATTAGGGTGCATAGTGGTGATATCTTAGAGAACCTTACCTGGAAATGGTGCACGTGGCAATCACAGACGAGGCTGTAGCACACCTTGTGCCGAAAGTTACTGGCGAAAAGTAGGTAAAAATATGCTTTTGCTCACCTTTTCGGGTAAGTAGGCGTTGTTATGTATTTATATCACCATTATAAAGTTTTTCCATCCAGCTTCTGATATTTTGGTATATTCTCAAGCGAGTTTACGGTGAGTTAAGAGCATATGTTAAACATCCATAAAACACCATTTGCAATAAAATTTTGTGATAAAAATATGTTGGTACTAACATCAATTTAAAATCTTGTTTTATGGGTAACCAAACCTTTCTTTTGGATGACAATAAACTGTGATTTAAAAATTGATAAGATAATTATTTTTTATTATATTAACAGTAAAACCAAACTCTAACGTTAGCGGTTTGTTATACTCGTATCTTTTCTTATCAACAAAAGAAAAGAGAGATAATTTCAGATTTAAAGAAAAAATTGGTAAGTGAAATCTCCTAATCTCCTAAATCAGACTGTTTAGCTTCAAATGCACATCGATTTGATAATTTTCGATCTCAGTCCGTATCATGAAAAAAGCGATTGACTACCACGTTTGTTACACGAAAATCATGCATAGGTAAACTTTTCTTACAATTGATTAAAAATCAAAATTGATTACTTACCCTAATCCCTATAATATACAACCTATATAAAACTAAGTACGTTTTAATACATAAGAAATATTTTCAATGGTGTCCTTAAAACGAGAAATCTCTCGATTCATTCGCGACTTCACATCTGAGACGATATAGAAACACCTGCGGGTCGGAGATTTACAGCGCTACGTGGAAAAGTAAAGGCGGCTGTTGAGGATGCGACTAATTGAATGACATTTTATTAGCAATATTGTTACAAATTTTAATACTTTTATATGACAATTTTCAACATAAACTGGGTAAATCTCAATGATAATTAAAACTTATTTTGTTTTATGTGTCCACAAAGGTAAAAATAAAAGTAACGGAAACACAACTCAATACACAATCCCTTCGTTGAAGACTGGTACGAATATCAGCACTAGTGAAACCCCTGTGTCGCAGATTACCAGTTAATCAGGGATAAAATAATGGAGCAGTATTTACTTTGAAAAGTATATTTTACATAACACCTATAAAGATCGGGGCCTGAGGATGGCGGGATAGCCACCCGCCTTCCTTACAGAAGCAGGCTAGAAGGGTTAACGTAACTAGATTCACTCGACGACGCGGGATAAAACCCATCCCCAACGACACGGGATTTTCATTCCGACCAAACCCCAGAAGATGCCTCATAGCTGGCCAAAGTACGCCGGGCGCCACCGGTAATACCGTCTGGTCTCACGAGAGACGCCCGTAGCAATGGACATGGGAGAGGCTGCGATCTCGCGGAATTAAAAAAAAACAAAGTCACAAAGTAACACTTATGAACGTCAAAAAAAGAAAATGCTTCTACATTTACATTTACCGCCAGATTCGCAAGGCAATAGGTAGAGCCTGTGAGGAAAGAACCTGGCAAGAAAAACTCACGGCCACTCTTTTTATTCGCCGGTAAATACAATGATTCTGTTACAACAATAAAAAGAGGGCAAGGGCAGTACGTGACCATGTGTGGACCAAGTGAACTTAAAAATTATGTATCTCTGTTATTCACAAAAAAAGTCAAATACTAGTTAAAGGTGCCACATAATCTCAAAGTACCCCTACCTTACAATATCATAATAATAATAATTTAATGTCTACCTACCATATACAAACTTTTTACATCCATCCTGAGAGTAAAAATATATTCACATGTACAAAACAATAACATCTTGTCAATCTCTCAGAATGGATGTAAAAGTGGGGCACGTGGTACGAAAGAACTCCTTATTATTGACATGGCTGTTTGCCAGCAGGTACGCCGCAACCGAAAGAACCTTGCGACATGCTGGATTGACTATAAGAAAGCGTACGATTCTGTGCCTCATACATGGCTTCGGAGGGTGCTAGAGCTGTATAAAGTTGATGCAACTCTATGCACCTTTTTGGGGTCATGTATGAGACAATGGAGTACGGTTCTTGTTTATCCAGGGTGTCGTCAGGTTCTAGGAGGTGGTGTACCAATAGGGATTGAGAGAGGTATTTTCCAGGGTGATAGTCTGAGTCCGTTGTGGTTTTGTCTAGCACTGAATCCTCTCAGTACGTTACTAGAGGGTTCAGGGTTAGGCTATCGGATGCGGAGAGGGGGTCAAATTTTATCCCAACTTTTTTTTTTTTTTTTTTTTTTTTTTTTTTTTTTATATTTGGTTCGCCAAATTGACGCCGCCCGCCTGGTGGTAAGTCGTGACGACGTCTAGCGATTGTGGGCCACTCTCACAGCACACATTACTATTGAGAGTGGCCCTCAACTTGACGACCTACTGATGTGCCTCTTCACGCTCCGCTTAAAGAACCCAGGATTATATGTGGGAGGAAACACGTGCTCAGGCAGGGCGTTCCAGGCCACTATCGTTCGGCAGAGAAACAAACGATTAAAACGTTCGGTTCTCGCGAACATGCTATCCACTGTGTGGGGGTGGCATCTCTGCCCGGCACGAGTCGTTCGGGATCGGAAGGAAGAGGGTGGGATCAGATTGAAGAGCTCTTCAGAACACTCGCCGTGGTAAATACGGTAGAATGCGGCCAAGGAAGCTATTGTTCGGCGCTGAACTAGCGGCTCAAGGCTTCCCGTTACCTCCGGACAATCTATAATACGGATAGCCCGTCGCTGCATAGCGTCGAGAGCGTCCAGCAGATACTTCGCGGAGCCGTCCCAGAGGTGAGAGCAGTATTCGACGCAGGGTCTAATCTGCGTCTTGTACAGCAGACACCTCTGGTCCGGTGTAAAGAATCTCTTTACCTTATTCAGTATTCCTAGCTAGCTAGCCCTATACATCTTTCGATGTAGTTTTTATTATTGAGCTCTCGACGAACGTCTATGCCAAGGATATCAAGGTTGTCCTTCATTGGTAATAATGCATTCTGAAGAGAGGGTAGGGGAAGGAAAGGGGATTTCTTCGCAGTAAATGCACACGCCTGTGTTTTGCGGGCATTGAACTCGACCAGGTTCTCGGTACCCCATTGAGAGATACTGTCGAGGTTACGGTCGAGATCAGCCACGAGTCGTCGTCTCTCCTCCTCAATCTCAGATCGCCCCGCCGTCGGACGAACCGAGTAACTCCCGTGCAGTGTGCTGTCATCTGCATAGCAATGAATGTTCCCGAGGGATAGCATATCATTGATATGCAGAAGAAAGAGAGTTGGTGATAGTACGGACCCCTGCGGTACCCCGGCATTCACTTGCAAGAAGCGAGAAGCCTGGCCATCGCAGAGGACCCGCACTCGGCGCTCGTTTAAAAAACTGGCAATCCAGCTGCACAGTTGAGGAGGTAGACCATATGCCGGAAGCTTGGAAAGGAGCGAAGCATGCCAGACCCTATCGAAGGCTTTGGCGATGTCCAGGCTAATAGCCAAGGACTCGCCGTGCCTTTCCATAGCCCCACCCCAGACATGCGTTACGAATGCCAGAAGATCACCCGTTGATCGCTTTGGCCTGAAGCCGTATTGTCGATCATTGATTAGCGAGTGATCCTCTAGGAATTGCATGAGCTGCTTATTTATAAGGAGCTCAAGCACCTTGCAAATGACTGAGGTGACAGCTATGGGTCGATAGTTGCCTGGATCGGACCGATCCCCTTTCTTGGGGATCGGTTGTACGTTCGCCTCCTTCCAGACCTCCGGCACGAGCCCTGAAGAGTATGACAGGCGGTACAGACGCGTTAATACTGGAGACAACTCAGCTGCACATTTTCGTAGCACCACCGCCGGAATGCCGTCAGGGCCACTGGCTTTCCGCGTGTCGAGTGACCGCAGCACTGCCCGTACATCACATTGCCTGATAACAATATCAGGCATTGTGTGGCCACAGTTGGCGATGGCGGGGGGCTGCAGGCCACGGTCGTCGACCCGGGAATTAGCCGCAAAGAGGTCTGCGAGCATATCCGCTTTCTCTTGGGCTTTGTGAGCCAGTGTTCCATCTGGGTAACGCAGTGGTGGCAGCGAGGGCTGACAAAAGTTAGATTGCACGGCTTTGGCCAGTTGCCAGAATCCACGGCTGCCCGTGGGATGGGAAGTGAGCTCCTGACCAAGCCGCGCGACGCGCTGGGCATCCGCTCTCTTAAAGGCCCTCTTACTCGACTTTGTGGCCCGGTTGTACGCTGCTTTGAGGTGGCCCACGTTTGGGTCGCGCACAGCTCGGGCCCTGATCCAGGCGCGATATGCCGACTGTTTTTGTCGAACAGCTTTGGCACAATCTCGCCCGAACCAGGGACGGGCTCTGCGGATACTGGCGACATCAGTGAAAGGGATGTAATAATCCATCCCTAAACTGATCTCGCCAGCAATAGCAGAAGCACTATCCGAAGGAGCCTTTCCTACAAAGCAGCGCTGGCTCCAGGGGACGGACGCATAATAATCGCGTAGACCGTCCCAATCCGCTGACGAGTAGTGCCATAGTCGTCGTGACGTTTGTACAGGACGTGCAGGAGGTGACACCTTCATGCCAGCGTGAACAACACAGTGGTCGGAACTACCCAGTGGGGCTCCTACTGAAACACTGTACTGGGCTGGGCGACTCGTCAGCAGTAGATCCAGCAGAGCGGGCGCGTGATCTGACCTGTCTGGTATCCGGGTGATCCCGCATACCATCTGGGTCAGACCGTGGGAGAGAGCGAACGCATGGGCGGCTCTACCCGCATGATCAGTCTTGAGGGACCCCAGCCATTCAATGTGATGGCCATTGAAGTCCCCCAGAAATACTAGGTCAGCGTTCGGGAACCGCACCTGCGCTTCATCAGCCGTCTCGCTGAGGTACTGGAAGAGCTTTGTTGTCTCAGAATCCCCTGTGTGGGATCGGTAGACGCACACGTAGATCTGGCTCATAGAGCCATGGTCTACGTGCAGCCAAAGGACGGAATTGGAGGGGTTCTCTAGGCAGCGCAACCGGCGGCAGCAAACATCCGCCCTAACGAACACGCACACCCCGGCTTTGTCTCGAAATTGTTCCTCGATGACATAGCCGGGGTAACACAGGTAAGACGTGTCGTCAGGGCGGCGTATTTGTGTCTCCGTGAGGAACATCACAGCGGGCCGTGCCATCTCAAGGTGGTGGTGGACGGTATCGAGGTTCGCATGGAGTCCACGGACGTTAGTGAACTCCACCTCGAAATGTGAAGTTGTGGGGTTTCCTAGGGCCGCTGTGTAACGTTTTTTTCTTTTTTGTTGCACTGCCATTGTAGATTTTGAAGAAGAAGCGTGAAGACAGGGCGACATTTGGTGCAGCAGTAAGTGACAAAGCGCAGGGGCTAGCTTTGTCTAGAACCGTGTGGTTAGGTCGGAGCCGACTCGTTGGACGGAAGGGCTCCCAAACCCCCCTGATGCAAGGCCGCCGCTACCCCACACCGGTTACCACCCGGAGCGGCGATCCCACATCAGGATTATGCGCAACATGTGGGGCAGCCTCCTGGGGTGGTTGGCCCCAGGCGGGCCCCATGACTGTGTTGCGGGCGGCCGCGGCAACGCCGTTGCTAAGGGTCTCCCTGGCCGGCGAATCGACCCACACCACCCACACTAGACTCCGTTTCGCCCCCACTGGTCCCATGCCTGCTGCACCATACATCGCCCCGGGCCCGGCGGTGCAGCTGCTGAACCCCTAACGCAACCCAGCCTGGGCTGGGTTACTTGGGGGGCTTTAGCACAGCTGCACGGTGGTACCCCCCCGGACCAACACTGTTGTACCACCTGGTACCCACGTAGGGGCCGAAGCCACTCCATAGGTACCGTAAATTAACGAGCCTCGTCCGTTTATCAGCAGGTGCGCCACTAGCAGGTGAGGTCGCTGGGGCCCTATAGATGTTGGTAGAGCCCCTTTGCACCCTTTTTTACATGGATGACCTAAAGTTATTTGCCCCTAATGGCCCCGATTTGATGGCTTTGCTAAAAGTTACTGAAACTTTTAGTAAGGCCATCAGTATGGAGTTTGGGGTAGATAAGTGTGCGGTCATGCATGTAAAAAGGGGCGGGATTGTGGAATCTGAAGGAGTCAATCTTTCAGATTTCACACGATTTGGGTCGCTCTCCGCAACCGAAACCTACAATTATCTAGGTATGTCTCAAGCTCTGTGTATTGCTGAGACTGACATGAAACAGAAGTTGCAGGATCGTTTCTTTGGCCGCCTGAAAAAAATACTGAAAAGTCTTTTATCAGGCGGTAACAAGGTGCGTGCTGTCAACGGCTGGGCCATGCCAGTCTTAGTATACTCTTTTGGCATACTTAGATGGACTCAGACGGAGTTAGAAGCTCTGGATAGGAAGGTGCGTTGTCTATTGACTTCATATCGAATGCACCACCCACGTTCGTCAGTAATGAGGTTGTATATACCACGGAAATGCGGGGGTCGGGGATTTTTAAATACCAAGACTCTCCATAACCGTGAGATATGCAACCTTAGAGAGTATTTCCTGCAGGTGGACGTGGATGTGCATCGAGATGTTGTGGCAATAGACAACGGACTGACCCCGCTGTCCCTTGCGAAAGAGAACTGGCGCAAACCTGTAATATTAAGTGTATCTGATCGGAAGGAAATATGGAAGAGCAAGGAACTGCATGGTCGATTTTATCGGGCTCTAAATGGGCCCGATGTTGATTCAATAGCATCGGTATCCTGGTTACGATTTGGTGATCTCTTCGGAGAAACTGAGGGTTTTATCTGTGCAATCACTGACGAAGTCGTGATGACGAATATCTATCGGAGATTTATTGTCAAAGATGGGACGCTAGACATCTGTCGGGCATGTCATCGTCCCGGAGAATCTTTAAGACATATTATCTCTGGTTGTTCCCGTCTTGCGAACGGTGAGTATTTGCACAGACACAACCAAGTAGCCAGGATAATCCACCAGCAACTTGCTCTAAAGTATAATCTTGTCGACGTGGAGGTACCTTATTACAAGTATGTGCCCGACCCAGTTCTTGAGAACGGTCATGTCACATTGTATTGGGATCGATCTATTATCACTGATAGGACTGTTATAGCTAACAGACCTGATATAGTGATAATGGATCGATTAAAGCGCCTTGCAGTAATTGTCGATATCACTGTGCCACATGACGAGAATCTCGTGAAAGCAGAAAAAGATAAACAAATTAAATATTTAGACCTAGCTCACGAGATTGTCGACATGTGGGATGTGGATTCGGCGATTATTGTTCCGATAGTCGTATCTGCGCATGGTCTAATAGCCAAGAGCCTCGACCTCCACCTACAGAGGCTCGCGTTAGGCAGCTGGATCAAGGGCTTGATGCAGAAGGCGGTTCTGTTGAATACGGCCCGTATTGTGCGGAAGTTCCTGTCTTTGGAGCCCTAACCACCGGTAGCTTGGTCCCTGTACCCGATGCCGGTGGGTTACTGTTTTTTATATTTTTAAATGTATTTTTTTATAAATCTATTTAAAAATGTAATAAATATGTGTTAAGTGTTAATAAAGAGAATAATTTAACAATAATAAGTGAGTTTCAGCAATAAAACAACATTTCAAACAGAAGTAGCCCCTATGTAGCTCGAGTGATGAGCAAGCAACTCATTGCCATTTCTCTGTATCGTTTAGATAATCTTTAATAGTATAATATGCCTTTTTTAGGAGGTGTGTCTTAACAGCCACTTTGAATTTATTCAAAGGAAGGTTCATAATGTTTAGAGGAATTGTGTTATAAAAACGCACACCAAATCCTGCAAAGGAGTCATGAACCTTCTGTAACCTGTCAAGATCCTAAGGTTGAGGTTTAAACCTCAACTCAAATCGCACATATCGATAAACAGATGAAGCTCTAAAAACCTCCTGCTCCCATAGGTGCGACCCGTTATGTGGACCCAAGTAAATAATTAACTCGCTAATTAGAACCTAAATTGCATCTTGGAACAATCATTATAATAAATAATGTAAGTAATAAAAAAACTACACTTTGCAAACGAGCTTTGCAGGTATTTGCAATTCACCAAAAATAAATCCGAGTAGGTACCGTGAACAGTTGGCATTAAACACATCTCATTATATAATTATAATGAGTCGTGTGCCGGCTAATCGCAGTTCTTTGTCTGAACTGACAGAACAATGTGGAGGCCCATTCACGAGCAGTCTTTGTGAATGTTCACGTTTAATTTATTACCGCTCTTTTAGTCAGGAGTTTCGAACGAGTTCATGTTATAATTCTTCGTGTCATGGAAACCCACTTTGTGCACGGACTTTTTACTTTCATAATAAATCTTTATTTAAACTATGACTTAACTACTTATGACCTCATTGTGAGGAATGCCACTCTTGATTTTCTTTTAGTCTGCTTTTTTTTAGTTTAGCGTACTGGTTAAGTGATTATTTTCTCGACTACAACTTAAATAAATAATTTTAATGAAGAAAGAAAATTAACATCAGAAGAAGAAAATATTTACACTTATTTTCTACATTATTTACTAAAACTGGTATATTTTTCTTTTATATTTATTATGATGTTTATAAGCGTCGTCACTGTAAAGCTTTGGTTTGCTAAAGCTGTCACAAAATAATAATGGAACAAACAAAAATAAACTTGGAACAAAACTGAAAGAAACAGTAAAATATTGTAATTGATAAACAATTGTTTTGAAAAAATATGAGAATAAAGAAATAATGGGATAGAATTTAATTTCGAGTATTCAAAGTAAATGACAACCGGACCTATTATATTGTTTGAGTATAGGAAAGATTGAAACACACTGGTCCTACGTCTCGACGTCTGAAGTTTACATTATCTACGCGCTAAGTCATAAGTCATAAGTCATTTATTTCTTAACAAACAAACATTTGTGTCGAAATTAAACATAATAAATAATAAAAACATAAAAATTGATAAATATTTAAAAGATGTCAATAAACAATAACGAATACCTACATCCTACATAACAAAAAAATACAAAATTCCAGACAAATCTATTAAATAATGTCAACCTACCAATATAAATAACACAAGACAATATCACCAATTATCATATTTCATCAAATCATAAATAAAAAAATGTCAATAAGAACTATATACAGTACAAAATAAAAATTCGAGATAAAATGTGAAATAGATTATGTCAATTATTATTGTTCAACCTCACTGGCGCTCGTGTTCACGTGCACCGCTCATGTTCTATCATTCATAAACTCCTCCACGCTATAATAACATTTCTCTAGTAAGAATATTTTTAATTTAGCCTTAAAAGTGGTATGATTGCATATTGATTTGTACTCAACAGGCAATCTATTGAACAACTAGCTGACCCCGCGAACTTCGTACCGCCTAACAGTCAATGAATGTCGTGTTACTTTTTAGCTGAACTAATTTAGGCTTTGATGAACGTAAAACAATGATACAAAATAATATATTTATATAGATAGAAACAAAAAAGTATTTTATTATGATGAATGATGATGAAAACATACATACAGAATGAGAATAAAAATAAAAAAAAATAAAAAATAATAATTAAGTACTTCAAACTCATGTCAGAAAAAAATGATTGAAAACTATGTTGTCCATATTGGAAAAAAATTAATAAAACTCGGATTAATTCATTAATAGGATTTTCATTCAAGCACTTTGTGGTAAACGACATTCTTTGTTTTTTGGTCAGGCGCAAGAACAAATAAAGCGGATGGTTTGCCGACACGTGAGCATGCCACGTACAATTGACCATGAGAAAAACATGCATTTTCTAGATTGAGGCCACAAATAGTCAAGGATTGGCCCTGTGATTTGTTGATCGTCATGGCGAAGGCAAGACGAATCGGGAATTGAATTCGTTTAAACTCAAAGGGCATATCCGTTGGGATCATCGGAATCCTTGGAATAAGAACTTCCTCATCTTTAAATTTTCCTTTAAGTATCGACGCGTGAATCACATTGCTCATCAGTTTTCTTATCACCAAACGCGTTCCATTACACAGTTTTGGTTGGTTTAAATTTCTAAGCATGATGACTACCGAGCCAACTTTAAGTTTTAAATTGTGCGGTGGTAAACCAGGCACATCCAAGGAGTTTAAAAATTCAGTTGGATAATTAGTGGCTTCTTCTTCGTTTGTTACACAGTCGATAGATTTGAATGAATACAGAGTACCTACGATTTGATTTTGAATTATAAAATTGAGGTCATCTACATCTTTATTTTTAGCGGCCAAAATTGCTCGCTCACTTAACCATTTACTATTTTTGTGGTTAGCAATGATATCCGGGAATACTTTGTGGATAAGCTCGTCTTTTGATGATACGAAATTGCAAAAATTTGGAGGAAATGAAATCAAACCGCTCGATTTGTCAACAGGAACACGGCCATTACCGATAGTCAGCAATTGCTTCGAGAAATCATCAGCAGATAGATCGTTCAACAATGCAACTCTCATATTTACAGACAGTTGAAGTTTCTTTACATATCGCCACAGATTTGATGCTTTGAGGCAAGCGTTTATTTCGTCGGCAGCAGTAGATCTTGGAATGACTGGTAGTGTTTGTCGGAAATCGCCAGATAATAAAATCATTGCACCACCAAAACATCTCGAGTCATTGCGCAGATCTTTTAATGTTCGGTCTAGTGCTTCCAATTCGCGTTTGTGCGCCATTGTGCATTCGTCCCATATGATGATTTTTGATGCTACTAAAACTTTGGCCATTGCGGAGTGTTGCGAAATGTTACATGTCGGTTGTTCAGTAGTTTGAAGGTTTAATGGCAATTTTAACGCTGAGTGAGCCGTACGGCATCCGTCTAACAATGTGGCCGCTATTCCAGAAGAAGCAATTGCTGCCGCAATTTCGGATCTCGCACGTACAGTGGCCAAAATCAATGACATGAGGAATGTCTTCCCAGTTCCACCGGGGGCATCCAAAAAGAATAAGCCGCCATTTTCATCATCAATTGCATTAATCAGTGTATCATAGACTTCCCTCTGCTTAGGATTCAACAGAGGTACATTCGTTTGAACAGATTGGATTAGTTCATGTGGATCATATTCACGTTCACGTTCCAATTCTCTATTAAATGCGTCATTCATTCCGCGATCTGGCGCTGGCATTCCTAACCTAACTAACAAACTGCCGCACATGAGGTAACACATATCTTCGATCAAGAGCAAAGTCTGGTTATGGATCTCCTCATTCACCTCAAGATCGGAATTTCTTGAGCTGACGCGAATTCGATGTAAAATATCTTCTGACATGTTATCTTTGTATTTGTTCCACAGGTCACGTGGGTTCGATGGGAAGCATGTTGAAATGATGATAGCAAATAATGTGCGTATCTGACTTGGAGATGCAGAAATAATTGCTTCAGCGATTGTCGTGTCCCAATGAGTATCGTTTTCAAGCAAATTTAGCTCTTGACATGCTGCACGAAATTTGGGGCACACGATACCATTAACAGTTCGTAGTGATTCAAATGATGTTGGCCCTCGAACATGTACCAGCAACAACCGCAAATAGAAACATACATCATTCTTCGGATGAACTGTGTAAATACGACCAAGAGCATCAGAAGAACGCATATCTGGATGACCAGGAACTGCATCGCCTTGCTTCCGACGTTGAAATTTCTTCGATGTAGCGTTCCAAGTGTAATAACGTGGCATTTCTGAGTAAAGCAAAGTTCGTGCGAACGGATCGCTTTGACAAATCGCAAAGAAACTGGTCAGTGTTGTCGCTGGAGGTGTTTCGGCACGTTGAGCAGCATTCGACGCTGTGAAATATACTCTCTGACCGTTCTCTAGATGCACCACCAAATGTAAAACAGTGGGATGATGTTCGTGAATAGAGAATGAAAATATACGCCAAATTGCTTCATTGCAGTTCACATATCTACCAACTTGATAGCGCGTGATTTCATCTTTGTTATTGGATGTTTGGATACCAAAAACCGCCATGTCGCTCCCTTTCGTGACATATTTGCAAATGTAATTAATTGACTTGACCGAATTGCAATACTCAACATTACAATGTGTTTTGAATGTTTTGGAAAGAAGTGGCGAATATGGAACAATCCAACGATTTCGTAGTTGTCAACTACGAAATCGTTTCCTTTCACTTTAGTTGTGATAGTTCTACCATTATCATCGGGCGATCGCCGTCATCGCCGATATAATGGATAACCATCGTTGCCTGTAATGGTCTCTGCCGTCAATTTTCGTGGATACCGTTTGGAACACTTGCCGTCGACCATGCACGGTGATTGTCGGTTGATAGTGCCACACGGTCCATGAATCATATTCGTGACTACAACATCATGTAGGTCTGGATCGGTTTCAGGAGCAGGAATCTCCGCACATATGATGTCATCTATTTGATAAGGCCGAATTCTTTCGACTAACCAAATCAGAATGTGAGCATGCGGTAGGCCTCGTTTTTGCCATTCGATTGAATACATCCAGCATCGAGTATTCCCAAAGACGTGTTGCTTAACAATGTAATTCATTAGTGACCGAATTTTTTGCCTGAAAACACGTGCGGTGATGTCGTGTCGATCACTTGAAGTTTGTCCGGGAAGCAGCAATTGAATAATTTCTATCCATTTCGGATTACATGTAAATGTAATGAATAGATCTGGCCGACCATAATTACGAACATATGTCATTGCATCTTGCGCATATTCATGCAAATGACGCGGGCTACCTATGTATGTCGCCGGTAAAATAGTCAATCGACCAACATTTTCTGAATCTCCTTCTGTGCTAATTGCATCGCGTAAATGGATATACTCTTCCGAACGCAATTTAGCTTGATTCAACCGAATGAAAGTCAGGCGCTCCGTTTCGATTAAACGTACATGTCAACGCAATATTGTTGAAGCAGTCGACGAAATCGCAACAAATAATTGTCAGAATTTTCACGAATCATCAAACGATATGCGTAATAATTCATCGAACTAACCTTCTTGGTAGTTTCCTCACCTGAAACAAATGCAGTAAAAATTGTATTTTAGAACCCGTAATAGGTTAACGACTCTTACAGCTACTCTCTACTGAATTAGAAATTACAACTTTTTTTGAGTACTAAAAGCAAACAGAATAAAATGTATATCAAGTTAAAATGAAAACAACAATATTGATCTTACCATTCAGTGGATTAATCATTTTGATATTAAAGTGATATCCATCGTCTCCTTGCCAAAACATCAGCGGGTATTGTAACGCGTCATATGAACGGTGTTTTATATATTCTTTGTAGTTGCCCAGTATTGCGTCGTGTAAGTACAATATAACGTGTTTCCAAGTTTTCACCAACAATCAGGATTGCCACTTCATCGATTATTGGAGCATTAAATGCGCGTTCATGTGTTCCAGCTGGTCTTTTATCTGCTCTGATCACAACTTTATAGTCATCACTTGGCATGCGCTCTAAAGCAGTCTTGAACAGCCTGACCAATGCATGATGTTCATGAAGCATTTGCTGCAGATCTTGGAGAATTGCTCTTTTCGTAGCTGTGTTGATCCCTTGACGCCGGTTAAGTTGTTCTTCCATATTGCCCATGAAGTATATTTGCAAGAATGTATGCTGTGCATCTTCTATAGGTTGCAATGATCCAATGCGATGGCAAATCTGGCCTTGAATCTGTAAAGTCAAAACCATAGTTATAGTTAGATTTACAAACACTTTTTTTACAAACACTTTTTTTTTCAAATAATAACATGCCATTTTTATTTCAGAGACAAATACAGAAATCTAACAAACTACATTCCAGATTTTTTTTACAATGATAGAAAATAAAGTTTTTAACGTAAATTACCTTAAATGTCGGATTATATCCGTGTTCTTCGATAATTTCCGCCCCAAATGAAGTCATTTGGAAACAGACATTGTATTTTTGAGTGTTCGCTAGAAAATGTCGTGATTCTAGTGTTTCGCCATAAAGCAGGGAGCACAATGGCTCTGGTGGCGGGACCAATAATGGCAATTTCACTTTACCACTAAGGCAGCACAAACCAGGCGTTTCACCAGCAAACTTCAATGCTCCACAATGCTGGCAAACAACGTCCATTGGACCAATGCAAACTAAACGATGCAAGCTGTAGTCGATGGTGCAATCATACAGAAACGCTGCTCGATTCAAATCAATACTTGAACCATTTCTTCTTGCACTTCGAAGATTATTCCTCTGTTCATCTGTACGATAAGCTCGACGATTTCTCGTTTCTAACCTAGCCGTTTCACGGGCTGCCTCTCTTTGCTCTTGTGTTTGAGAAGCACGAATTAAGGCCCTTCTTTGCTCCATACTAACGCGGCGCTGTTCTCGTGCAATTTCTCGTTCTCCATCAGATAATTGACTCGCGATATTCCGTTGCCTAATTGCATTACGGCTTCGCTGGGAAAGATTAGATCTTCTAGGACGCGGCATTGTTATTAAAATGTGCACTCGCATAAACCAAATATAATAACAGTGACAACTCTCGAGACATAGACAATAGCTCAAAGAGTATATAACCACTACGTATGAATATCTTATCAAGAAAAATCATATACAACCTATAAAAAGACATTTACACTTTTGTTAACCTGTAGATTTTTTTTCCTTATTCTTATAACCTTTACCAACTGATTTTTTATTCTTTTTTATTTTGTTCCTTTCCGATGATTTTATGTTTTTACTGTAGAATAAATCTTAGGTATTATTTTCTGGAATTAAAAATTAAATAATTAATAAATAATTTTCGAAAATTAATGGCTAAAACAAACAAATATAACACTTCCTGAACTTTGTAGACATTTTACAAAAAATAAATGTGTGAACGCACACATGATGTCTTCAGAAAAAAATAATTTTTTTGCTTAAAGTTCTCAGCAACCAGGCCATAAGCTCCCGGCCGCAGCCACAAGCCGCGGATTAAAAAAAAAAGGCCATAAGCTCCAAAAAAAAAATAGTTGTTACACTATTTGACAGGATTGTACAACTAATGTTTTACATGTAATAAACAAATCAGCATCTATTTCATTGTTTTTAAGATGTATTCTGCTATTCGTGACGGAAACAAATCCAACAAATCAAAAACCATGGCAATCGGTCCAGCCGTTCTCGAGTTATAAGTGTTGTAACAAACACGATTTTCTTTTATATATATATATATATATATATATATATATATATATAGATAGATACCACAGATGGGACCAAGGAGCTGTGTTGGACTACATTAAATTTTGGAACGATTAGACTAGATAAATCTTTTCTACGGGAGCTTAATCTTTTTTGTTTCTCAGAGTCTGTCTCATATATGTGCAAGTTTTTAATTAAATTGGTGAGAGTCACTAAAATATATAGTGAAGTCATTGTCAATATTTCCAAGTGTACAAAGTGTTGTCTGCAGGACTCCAATTGCGTGATACGTACTATGGTTCTTACAGCCCGTTTCTGAATCACAAATGCTGCATTCATGTTATACTGGTAGCTATTGCCCCAGAGTTGAACACTATACCTGAGCTTCAACTCCACCAAAGCAAAGTAGACCATTTTAAGCTGAGGCACAGACAGGTAATCCCTCAGACTGCGCAATGCGTAGCAAGCAGCACTGACACTGCCCACAATGGATGCCACCTCATGTTTCCAATTCAACAGTGCGTCGATATCTACACCCAGAAACTTTACGTTATCTACGACCACGATACCTGTGTTCCGAGCCACAATATGAAGAGCAGCATTATTTCTTACAGTTGACTTGAATAGTAGACATTTAGTTTTGCAAGTATTTAATATCAGATTATTTGTTCTGAACCACTGTTGGAATGCTTGATACACATGAATAATCTTATTTTCTGAACTAGTAATACTGTCAGCCGCTATGATGGCATTAGTATCGTCCGCAAAAACTACCAACTTGACATCCTGGGCCCTACTTTGAATGTATGAAATTAAGTCGTTCAGAAATAGCACAAAGAAAATTGGACCAAGAATTGAAACCTTGTGGAACTCCTCTAGTAACAGATACGGTGTCAGACTTGTGAGTCTCTTGCTCTAAATTCTTCACAGATTTAATTTCGACAAACTGCTTCCTGTTTTCCAAGTAGGAACTGAACAATCTTAGGCAGTTATCGTGGATTCCATAGTGTTCCAACTTCGCTAGTAAGATATTGTGGTCTACTTTGTCAAAAGCTGAACTGAGATCCAGGAAGAGTCCCACTACCTTCAGTTTGTTATTAAGGTTCCCAACAACATCCGTCACAAGGGAGTCGATGGCATCAGCTGTCACTCTCGATTTCTGGTAACCAAACTGTTGAGGGTTCAATATGTTCTCACAATATAGGTGCCTGACAAGTCGATCCTTCATGATCTTTTCTAATAATTTAGATAACACAGGCAACAAGGAGATCGGCCTGTAATTAGCCGGATCCAATTTGTCTACTTTTTTATGTATGGGTAGTACCTAAATTACCTTAAACTGGTCCGGAAAAATACCCAAATCTATACAATTATTAAACAGAGCCGCCAGTGGAGTGGCTAAAATGTCAATATTTTCTTTTATTAGCGTCATAGGAATGTTGTCATACCCAAAAGAGGCCTTATTATCCATGAACTTCACCATCTTCAGAATTTCAATGGGAGTATCTACGTCAAAACTCATATCTGTTTCCACTTTTTTGGTATTTTCGACCAAATAGGCAAATGCCAAATGTGGATTACAGGAAGGCAAATGTACCATACTGTGAAATTTTTGAGAAAATATATCAACAACCTCATAAGGATCCCCAGTAACAACATTACCATCTTTAAGCAGCACGTTGTTTGGAATTGCTTTACTTTTCCCATTCCTATGTTGGTTCACTACTTCCCATATCAGTCTGCTGGTGTTAGATGCCCTTTCAATCTGTCTCCCAATGTCCAACCTCTTCGCGGCTCTAATAATCTTCCTGTAATTATTCATGTACTTATTAGGATAATCCAAGATAGTTATGTCACAGCAGTTTTTATCAATGGTATTCAGGAATCTTTTGAACCTACTGCTAACCTTTATCCCCTTGGTTATCCATGTTGAGCTCTCACGTTTATTGAGATTTATTTTTATTCGTTTAATTAGGAAAGTTTCCGAATGTATTTGGTAAAACCTCTCTATAAATGCTTCTTTGTCCGTGCCCCAGTCCTGCTCCGCCAACTTCTGTCTAAACGTATATCTGTTGTTCTCACCGTATATACTTGTGTTTATGTACATGATTGATGATTCATTTCGCTTTGGGTTAGCTTTCTCTAACTGAACTGTACAAAAAAGAGCCGCATGTCCATCAGATAATCCGTTATTGTCGATAGTTATCTTCCCCATGTGTGTCAGGCAAGTTAGTTAGTATATTATCAAGGCAAGATTCGCGAGAGCTACGTCGGAAAGTAGGAGAGTTGACCAAATGCCTAAAATTGTAAACTTTAAGCAGAGACAAGAAAGCCTTTTTCTGCTCGTCATCGTCATCTGCCATCATATTTACATTGAAATCTCCACATATCACACATTTCTTGTTGAAACAGTGCTCAAGAAGTTTCTCTAGTCGTCCAATAAACGGATCAAAAGTGTCCTTTCGAGGTATTCTGTAACAAAAAACTAGATGTAAATTGGTCTCAACATCCTTAATCCCACACACTTCAAAGCAATCCATTCTGTACAACTGTTTGCAAAACAACATCTCAACTGTCCGTCTATGATTATTTGTTAAAATCAAAGTACCACCTCTATCTTTCCCTGTTCTAAAGTTATAACAGCTTAAATCGTAGTTTGGCAAAGCGAAGGATTTAATCCACAGTTCCTTCAAGAAGTGTTCGCTTACACATACAAAATCCATCCTGTTTGACATTTCACCCAAATATATTTCTAGATCATGAACTTTACCGAGAATGCCACATGTATTTTGATGGAAAATATTGAGAGTCGACAAATTATTGTTTTTCACGAAAACGTTTTGTCTCTGGTCTTCGATTAAAAACCTTGAAGTAGAAAGGTATAGTGCCCTGTTTAGGTTTATCAACCCTATTCGAATTCAGATCAGGAGAAATGGAATCCCAGATTGTACATTCCTTAAGATTCAAGTAGGAAGGAGTCCAAACATTACTAAATGTATCGCCACTAAGTGATTCAGAAACAGGTACTGTGTTCCCAAGTTTCAGCGTATAATTTATATTTTCCATGTATTCCTTTAAGTCTTTTAAAATAATTCTAACACCTAAGCTGTTAATTGTTCCAGTACGTTTATGAAACAGTTAATTTGAGTAGTCAATATTCCTGTTAGAATCATAGATATAAGCGTAGTCATATTTTAGTACATCCTGATATAAGATATTATTAAAAATTCAATTCTTTTGTTGTAAAGCATCACATTGTTTTTCAGTTTATAATTTGGAAGACATATAATAATGTTAGTATGAGATATGCCCTCCAGTTTTGCTCTAATGGTCTCAGTTAGTTTAATATAATTCTTAGAAACTTTGAAGTCAGCCTCACCAATGTATATAATACAATAATCATCCATGGTAAATCTCTTTAGTTTTTCATCAATATTCAGTAATAGTTGCTCAATCCCTCCATTGGGAGAGCAATAATGACAAAAAGAAACATTAGAAAACACATCGATAGCACTACTTAGAATATTGTTTTTGTTGTAACTACTTAGTACACAATATTTAGATCTCCTATACATGGCTACATCATTTTTTAGAGCCGACATATTATTATTGTTCATGACATTGCTCACTATAGTGGGTATATTTTGTGGTTCAGGAGTTTGCTGTAAATGTGAGTCCACCCGAGGGGATGACTGCGGCAACGAATCATTCATTATACTATTTCCCAAGCACGAAGTCAAGCGTCTGCGGCCAATTTTCTTCCTTTGTGTTTTTTTGATAGAAGAAAGTGGACTCGTACATACATTTTTAAGAACAATTATTTCCTGGTTCAATTTTTTCACTGTATTCAGTAATTCTATGTTTTTTAAAATTATTTTATCTAGTTCATTTTGTGTTGACAAGAAACTGGCTTTTAGCTCGTTGATTTCACTAGGTTTGCGATGTACTTTCCCTTCGACATGCACTAGTACTTCCAAGCTTCTCGCCGTCACATCCTCAGATAAGGTGCTGTCCAGAGAAATATTTAAACTTTCGTATGATCTCGCTTTATCTCTCCCAGTCCATTATTTACTGATGTCGATAGTTTAATATAAATAAATAATGTCAATAATTCACGAAAGCGAAGCCGTCGGTGCCCGATAGTCAATTGTTAATATGAAGATAAAAATATATACATGAAATAAATCACAAAAAGAGCTTCGTAGAACACCTGGTTTTGAACTTGGCACACCCCGTTTATCACTTCTATACAGTCGGCTATGACACTTTAAACGTGTGAGACAGTGTCGTACGCGTGGGATAGCATGGGAACACGCGAATCTGGCGCGGTGACGCGTAAGACAACGTGGTGAATGACAAGTGTGTTTGTTACCATACAAATTGTATAGCCCAAATCCGGTTCAGATATCGTAATGCGTATTATACGTCGCATGTGAAAGACGAGTTTGCCCGTACCTTAAAGATATCACAACGCAGAGGTGAATTGAAGGCACCAGAACGTTGTCGGTTTCCTAGAGACCGTTGTGTACTGCTACTTGGAAAACACACCAATATCCTCATTTACCGATGCGTTACGATCATCCCAAGACGGCAACGCTTTCCACCAAACCAAAGCTTCAGATTCTATTCGAAAACCTGAACCAGTATATAGGTAGGTAAAACTGTGCCTGAACTATATCAATGTCTTTTGCGACGACGTGTTTGCTAACATATACGAAATTGCCAGCTATTACCTACATGTTATTATTAGATTTATCGTGATATTTATCATGTAATATTGTTATGAGTTTTCAATATTTCGTCACTGTCGCAAGCGCCATGATCCCAGAGGAACTACACTTGATAAATATTCCTTAAGGGCTTGAAGATAAGTTAGACAGTGTAGTAGAACACCTTTGATAATGCTGAAAAGGGAAACCGGTTGGGGAAAAACAAATATAAGTGCAAGTGTATTTGATATCGTGTATTGTGATAAATATTTCGTTATCTCATAGTTATGTGAAACTACGAGTATCATAGTATAAATACCTAACCTATATTGGCACATCGTCTCTTCATTTCATCGATATCTTACAAACGTGAGTCTTGCAATTAGAATCGAATCCCATTTCAATGAATGCCATTAATGGTATTACTGTACGAGCGATGCAAATTACCTTGTGGTATTATACAAGTTGAGTTTGTCGCTCCTCGCTTCTGGCGGAACCTATTTGCTTAGGGGATAATCTGTACTACAGTTAGTTCTAATTGGGTGCCAATAGTTGGTACAACATACCAAATACTGTACTCGTACTGCTATATACCTAGTATTCATCTAGATATACCAACTTTCAAATACCAACTTTTATCTGCCATACATGCTAAAACTGCCTCATAATTTTTGAGTTTTAGTTCTCCAATCAAGATTTCTTTTCGAACAATCTACAAATGAATATCTTTCAAATTTTCGTTCGCGAAGATAAATTAACTCCTCCTGTATTCATGAATAGCAATCACCTCTCAAAAGTTCTTGTACCAACCGCTGGCATTAACGTTCCAATTTCAATAAGTACCATCAATTTCTTCCTTCAGTTCCGTCTATAGATACCGCGCTCTTGATATACGAACAATAAATACAGATATACAATAAGTACAACCAAACCTCACATTACTACTCTCTGTTATTTGAATTTCAAACTAAGGCCAAAGATTAAACCTCCTATAACCTATTATTCCATATGGTTTGCAATTTCGTTTTACACGAACATTCTTTGTGGCTTCAATTCATGCAAAAAAAAATTAACATCACTTTAATAGTCACTAAGTATTTAGCTTGCTAATATATAGGCACTTTTTTTTTTATTCCTCTGCCCGAGGCCGCGGTCGCTCCTACGTCCGTTGCCGGGCGTCTCTGGTTCACAGACAGAAGGTATTTCCAGTGGCGCCCGGCGAACTACATAGGTACTTACTTACAAGCATTGGTTGAAAATTTATAGAAAGAACAATATGTATAAAATAATGCCAATACGTCAGGGATGGTTTGTCGTAAAAATAAAGAGAGCTTTTCACTGTACACAGCTACCCGGAGCACAGAATGGGGAATTGCACGGAGTTTCAATGAATAACTCTGCTAAATTCTACAAATGTGTAAATGTACGGAACAAATTTAATTACTCTACACGCTTTAGAATTTCAATTTTAATGTGATGTTGCGTTTAATTAACTGGGATTATTATATTATTTGAAAATAAAAACAGATAAATGCTATGTTTAAGTTATACTAAAAATACCCTAAAAAAGGAGAGAACTCGCTATTCAAATATTAATATCGTAAAGTAAGTGTAAGTAAAGTATTTAGTAAAGCTTTTATAAGTACTTAGGTACTGGTTACTAACCAACAAACTTGAATTATGGCTGCCTAAACATTTTACAAGTAATCATTAAACATTTAGAGTTACATCTGAAATATTATTTAGTAGATAAAAACCGACAATACTTCCTACTTCCCAAAGATTAATGATTCGATATCGGGCACACTAAGTGCACCAAAATTGTTTCTCAGTAAAATATCTGGTGTCGCGTCTCCACCTCCGCAGATACATCACCGCGTCTACAATTACAGGTCTCTGCCATCAATCTCCCCTCACCTCGCTCTGCTCGCTCCGCTCTGCTCATACTTAATCATCCGAAGTTCATCTGCACAAATTTTTATAAAGTCTCTCTGTTATATAAGTATTTTCGTACTCTGGATTTAAAGGATTAATTGTCATTCTTATCGAACATTTTTCACGCATTTTTTTCTTTAGTAAACCAATGGAATGTACATAATTATGACTTAGGGCTGTATGAGACATGTCGGGAAGGTGTAGGTATATTCAACCAATGGGCTGAGGAACAGTTACGCTTTGAATACTTTCTTATATTCTTCAATACTTAAGACTTATGTCGGGGTAAATATTGACTGATATGAACAATGACTTATGATGACCTTAATATTGTGATAACATTAAAGATACGATCCCCTTTTTTTTAAATAGAAATAAATTTTTTGTATTAATTTCATACGTATTCTATTATACCTAGTTTCTAATTTAGTTTTAAGATTTTTATGAATGTAAATATTAATTGTAAATGCGTATTATGTATATTGTAATTCTTATTGTAAATAAACCAGTTATTGACATTAGACCTAGTAATCTCCGACGCAAACCGTGCTCACGGGTAGGGGTGTGCCTACTGACGGATTGACCACATATTGATGCAATTCAACAGAAACTTCGAGAAGCTATAAGGTACAGTTTGCGAGGGATAAGCGGAGCTTTGCATTTGTGTGAGTGACTACGAAAAGTAGAGTAAAACCTCTTTTTGTAGCTGTGTGTACAACACATCTTTGTGTAAAAGAGGTCACATATACGTTTACGTACACTGCACAACGCCTTTTTACCTTTAAGTACTTGACGGATATTTAAAGGGGACTTACTCGTGATAATTTCAAAGTTACAGTTCCTTTATACCAGATCAGTGCCATTAACATGATTAGTCTCCCTCCTCTCTCCCCTTGTTAGGTAAAGGCCGCAGGTTCGAGTCCTGCTGATCACATTAAAATTATAGACAAGAAGTGTACAGGAGGTTCTTGTGTTGAGTTTAAGTTTAGTCGTTTAGCCGAAAATTCTTGTCGTTACCAAAGCCACAGAATAGGGAATAGTACTTACCTACCAAAGCTACGTTGGTTCGCGTCATGTGGAATGAGAGCACCGTTCGGGACACACCGAGAGTCCCGAGACATAACTGCTCCAGGGCCGGAAGGAATGAAAAAACAGGTTTCAATTTTATTTCTTTTATAAAATGGCTCAATTCTTAGAATTTTCATTAATTGTAATTAAAAGGTCCCCTGTCCTCGAGCAGAGACGGGGCCATACCCATAAAAATTGTAACTGTTTTCAATATTTTTTTTTAAATTATATTCATGTCAATTTACTAATAATATGTTTAATATAGGTACCAGAACTTCCGGGAAGGGCAACGTACTTGCTCCCTATTACAGGTACGCACAAAATTACTGTCGACATGTGAGAAGAAGCGTCAAAGTTAAGTTAGTATGATTCATTCACAAACAAACGTAAAAGCTTTCTCCCATTTCTAAGTCGTATTTTTTTAACTGTGTTCTGTGTCGTAACTTTGTAGTATTCCAATAAATAGCATCGTAGCCTCTTACTATTACAAATAATACGTGAGGATAAGCACGTTGTGTCACCTGCTCTAAAAGAGCAATATAATATTGTTATTTTTATTTGTACAAGAACTTGGAAGTTTCAATTTTCTTCTATACGATATACAAAATCTCTCGGTGTACTCCAGTCGTTACGGTAGATGTGTTGTTTATCTGTGGTCCCATTATTAGCCTTTTCATGTTTTAATGAAACGTTGAATGTTGAGTGTCTACAAAATGTTAGATAAAGAATGTTGGTTCGCGAATTAAATGACAAATATTTATAATAAGTAAAAATATTTACTATACTAAATTTATATACACATCGATCTTCATGTAATGATTCATGTAATAGTTTGTGTTCACGGTTTCGCAGAAGACGTCTCGGAGCCCTTATAGTTTCTTCATGTCCCGCCGTCCGTCCGTCCGTCCTCGCCCCCTCTCCAAAATCTAAACAACTGGCATGAAGAACCTGAAAAAATGTATGATGATAGTCCATGTAATAAACTTTGAAGGCAAACTATAACGGATAGTATAACTCTGTTAGTTCAGGAGATAAAGAGGTATTTATTATGCGTGGTTCGACACCCATTTGGCCGGTTTTTGGTCGAGTAGTTGCAATACCAGTAAACATAGAACGTTACCTCGAGGCCCGAAATATAATAAAAAAGTAAAACATTCAAGTAAAGAACGTCCTTGTTAGACAAAATTTACACAAGTTAGTAATTTATGACGAAAATTTAGAAAATTTTCTTTTTATCACTTTTTAAGAAAAAATATAAAACACAGATGACGTCAGGCCAAGCTCTAACCCCGCCATAGCTACCCTGAAAGGTGTAAAGTTTTAATTTCACCCCCCACGACCCTTTGCCCTTAATTTTAATGGATGTTGGTAACTTCTTTAGTTGAAAACTTAATTTTGTTTCTTTAGTTTTTATACCTGAAATGTAGATATTTTAATTTTTTTGAGTTAACATAATTTGAACCACTTCTGTAAGGGTTTTAAAGCTATACCTCGGTGGAGCAGTGGTATGAGTATGCGACTATGCCGTTCCTGAGGTGCCATGGTCGATTCCGGGTCGAATCAAATATATGTGTGATCCACAAATATTTGTTTCGGAGTTTCGGTGTCTTCTATGTATGTATTTAGAAATATATAAGTATGTTTATCAGTCGTCTAGATCCAATAGCACAAGCTTATATTAGCTTAATTTGGGCTATAGATGACGTTGTGTGAGAATGTCCAAAAATATTCATAAAAAAAATTCTCAGTTTTATTGCTCTAGAGTCCATTAAATGTAGAAAGAAACAAGTATAGGTATACAGTGTGGCCCAAGATGAACGGAAAGCACCTTTAGATTGTAGACAGATAATTTTACTGAAACTTTTTACTAAATCACACACACATTCAATACGTTCTACAGATAATGCTCACATTCCAACCAAACAATGTCAATTTAAAATCTACCTAAATAGGCGCTCTAAGGCCGATACCTCACCGAGACGCCATGGCGACGTGGCCAGCGACGTCGTAACATAGGTAGTGCGGCTGTGGGAATTTAAAGAATTATTAATGTTAATTACGTAAGTACTTAACACAAATTAATAGCTTAGGTAGTTTAAAATGTAAATGTTTAGTATAAAATGCTGATATCCGTGCATTAGGCCGATACCTCACCGAGACGCCATGGCGACGTGGCCAGCGACGTCGTAACATAGGTAGTGCGGCTGTGGGAATTTAAAGAATTATTAATGTTAATTACGTAAGTACTTAACACAAATTAATAGCTTAGGTAGTTTAAAATGTAAATGTTTAGTATAAAATGCTGATATCCGTGCATTAGGCCGATACCTCACCGAGACGCCATGGCGACGTGGCCAGCGACGTCGCCAACTAGTTCTCATTGAGATATATGACGGCTAACTCACTTGGCGACCGACTGGCGACGTTGCCAGTTGTAGTAGTTGCAGATTTTATTGTTACTAAAATCGATGACATGGTTCCTAAGAACAGATCTTCGTAAGTCTTAAAGTTTCAGACTTTTCCTCACTGACCCATATTAATATTACACCCAGTCATTAAGAGATAAGTGTAAGTGAAAGCATCCTTACAGTGTATTCACAGTATATTTATGAAATTTTATTGTACACCCACAATAACAAAAGTAAATTTATGAAAAATAGTGATAATCATAATCTAAACTTAAGAAATAAAGAAAAACTGGCTGTTCCTAAATTTAGGCTTCATAAAATAAAAATAAAATAAAATAACGTTACTTTATTATCTTTGAAATTTTTAGAAAATTATTTAGATTCGTCAAAAGTTGGTGTGACTCTACCGAGGGTTCCAAAATGCAACGAGACTGAGAAGAGCCCTCAAGAAACTCAGTTCGGCTTTTTTCAAAATATTTCATCTTAAATCTAATACTGAGTTATTTAGAAAGGAGCAATTCGTGTTACAACCAGGGCGGCCTTGTCATCTAAGAATTCATTAATACTATAATAAGCTTTGTGGCACAATTTACTTTTTATTAGTTTTTTAAATTTATTGACAGATAAATTTGCTATTTCGGTTGGCAATGTATTGTACAGTAGATATAGATTAGAATAAAGTTCCCCGCAAAAGAATTACTCACTTTATGAAGCCTAAATTTAGGAACAGCCAGTTTATCCTTATTTCTTAAGTTTAGATTATGATTATCACTATTTTTCACAAATTTACTTTTGTTCTTGTGGGTATACAATAAAATTTCATAAATATACTGTGAATACACTGTAAGGATGTTAATATGCTTAAACTTATCTCTTAATGACTCCCGAGACCCCATTCCATAGATATTTCGGACAGCCCTCTTCTGCAACACAAAGATGCATTCAAGATCGGCAGCGTTACCCCACAGTAGTATGCCATATGTCATGATACTGTGGAAGTAGCTGAAGTAGACAAGACGCGCCGTTTTAATGTCTGTAAGTTGTCGGATCTTTTTGACAGCATAGGCTGCAGAACTAAGCCTGGCCGAAATTTTCCCGATATGGGGCCCCCATTGCAATTTGGAGTCTAACGTTATGCCCAGAAAGACAGTGTCATCGACCAATTCTATTATATCATCCCTAACCTTAACACTGGTTTTAACAAGTCTTACATTAGGTAAGGTGAATCTTACACATTTAGTTTTAGTTTCATTTAATAATAAATTATTAGCACAAAACCAGTGGACTATCCTAGAGAGGGCAATGTTTACATCGTCAAGTTCGCGCTGTCCACGTTTAACTTTAAATATTAAAGAAATGTCATCAGCAAACAAAACTACCTCGTGGTCGTCTCTTATGAGGTGAGGGAGATCATTAATATATACTAGAAAAAGAAAAGGTCCCAAAATTGAACCCTGCGGTACCCCCATTGCTACAGGAGAACCAGGTGACTGTTTACCATTGATCACTACTTTCTGGACCCTATCACTTAAGTAAGAATTGACGAAATTCAAGGCCGTCCCCCGGATTCCGTAATGATCAAGTTTCTTAATTAAAGTCTGGTGCTGAACGAAATCGAAGGCCTTAGATAAGTCACAGAATACACCATAAGCATCAATGACTCACCCCAGGCCCTGTATATACAAATATTCGATTGAAGCAGGCGTTACTTGGCGAAAATCCATGACAAAGTAATGGTAAGTAAGATGTTAAAAACTTTCAAAATATAATAGCATTATTTTTCGCAATTCAGGCTGTTCTCTCTGAGACAGCCTTGATAATGCCTCGTTTAGAGGCGAAACAATTGTCGACGTTTGTTTGTCCTTTTTAATTTTGCGAATAATTAATGCTATTATATTTTGAAAGTTTTTAACATCTTACTTACCATTACTTTTCCATTACATTCTAAAAATTTCAAAGATAATAAAAGTTATTTTATTTTATTTTATAATTTATTTTATTTTACACCTGTATATGTATATTATTTAAGATTTCGGGACTTAAATGCGTATTTTACCTTTATACATACCCGGATATATTTTTATCACGGCTATATCCGCAACTAGGTAGGTAGAGGTGTCAATTAATCAATCAATCAAATAATTTATTCACTTAGGTCATTAGATGACGCTTATGAACGTCAGCAAGTTACAAAAATAAAAATATAATGGCTTCTATATTTACATCTATTGCCAGATTCGCAAAGCAATAGGAGCCTGTGAGAAAGAACCTGGCAATAACTCTTTTTCTACCATACAATTTACTACATACTCGTATTTCCTTAAGACTAAATATGGACGAATGTACATGGGTTATTGGTGTGTGTTACATATTATTGACCGAGCGAGCGAAGCGCCTAAGTTTTAACTCGAGGACTGGCCGATTTGGCGATGTTGGTATGTGTGTCAGTTCCGGTCTACAGGGTGAATTTTTCAGCCGATTTTCATGAAATTTGGCACAAGTGTTCTTTGTTGCAAGGCGCAACTTTTGTCGAAGGGATTTTTCGATTGGGGGGAAAAATATTGAGTGTTTTCTCTAGAAGCATACCTTACACAGTAAAGTAATTACTCTAGCTTTCTACTTCCTAGCTCGAAACTTTTAGTTTCTCATTAGATTCTTTAAATATGTTTTTACTAAGCTAACGTAAGTTTTAATTCACTAGTTGGTAAGCATACATTTTGGGGACTTGTAATTACTCAAATATAAAATGTACTTAGGTGTATTTAGATGATAATTTTTAAGATAGGTATTCTTTCAAATGAGAACTCACTTTAATATAATTGTACGATTCGGGACTTAAACGCGTAAAATTACTTTATTTAGGGCCTGACGTTTCGAGCGAGTTACATCGGGCCGTGGTCACAGGCTGACTGGAGCTGGCGGCGTCGATAGCGAGAGGCGCGGGCTGATTCTCCATCTACCCTCACCGGGTCTTGATTCTTTTGCGGTGCGTTGTTAAAGTCCCTGCCCACTACACTAACGACGTCCGCCCGGGCACACTCCGGTTGCACGTTCCGGTCTTTGGTTTTGTTAATTACAGGGTCCCACGATGAATTCAGTCTGTATCCATCTTTCCGATCGAAATTTTATGTTTTTTAATTTCAACGGCTTCTCGTACCCACCAACAACAACAACAGAACACACTATTGTGATAACGTGCTTTGTAAATCTGGTAACTGGTAGACTATTCGATATTCAATACTTTTATCAATCTTTAACTTTGTAAATGATGTATATAATATATATATATATATATATATATATATATATATATATATAGTTGAGGACCTCCTTGCGTGGACAGACTGATTGCTAATAAGAAAGGTAATAGGTTGTCATGAATTGACAGACTGTGGGTCGAATATCAAATACCGTTGTTCCTGGATGTAATAATTCTTGGTGAATTATAATTTTAAAGACTATTACTTACCATCTAAATTCAGAAGTGGGATAAAAAACCTTATACGAAGATAAACCACTGAAAATTTCGCGAATTTTTTTTTCTTCACAGATTATGATTAGTGGCACTAAGTGCAATTTTGGGATGCATGCAAGATGCATTTGGCATGCAATTATGTAATGGCATGAAGCTTTATCGCTTGGATTGTTGTGATTTGTGGTAAAGTATATAGGTTCCTATTAGAATTCCTGGTAAGCGATTTTAATCTTCTTGTTTTGATATACGCGACGTTGACGGCTGAGGTTTTGTACTTGTACTTTGTACTGGTGACACTTTAGATAGTGTGCTGCAATGGGATTTTCATATCACAACCTTGGCAGGAGGACCTAGCTCACACTCTATGCCTATGCAGTTAGAAAGATGGGGTCACTGACTAATGAAAAAACGGCACGATTTGTTTATTTTAGCTACTTTTATAGCGTTATGTGTATGCTACAACGATATTGAGACAACGTTCATGTTACGGAAACGGACTGTACGAGCGATCTATAGACTCCATGACTCGCTGAAGGAATTGATTAAAGACATTTGATTCAAACAGTTGCTTCTCGGTGTGTTTGCGACAACAACTTATACGAAATTACGGAGGAAAATCGATCTCTTAAAAAAAAAGGAATCCGACTACTATAATTTTTAATACAAGAAAAGCCTTTCATCAATATTTATTTAAATACAACAACTTAAATGTCAATGTACATGACAAGCTTACAAAATTATTAATAAATATACAAAAACAAACAATTAATTAATCAGAAATTAAAAAAAATCACAAATGCCCCGCTGAATGGCAATAGACAATCACCAGGAAAGACCCAGAGCGAGTGTCACCTGACATTTCCCTAATTCTACGTCCCAACTCCGTGACAAAACTCTTCGCTTCGGAACCCCAATGACCAAGGTCTCCACCACTAAAAAAAAAATTCTACCAAGGAATAAAACAAGAAATAAAAATGACAAAAGATACTTCATAGGGTTGTGGACAAATGTATAAAAATATCTAATAAAATTCTCCAAAGGGCGTACCATCACTTAACCTACTACACTTACTTGACTCGTTATAAGTTGACGAACCATTATTTGATCTGCCATTACTTCACTTAACACTCCTTGACGTACCACTACGCCACCAGGCATACGTGGGGGAGCCATTACTTGACTAACCACGACGCCACCAGGCATGTGTGGGGGAACCATTTGAATGAGAGACATTTGGTTCGTGGCATTTGTTGGAGAAACATTTGTCGAAAAGTCATTTGATGACGAGTCATTGGATGGCGAGGCTTTATTGGCGTGACATCGTACCATGAGTTGGTATTATTGGGTCTAGTTGCAGGGAAGTAAACTAATATTTTTACTTTGATTATAATAAGGGTTGTTTTATAGACGACTTAGGTATAAGTTGAGCTTGATATCTTTATCGCCTTCTCATGGCAAAGTGTTTTCGGGACGCGTGCGTCCACGCCTGACCTATCTTCACCTGATGCATCAAGTCGAGGGCGACTTGGTGTCAGTATGGCCGAGTTGGGGACCTCCTTGCGTGGACAGACGGATTGTTAATTAGAAAGGTAATAGGTTGTCATGAATTGACAGACTGTGGGTCGAATATCAAATACCGTTCCTGGATGTAATAATTCTTGGTGAATTATAATTTTAAAGACTATTACTTACCATCTAAATATATATATAAAGTTCTCAGGACCAGCTGGTTATTTCCTGGCCTGGCTGTATTTCAACGAGGCAACACAACCAACATTCTTGGAACCTTACCAGTCAGCAATGTCGCGGCGGATTTTTTACACGATGTTTTGTTAATATTGCAAGTGCCTACATACGTATTATGCATATTGTAATACCTATTGTAAATAAATATTTTCTTACTCGGATTATGAGGTGGAATAACAACTGGATATAGAATAAAAACCTTACAAATATTTTACCACTTTGAAAAACAGCAACAAATATTCATTTCACTGTTTTTTAATTACATTTTTACTGGTGGTTTCGCCGTTTTAAAATTGACTGTAAAGTTTGGGCGCGTGTCACATGTGGCGCCGACTGAGTTATAGCTCATAGTTTTATATGAAACTTTGTTTAATTTGTGCAACGGGTGTGTCACAGTACTTCCTACTATACCATTGCTAGTAGTAGTAATATACACTAGTACTAGTCTATACTAATTTGTTATAAAGAGGAAAGATTTGATTGTATGTGTGAATTGATTTTGAATTATCTCCGACTGACTTAAAAGGTAAATGTGTGCCCACGGAATCGGTAACGAGAAAACTAAATCACGCGGGAGGAGACACAGTAAACAGCTAGTGTAGTTACAAATAAATAAAAGTGAAGTGTGTTTGCATTGTCAAGTTAACAGCTTTTTACCAATTATGAAAGTAGGTATTATACATACCTACATAAATCAAGAATTATTTTTAAAATTTTTCTCTTTCCGTCTACTCATATGTACAGGTTAAATGAAATTCGACACTCAATTCAGTGGAAATTTTAATTAGTGGTTTTAATATAAGAAACATTTAGAAAATTGTAATTGTAGTTTTTTATATACAAGGAACAGGAAAATTAAATTAAAAAAAAAACCTAAACAAACTACAAACTATACTATCTAAAACTAAAACACTAAAATAAATAAGTAAGGCAGGGAGACTTAGGCAGAGTGCCCATAACACAGGCAGCATTCCCGCGCTGAATTGCCAATGAGAGTCTTTGCGCGAGAAAGCTGCCTGCGCGGAGATCCCCAGTCTCTTCCCTCAGACGCTTGCTGAGTTCCGTGAAGAGCTGTTGCGCACCGTGGCCCCATGGGCCTAGTGTCTCGACACCAAATGCGACGAACTCATATTGAGTGCCGAGACTACTATATTTGCTTGCCTTTATTTGTTCCCGCTTATCGGCCGCCGCGCCGGCTTGTTTACTTGTAGCCCGGAGGTAGGACGCCGCTAGAGTATCGGCACAGGTGGCGTCCCATACAAGAGCGCGCCCCATCCTCCAGGGTACAAGAGACATCCCGTCGGGCCGCTTGCCATCGTCGCGCATGATCTGGGGCTCCAGGATTGCAGTAACGCTGGCGGTGGCAAGAGCCCGTCGCAGGATGTCATTGAGCGCAGCGTGGCGGGAAAGACGACCGGCACTGTAAAGGCAAACAAGTCCATGATGACCATAACGATTCACAACAGCTCCACACGAAACACAATTGTGCTCCACACACACCTGGGCGCCTAACCGGAGACCGACAGCTATGCGAAGAGTAGAAGGGTCAATGAAGGTGCCAGTGTTTGGAGAAGGATATGCATGCAGCCAGTGTCCGGACTCTGGTCTGGCTACCGCTAGAAGTCTGGCTCGGTCTATATCAGATGTATTTTCTAAGAGTGTATTATAAGATAATGATGAAACTATAGAGTCCCAAGCCCTCTGTTTGTTGAGTGTGGAAGGTAAATTTCGACGCGGATCGGCCATCCAAACATTTAGGGCTTCATCCAGACCCGATATCTCACAGTTTAAATCTGCAGGAGTTTTTAAAACTGTTCCTGAGAGATTACGGGTGCTGTGTATAGAAGCCAGAAATGCTGGCAAAGCTACACTCGAAATTTTGCGCGTTCCTAAACCGAATGTATACAGATACCTCTCTCTCCTTTGTTTGTTTCGGCTAATCTCTGAAGTGGCTGGACTGATTTTACAGTAACTGTCACTGGCCCGTAGCTGATCTTTATAAGAAACTAGCGGACGTCCACGGCTGGCTTAGACAAGACAAGTTATACACAAAAACCTTCCTCGAGAACCACTTTATCCATTGGTGAATACCGCATCAAATTTCGTTGCGTAGTTCTAAAGATCTAAGCATACATACACGGAACCCTCTTTGTTTTATACATGTTATGAATATGATACTTAAGTTAGGCTACTTTTTATCCCAATAATTTATTTCCGTAGGAATTGGGTATGTGAAAATCTGTTAGGTTTCGAATCACAGCTAGGTAGCATCCAAATGGAAAATATTACATATCTTTTACCCGTTCATAATTCACGTAAAGATAAGGTCTCAGGTAGCGTCGCACTCATTGTGGGAATAAAAGCTACTAGTTATCCCAGCGAACTTTGTATCGCCAACAATGTAAAAAAAAAAAAAAAAATCATGCAAATGTATGTATTATTAATTATAATTGAAAAACGCGACGGACAGACAGACAAATTGTCGTATTAAATATATAAAAGCTATTCTTTATTGCGGTAATTGGTTCCTGTGAGACACGGTAAAGAGAAAACTACTAAACCGCTGCCCCTAGCCGAGTTATCGTTACAATTTTGTAGATAGGTATTATACTCACTGATTACCGAAGCTCCACCCGCGTTGTATAATTCCCCTGGGAAAACATTACCGGGATTAAAAGGTAGCCTATTAATTAACACTCAGGGGTAAAGTAGCTACATATTTACTCGTATTAGTGAAATAATTTTCAAAACGGATTAAATAGTTCCGGAACCTCCATGAACTGATTTACTGACTGGAAGGTCCGTAGTGAGTAGTAGTTGTAGGTATTTATATTATTATAAATAACAAATATTTTGTTATCGTATAAGTAGCCATGAGAAAAATATAAAATGATTTTTCAAGATTTTTGAAATAAAACATGGAACAAAATGTGTTTGAGAGCAACACACTGAGTTCAGTAATCCTAACATTCGTTTGTGCTCACTGCATCTCTTTGGAATCTCTAAGAAACACATTCATACACGTCCCGCTGAATCCCTTAACTGATGTCCGAACAGTCCCCTAGGCTTTGTGTGGGCGCTCAAGACGAATGAAATGTGAAATTTACTGAACATCGAGATAGACACGAGATTATAACGATATTGTTATAACGTCAAATATACAACCTTGAAACTGTTTTAGCTCTCTCACCATCATTATTTACAATGCACTAACTACAACTTCGGCAAAATGTTTTTTTTTCTTTTAATCCCTTTATTTTGTTTATAGATTAAATGTGTTGAGTTATTTCAATTGACCAGAAATAGAACTAATATGTTTTATACAACAACTGTTTGATTCAATTCAAATCCTTATTCTCGTTTACACCTCGTCCCTTGACATAAGTCCACGCTCTCAATATCAGACAATCATTGGGTATACTTCTCAGCGATATTTGTCTGCGGTTAAACCGCAGTTTGTTCCTTCGAGCCATATTATTGGGCTTAACAAGAACCTTCTCTACTTGAACGTACGCTTTCTACGAGTATACAGCTGTAGATATCTGAAGAACTATTGGATTAAGACTGTGTCTTGCATTGATAAGGAGAATAATTCGCTATTTTGATCGTATTTTAAACAATTGCAAATGCTTCATTGTAAACTAGCTGACTACGGCTGGCCCATCAGTTTCGTCAGTTTTTGACGGATTGACGAATTGCACCAACCGTACGGGTTGACTCTGACGAGAGCAATAAGTTTTTATCACGATTTTAGTCCCGTTTAGATATCAATCAGTTTGGCGCAATTATGTTTTAAAGATCCTCGTGCACCACTAACAGGCTAGGTCGGCTTGAACCACTGAGATCTTGGTGGCGCAACTAAGTAACCCTGTTTATAAGCAATTATACCTGTAGTTTTGTTTATATGTCTTGACCTCAGATCTACTACATCTATTTATAGATGGATGGCGAGTGTCACCCGTTTTCTTCCTGGCGACTACTAAGCGGCTCGGATATACGAGTGAGTTGCCCAGTAGGTATATTTTTCCGTTCCACTAGCACCACATTACATTGAAACATTAACAACTACATACCATTGGCTTGAGTTCTTGACTGTTTGTTTTCAAATAAATAAAATGGACACACACACATACATACATACAAAGGTCTTCCAAAGATAAATTGAGTGTATCTCATCGAAGACTAAAGGGGTTCTAAATAAAGAGTAGGCTCTAACCTCCTTCAAAAACATTTCTATTGTTCGCTGTACATTAATCTTGCGGACCTTACAAAGTATTCTTGTTGTTTACTGCTCCTAAACAGATACGTGAAAATAAATGGAAGTGGCAATTATCAAAGGTTTTAGAGCGTGGTTTGTACAAAAACCTTTTTTAAGAATATATACTTCAATTTCAATTCTAACTGCTTCGGTGGCGTAGTCGGTAGTACACCGGCTTTCGACTCCGGAGTCTCGGGTTCGATTTCCGACTCGAATCAAATATTTGTGTGATCCACTAATGTTTGTTTCGGAGTTTGAGTATTTTCTATGTATATTATGTATGTATTTAGAAATATATGAGTATGTATATCAGTTGTCTAGATCCCATACGTTGTGTGAGAACTTCCAAAATATTTATTTATTATTATTTATTCATTTTAATTTATTTATTAATTGCAAATATGGGTAAAGTAATGCCATGCCAAAGCAATGGTAAGTATGATGTTCAAACTTTTTCAAATAATAGCATTATTTTTGCTAAAATAGAAGACATTAAAACGTCGACATATGTTTCACCTCTACACGAGGCATTTTCAAGACTGTCTCAGAGAGAACAGCCTCCCTGTTCTGAGACAGAACTCTGAGAGCTTTGTCATGGACTTTCGCCAGGTAACGCCTGATTCTATCCAATATTTTATTAACCCCTAAGACCCAAATCATATTGAACTGCGCGGTGCACCTGCTGACCCCGATAGGAGGCTCTGGCAAATGTACATAAAGTGCCCGGTAACGGTAACAGGCTTCCTCCCTATTAAGGGTGACATACTGGTGAAATGTGGGCGTCATAGCAAAGACCGGGCGATGGGATTTTGCATTTTCGTTTTATTTAGTGAGTTTACTTCTACTGAAGGAAACTCACTAAGTTAATAAAACAAACATGCTTTTTGAATGCAGGTTTGCAGAATCAAACTCGTCGTCGTCGTCCGCCATTGCCAGAAACTAAGTATTTTGTTCAGAGCCTCGTCCGACTGTCAACGGGTTGCGTATAGTTTGGGAGCCCCAGAGTTTTAGGCAGATCCTCTTAGCCAGTGTAGTGGAACACCTTTGACCATTATTTAAAGTGCAACCGGTCAGGTTATTTAGCAATAAAATCAGTGGAATACGAGTACATACAAGTGAGTTTGTTTTACTGTATCCCCTCTGGCTTCGAATCTAGTTTGTTTTTAATATTGTGTAGACTAGTTGTCTCTTCTAGTTCAGCTATATACAATGTGTTACGTGTCCCCAGACAGTTGAAGCCGCCCCTAACGGCGTCTGCTTGAAGATAAATGTCTCTAACGTTCCTTTCCTTCCTGTATCAGGTTTTCAAGTTAAGAAAACCGTAAAATAGGTAAATACAAGTGTATTTTATTTACCAAATTTCTAGTGAATTTTACAGACAAGGAAGTAACGTCCAATGACAGTGGACCAACGGTTAGTGATAACTTTTTGTAAGCAGTTTATTTGAAATAATATTACAATGTGAATCGTAAAACGATAGTCTTGGAGTGGACTTGGACCACCGGCTATTTCCTTTTCAGAGGGAACGCTCATACCAACAGACCGAGACACCACAATAACTGCCGAAAGCATTCATAATATTATTATTATCTAATAAAATATAATATATACATAAACAGTATTGTACTACTACGGATACAGTTACTTATCATAGAAATAATTTTATAACGCTGACTGGAGATGATAAGCGGTATTTACTTTCGTTGGATATCTCTGATGATAAATCATGATTGCTAATAGTGATAGGATCGCCAATTGTGCAACCTCATTCCTGACCGAGACTAGCATTTTTGTACTTCAGTACATCAGTACTAGTCGTTGGCCTCGGCTTAGACCTCGCGAGCACAGGGACTATAGGTATAAACACTAGCGGATTTGATTAACCTATTTCTCTGATTGATTTCTCGTTTCCAATTTCTATGGAAACACCATTACCTGTTTAAAAAGTTGCATGACGTGTTAATGAAAGAACTTTCAATACCAATTCAGTAGTTACAGAATCTATTTAATGTAACCTTTCTCTCTTTTACATACATACTTTTTTTTCATTATACGAGTACATACTCTCTTTTACATTACACTCGTGGTACAAGTGGTCTTTATAATAAATTGCCTGAATCAGTCCTTTGTATGCCCGACAATAAATTTAAAACCTTTATAAAGACCACTTTATGTCAAAAAGCATATTATAAGACAATTGATTACCGTAACGATAAAGGTGTCTGGCTTGAGCATGGTGCAGGCGCCTCCTAAAATGCCGTAATTGTAGTATATTTTGTACTTTGGTGACTATAGACTTATATTTTTTTTTTGGTGCATTATACACGCCCTTTTTGATTTTGACACGGGACCAATGTACATTCGTCCACATTTAGTCTTAAGTAAATGAGTTAATTATTGAAAAAGAGTGACCGAGAGTTTAATTGTCAGGTTCTTTCTCTCGGTTCTAATTATTGCTTTGCGAATCTGGCAGTACATGTGAATATAGAAGCAAAGACTTTTTTTTATATGCCATTTGGTGACCTATACAAAATAAATAAATCATTTCATTTCACTCTTTATAATATTTAATAAAAAATAATCTGGGCTTTTTACCCCCATTTCTTCCTTAATTATTTATCTTACAATATAGATAGGTTCTACAAACTACCCCCCTGAAAGAGTCTCGTAATTGTTATGAAGTTTTGAATTACTGTACAAATTATTCAACTCTGGAACATGTTGCATTCGTCTCACCTACTGATCCAAGGAAAAAAACATAATCTTATCGTTATTCTATTAAATACTTAGCTCATCTGATAGTAGGTGTGTGTCCAATCCAATGATAAGGTATGTACTTACTTTTTCTGTTGTTTGTTTATGCTGTGTCACTGTCATATCGGTGTGCAGTGTCATGCCAAATTGTAAGAATGTTTAATTTTACAAGCTGATGATTATAGTTCAAAATTTAGAATTTATCTGTCAAAAACACTGAAGAAGAACCAAACAAAAAAAGGTCATCAAAAAAACATTATTACCGAATAAAATACTCATGTTTGAACAACACTAGGTAAAATCAGCTGATTCGGTCATCGACTTTGTAGTGGTTGTTGGGAGGTATATCTGGACGTTTACAGTAACACAGTATGTGGATGAATGAATATTTATTGTTGACATGCATTCGCTTTTTTTTTTTTTTTTTTTTTTTATATTTAGGTCGACAAATTGACGCCACCCGCCTGATGGTAAGCTGAGGCGACGTCTGGCAATTGAGGGCGACTCTCACAGTACACAGGAATACTATAGAGAGTGGCCCTCAACTTGACGACCCAGTGATGTGCCTCTTCACGCTTCGCTTAAAGAGCCCAGGGTTATATGTTGGAGGAAACACGTGGACGAAACGATCGTTTAAAACGCTCGGTTCTCGCGAAGACGGTTTCCACGGTACGAGGGTGACATCTCTGGCCGGCACGCGTTGTCGGGATCGGAAGGGAGAGGGTGGGATCAGGTTGAAGAGCTCTTCAGAACACTCACCGTGGTAAATACGGTAGAACGCGGCCAAGGAAGCAATTGTTCGGCGCTGGGCTAGCGGCTCAAGGCTTCCCGTTACCTCCGGACAGTCTATAATGCGAACAGCGCGTCGCTGCATAGCGTCGAGTGCGTCCAGCAAATACTTCGCGGAGCCGTCCCAGAGGTGAGAGCAGTATTCAACGCAGGGTCTAATCTGCGTTTTGTACAGCAGACACCTCTGGTGCGGTGTAAAGAATCGCTTTACCTTGTTCAGTATTCCTAGTTTCCGCGAAGCTAGCCCAATACATCTCTCAATGTATTTTGTGTTATTGAGCTCTCGACGAACGTCTATGCCAAGGATGTCTAGATTGTCCTTCATTGGTAATATTGCATTCTGAAGAGTGGGTAGGGGAAGGAAAGGGGATTTTTTCGCTGTAAATGCACACGCCTGTGTTTTGTGGGCATTGAACTCGACCAAGTTCTCGGCACCCCATTGGGAGATACTGTCGAGGTTTCGGTCGAGATCACCCACGAGATGTCGTCTCTCCTCCTCTATCACAGATCGCCCCGCCGTCGGACGAACCGAGTAACTCCCGTGCAATGTACTGTCATCTGCATAGCAATGAATGTTCCCGAGGGAAAGCATATCATTGATATGCAGAAGAAAGAGAGTTGGGGACAGTACGGACCCCTGCGGTACCCCGGCATTCACTTGCAAGAAGCGAGAAGCCTGGCCATCGCAGAGGACCCGCACTCGGCGCTCGTTTAAAAAACTGGCAATCCAGCTGCACAGTTGAGGAGGTAGACCATATGCCGGAAGCTTGGAAAGGAGCGAAGGATGCCAGACCCTATCGAAAGCTTTGGCGATGTCCAGGCTAATAGCCAAGGACTCGCCGAACTTTTCCATAGCCTCACCCCATACATGCGTGACGAATGCCAGGAGGTCACCCGTTGATCGTATTTTTTATAATAATGTATACAAGTACCTATAGTACTAGAATATTCCCGATGATACAAAACTGGTTTAGGTAGGTGTGGCTTAGACAATAGGAACAAGTTTAAATACCTATACTTATGTTGTACCTACGAGTTGTTTACTTGTTGAAGTGCATGTGCGCATCTAGCTATTGGTGGAATATTATGGTAGATACTCGAAAGTTCTGGGTGCGCCTTCTTGTAGTATCTAGACGTACGACGTCAGAGATAGGTATTCGCCACAACATCAAGTAGGTAGTACAAATAATGCGCGCCTGTGAAAAACCTTCTCTTTCTCCTGGTAGAAAAATCACGTTCCCTTGACGATTCTTCGTCTCTAGCTGAACGTGCTCTTTGGGCATTACCTGTACTAAGACATATGTTTGAACGACGACGTCCTTCAGACATGACTTTATACCTATTCTATTCTTGAACTTAAATACCTTACCTTAAACCGCTTTTTTGCTATAATTCTTGTTTAATTCTAATCCTATCCACCAAATAAGTGCGGTATAAAAAATAATCTTATTACTGACTACGAACATACAATTTCGAAAAACTTGTAAAACGGAAAAGCACGTTTTTTCTTAAAAAAGAATTACTTATACATAACTCAAAAAATGTTTTAATCTAATTCCTATCCAACCAAGGTACCTACTAAGAATTTCGAAAAAAATATCGAATGAATTGAATGAATGAAAATGAATTTTGAATGAAAAAGAAAATACTATGGTATAATTTACAATATTAAACTGTTGGGACCAGTCATCTTAAGTTTGGCCATTACCCAATAATTCAAAAAATAAAATCAAAATTCAACATTTGGTACCAAGATGACGGGACTTTAGGGGGAAAAGTAGAAACAGTTTTACAAGATTTAGCTCTCATAAAGAACGAGTTTCAGTCAATTGGCTTAGAACTGAACCCGGATAAATGTGAGATTTTTATATTTGAAAACAGATAAATTAACAATAATCTCCAAATTCAACTGTTTGGCCCCCAACATAAAAGTTTTGGACAAAACGTCTTTACGCCTCCTAGGGTCCCCGATTTTAGAAGATGGCTTTTCTCCTTTTATCGAGGAAAAAATTCAAAATTTTGATCAGGTTATTGATAGTCTATCAGGTTATTAATATCAGTATTCATTCAGCAAATGTAAATAGTAATGACCGGGCCTGGGTCCAAGCGTCTCTTCTAGTTCGCTTGGGCGGGCTAGGTATTCGTAGAGTCACAGATGTCAGTCTGCCAGCATTTCTGTCGTCGGTCCATGTATAGCACCGAAGAATTAGTCAGGAAAATGTTGTCAAATACACTGATTGATTCCGAGGTGCGATGCAAGACCGATGTCATAAATGCTTGGAGGATGTCTTGCCCCGACACTGACCTGCCCTCACGCCTAGGCTCACAGCGACTGTGCGATTCGCCGCTCTGTAAATTGAGAATTAATACACTAATTGACACTTCTGTCAATATTTTAGAGCGTGCACGCCTACTAGCTGTTGGAGAATGGGAGTTAGGATTATGGATCCAGGCGCTCCTATCGCCCAACATCGGTACAATGTTGGACGACACAACCTTCCGCATTGCCACTTGCCTTCGACTGGGTACACCTTGTGTATCCCCGCATCATTGCACCTGTGGAGTGGCCGTCGATAATCTGGGACACCATGGCCTTTCTTGTAGCAGAAGCGCAGGTCGGATACATCGGCACGCTATTCTAAACGACATAATTCGTAGGGCGCTTTCCACCGCAGGTCTTCCGGCCGTACGTGAACCAAATGGTTTAGCACGAAGCGATGGAAAGAGACCGGATGGTATGTCGTTGCTACCGTGGAAGATGGAAAGGCCTTTGGTGTGGGACGCTACATGCGTTGACACCTTAGCACCTTCACACCTTCCAAGCACATCCGGATGTGCCGGCGCTGCTGCTGCATCGGCTGAAGGCCTTAAACGGCGTAAATATGCTAACCTAGCAGGTGATTACATATTTGAGTCGTTTGGGGTTGAGACACTAGGGGTCATGGGGTCCGAGTGCTCGTTGCCTTTATAGAGACATTGCTAAACGCCTAATCGATGCTTCTCAGGACCAGAAGGCTGGCTATTTTCTAGCCCAAAGAATAAGTATCGCCATCCAACGTGGCAACACAGTCAGCATTCTGGGAACCTTCCCAGTCGGCAATGACGCGGAGGATTTTTTAAACGATATTTTGTAATGTAAATATTTTTAGTCTATAGTTATATATATTTTGCCTCGGAGAGCACGTTAAGCCGTCGGTCCCGGTTGTCATACTAACATCTATGGCAGTCGTTAGGGGTAGTTGGAGCCCTAAATCAAAAATCTGACCGGTCTAACTACAGAACTTCGATATCGCCCATGGGTTGTGAAGGTCAGATGGCAGTCGCTTCACGGAAAATATCGAAGTTCAGCCGAATCGCAGTTAGACTGGAAAGCCGACCCCAACTGAGTTGGGAAAAGGCTCGGTGAATGATGAGTTATATATATTTTGTATATTGTAATTCTTATTGTAAATAAAAAGAAATTAACAATATACTACCTATTAATGCTATATTTAAAAAATATATAATTTATCGTAACGTAAGTACTTATTAGTACGGATTACGTTGTCGCTCTGAAAAGCACGTTTTTATTAAGGTAGGTATTGTTATTTTCCTCACTAGAGAACTCCAAAAAACGCGTGCGATCGCAGCGAAAACAAAGTGCTATAGGGCGAAGCGCGGCCGCTTGTCCCTGTTTTTTAAATCTGTAATATAATAGTAAATATATAATATGCAAAATGTATTTAAGGTACTTAATTAGATTTATGCTGTATTGCTTAAAATCGCTGTGTGTTCACTGCCGTCATTGGCCACCGCCTGGCCGCGTCGCCGTGCTCGTATTTTTTTTCATCACGAGATATCTCTTAAGTCATTTGTCCAAATTATATGGTTTGAATGGCAATTTTGCACTAAATGCACAACGTATTTTATTTTATTTTGTTTTTTATTTTTACAATAATCACACCGACTGCATAATTACCCATAACCTTAAAACTTTATTAATTACAGGCATGCATGACATTGGAATTACCTATTTAGACTACAACTTTATTTTCAATGTTATTATTTATATATTAACTAACTCGTAAAATAAAGATATTTATTATTTATTTTTATATTATTTATATTTATTTTTAATTATTTTACTTACTATTTAAGTTCTTATGTGTATGTATATGTATAATGTATGTTAATGTAATGTAAGTAAGTAAGTATGTTAATGTCTGTTATATGTATTACATTTATTAGTTTAATTTTCTTCTTGTATTATATGTAATGTTGTATGTGTACGTGTTTACACTTTCCTCTTCTCTCTTTAGTGTTATTTATCTCCTCTATACCTCTAAGGTCTGCTGGAAGAAAAGCCATTACTGGCTTAAGCACGCCTTTGTACATATTGTTATTGTTTGTTTTGTGTTTTGTAAATCTGTACAATAAAGAATAAAAATAAAAATAAAAGAATAAGTATCACTAGGTGTGTAACCTAGTAATACTTATTCCTTATTCCATTCTACTTTGCTAATTGACAAAATCACCATAATAAATATCTTAGTTACATGAATTCTTGTATCAACGACCCGGTAAAAAAAAAATGAAATGCAGGTAGCCCATTATTCCCTGCTAACCGGTCCATTGAAGCCTGATACGACCCCTGCTAGGAAGATAATTTAAACAACAATTACAGTTTCTTTATTAGCAGGTAACCTAGGGTTGTATAAAGCAAATTATCTATGTGTGTGTCGAAAGTATAAGATCACAATACTGTTTGCGGAAGTGCCCGGTGCACTTAACTTGGGGTCCACAGGTGAGGGGCGGTCGGCTGGCAAGATCCGTTGGTGTCCTCCAAATATTTCAGTTCGTTGAAGAGTCGCTCCGGGTCGATGGCCACAGGAGCGCCGGCGCAGTGTCTGGTTGCTCAGCAATTGGTGTAGGTTTAATATAGCTTATATATAGTAGGTCAAAATATGGCTTATACTACGCCCCAAGGTAGTTCTGGAAAAGACACAAGCAACGGATTAGATTCCGGCTCGGCACCGCTTGCCGTAGGCCCCACATGTAAATCTCCGTACAGATCCCCTACCCACTCTTCAGAATGCAACATTACCAATGAAGGATAATCTAGACATCCTTGGCATAGACGTACGTCGAGAGCTCAATAACACTAAATACATTGAGAGATGTATTGGGCTAGCTTCGCGGAAACTAGGAATACTGAACAAGGTAAAGCGATTCTTTACACCGCACCAGAGGTGTCTGCTGTACAAAACGCAGATTAGACCCTGCGTCGAATACTGCTCTCACCTCTGGGACGGCTCCGCGAAGTATTTGCTGGACGCACTCGACGCTATGCAGCGACGCGCTGTTCGCATTATAGATTGTCCAGAGGTAACGGGAAGCCTTGAGCCGCTAGCCCAGCGCCGAACAATTGCTTCCTTGGCCGCGTTCTACCGTATTTACCACGGTGAGTGTTCTGAAGAGCTCTTCAATCTGATCCCACCCTCTCCCTTCCGACCCCGAACAACGCGTGCCGGGCAGAGATGTCACTCTCAAACCGTGGAAACCGTCTTCGAGAGAACTGAGCGTTTTAAACGTTCGTTTCTCTGCCGAACGATGGTGGCTTGGAACGCCCTGCCCGCGCATGTGTTTCCTCCAACATATAACCCTGGGTTCTTTAAGCGAAGCGTGAAGAGGCACATTACTGGGTCGTCAAGTTGAGGGTCACTCTCTATAGTATTCCTATGTACTGTGAGAGTTGCCCACAATCACCAGAAGTCGCCACAGCTTACCATCAGGCGGGTGGCGTCAATTTGTCGACCTAAATATAAAAAAAAAAAAAATGATTCCCTAATTGTCGGATGCACTGCATAATTATTTACATGAGGGTACATGACAAGGGGTGCAAAGGGGCTCTACCAACATCTATAGGGCCCCAGCGACCTCACCTGCTAGTGGCGCACCTGCTGATAAACGGACGAGGCTCGTTAATTTACGGTACCTATGGAGTGGCTTCGGCCCCTACGTGGGTACCAGGTGGTACAACAGTGTTGGTCCGGGGGGGTACCACCGTGCAGCTGTGCTAAAGCCCCCCAAGTAACCCAGCCCAGGCTGGGTTGCGTTAGGGGTTCAGCAGCTGCACCGCCGGGCCCGGGGCGATGTATGGTGCAGCAGGCATGGGACCAGTGGGGGCGAAACGGAGTCTAGTGTGGGTGGTGTGGGTCGATTCGCCGGCCAGGGAGACCCTTAGCAACGGCGTTGCCGCGGCCGCCCGCAACACAGTCATGGGGCCCGCCTGGGGCCAACCACCCCAGGAGGCTGCCCCACATGTTGCGCATAATCCTGATGTGGGATCGCCGCTCCGGGTGGTAACCGGTGTGGGGTAGCGGCGGCCTTGCATCAGGGGGGTTTGGGAGCCCTTCCGTCCGGCGAGTCGGCTCCGACCTAACCACACGGTTCTAGACAAAGCTAGCCCCTGCGCTTTGTCACTTACTGCTGCACCAGATGTCGCCTTGTCTTCACGCTTCTTCTTCAAAATCTACAATGGCAGTGCAACAAAAAAGAAATAAACGTTTCACAGCGGCCCTAGGAAACCCCACAACTTCACATTTCGAGGTGGAGTTCACTAACGTCCGTGGACTCCATGCGAACCTCGATACCGTCCACCACCACCTTGAGACGGCACGGCCCGCTGTGATGTTCCTCACGGAGACACAAATACGCCGCCCAGACGACACGTCTTACCTGTGTTACCCCGGCTATGTCATCGAGGAACAATTTCGAGACAGAGCCGGGGTGTGCGTGTTCGTTAGGGCGGATGTTTGCTGCCGCCGGTTGCGCTGCCTAGAGAACCCCTCCAATTCCGTCCTTTGGCTGCACGTAGACCATGGCTCTATGAGCCAGATCTATGTGTGCGTCTACCGATCCCACACAGGGGATTCTGAGACAACAAAGCTCTTCCAGTACCTCAGCGAGACGGCTGATGAAGCGCAGGTGCGGTTCCCGAACGCTGACCTAGTATTTCTGGGGGACTTCAATGGCCATCACATTGAATGGCTGGGGTCCCTCAAGACTGATCATGCGGGTAGAGCCGCCCATGCGTTCGCTCTCTCCCACGGTCTGACGCAGATGGTATGCGGGATCACCCGGATACCAGACAGGTCAGATCACGCGCCCGCTCTGCTGGATCTACTGCTGACGAGTCGCCCAGCCCAGTACAGTGTTTCGGTAGGAGCCCCACTGGGTAGTTCCGACCACTGTGTTGTTCACGCTGGCATGAAGGTGTCACCTCCTGCACGTCCTGTACAAACGTCACGACGACTATGGCACTACTCGTCAGCGGATTGGGATGGTCTACGCGATTATTATGCGTCCGTCCCCTGGAGCCAGCGCTGCTTTGTAGGAAAGGCTCCTTCGGATAGTGCTTCTGCTATTGCTGGCGAGATCAGTTTAGGGATGGATTATTACATCCCTTTCACTGATGTCGCCAGTATCCGCAGAGCCCGTCCCTGGTTCGGGCGAGATTGTGCCAAAGCTGTTCGACAAAAACAGTCGGCATATCGCGCCTAGATCAGGGCCCGGGCTGTGCGCGACCCAAACGTGGGCCACCTCAAAGCAGCGTACAACCGGGCCACAAAGTCGAGTAAGAGGGCCTTTAAGAGAGCGGATGCCCAGCGCGTCGCGCGGCTTGGTCAGGAGCTCACTTCCCATCCCACGGGCAGCCGTGGATTCTGGCAACTGGCCAAAGCCGTGCAATCTAACTTTTGTCAGCCCTCGCTGCCACCGCTGCGTTACCCAGATGGAACACTGGCTCACAAAGCCCAAGAGAAAGCGGATATGCTCGCAGACCTCTTTGCGGCTAATTCCTGGGTCGACGACCGTGGCCTGCAGCCCCCCGCCATCGCCAACTGTGGCCACACAATGCCTGATATTGTTATCAGGCAATGTGATGTACGGGCAGTGCTGCGGTCACTCGACACGCGGAAAGCCAGTGGCCCTGACGGCATTCCGGCGGTGGTGCTACGAAAATGTGCAGCTGAGTTGTCTCCAGTATTAACGCGTCTGTACCGCCTGTCATACTCGTCAGGGCTCGTGCCGGAGGTCTGGAAGGAGGCGAACGTACAACCGATCCCCAAGAAAGGGGATCGGTCCGATCCAGGCAACTATCGACCCATAGCTGTCACCTCAGTCATTTGCAAGGTGCTTGAGCTCCTTATAAATAAGCAGCTCATGCAATTCCTAGAGGATCACTCGTTAATCAATGATCGACAATACGGCTTCAGGCCAAAGCGATCAACGGGTGATCTTCTGGCATTCGTAACGCATGTCTGGGGTGGGGCTATGGAAAGGCACGGCGAGTCCTTGGCTATTAGCCTGGACATCGCCAAAGCCTTCGATAGGGTCTGGCATGCTTCGCTCCTTTCCAAGCTTCCGGCATATGGTCTACCTCCTCAACTGTGCAGCTGGATTGCCAGCTTTTTAAACGAGCGCCGAGTGCGGGTCCTCTGCGATGGCCAGGCTTCTCGCTTCTTGCAAGTGAATGCCGGGGTACCGCAGGGGTCCGTACTATCACCAACTCTCTTTCTTCTGCATATCAATGATATGCTATCCCTCGGGAACATTCATTGCTATGCAGATGACAGCACACTGCACGGGAGTTACTCGGTTCGTCCGACGGCGGGGCGATCTGAGATTGAGGAGGAGAGGCGACGACTCGTGGCTGATCTCGACCGTAACCTCGACAATATCTCTCAATGGGGTACCGAGAACCTGGTCGAGTTCAATGCCCGCAAAACACAGGCGTGTGCATTTACTGCGAAGAAATCCCCTTTCCTTCCCCTACCCTCTCTTCAGAATGCATTATTACCAATGAAGGACAACCTTGATATCCTTGGCATAGACGTTCGTCGAGAGCTCAATAATAAAAACTACATCGAAAGATGTATAGGGCTAGCTTCGCGGAAACTAGGAATACTGAATAAGGTAAAGAGATTCTTTACACCGGACCGGAGGTGTCTGCTGTACAAGACGCAGATTAGACCCTGCGTCGAATACTGCTCTCACCTCTGGGACGGCTCCGCGAAGTATCTGCTGGACGCTCTCGACGCTATGCAGCGACGGGCTATCCGTATTATAGGTTGTCCGGAGGTAACGGGAAGCCTTGAGCAGCTAGCTCAGCGCCGAACAATAGCTTCCTTGGCCGCATTCTACCGTATTTACCACGGCGAGTGTTCTGAAGAGCTCTTCAATCTGATCCCACCCTCTTCCTTCCGATCCCGAACGACTCGTGCCGGGCAGAGATGCCACCCCCACACAGTGGATAGCATGTTCGCGAGAACCGAACGTTTTAAACGTTCGTTTCTCTGCCGAACGATAGTGGCCTGGAACGCCCTGCCTGTGCACGTGTTTCCTCCCACATATAATCCTGGGTTCTTTAAGCGGAGCGTGAAGAGGCACATCAGTAGGTCGTCAAGTTGAGGGCCACTCTCAATAGTAATGTGTGCTGTAAGAGTGGCCCACAATCGCTAGACGTCGTCACGACTGACCACCAGGCGGGCGGCGTCAATTTGGCGAACCAAATATAAAAAAAAAAAAAAAAAAAAAAAAAGGTTACATGTTACACAGGATTATACAAACATGGGAACAGGGAAAACACAGACAGGTAGTTGGCTCGTCCCTATATATCCGTCTCCGACCGGCGGCAGAAAGTCTAAAAGAAAGAATTCACTAATAGTCAAAAAATAAAAATTGCCCCAACTCAAATGTGGGTACATTTCAAAAGATTATTTTTCTACCTATCCCGTATCGGAGACTAAGTTACCTTAAGAGTCTGCGTTATGCGTATTTCCCATCAAACAATTAAAATTTTACAATGGTTCACCAATTTAGGGAACCCTAAAATGACAGTCCTTCTATGGCCTAAATTATTATATAAAAAAATTCTATGCTACTAAATCATACCTAATTTTGGTAAATATTCATCCATGATTTTCCTAGTTCTGACGAGGCTCCTCAATCTAAACATTTAGATTGAGGAGCCACCTTTATGTTCTTATAACTTTTAAAGTATTATACTACAAATTCTAGGATTGAAGCTACAAAATTTTTAAACTTACTACTAAATACCTATATAAATTTCATTAAGATACAAAATGTGGCTCCTCAATCTAAACGGACATGAATTTTTGGTAGAAACTTTTTTAACAATTTATTTTTATTTTCGTTCGTATTTTAATTCACATTAATCGCACTATGAATTTAGAAAAATAACGGCCTCCCGTCTAAGGCCGCGACACAATCGGTACGGTTTCACAATAAAATAATGTCGGGTGGATGAAATAATATTAACCTGGATTCTCTTTCTTGATATTAGCTTTATATTGTGTGAGAATGTCCAAAAATATTTATTAAATTATTTATTATATTAGCAATTTAAAACTTATGAAACTATGGCAGTTTAAATAGCAAAATTATTATCATTCAAAGAAGAATCAAAGAATCAATTTCATTTATTCAGTTTAGGCACATAAAGAGCACATATGAATGTCAAAATTTTACAATTTTGTCAAGTAATATTATAAAAATACTAAATTAAGTAAGTACATAAATAACCATTAGAAAATGATTCTTTCGCTGGTTCGGTAATTTGGTTCTCCTGAGAAGAGACCAGCAAGAAACTCAGGTAGATTATCCATTTTCTTTTTTAATATTGTTTTGTTTACATTGTTACAATTAGTTTCTATTGTATTATACGAGTGGCCAACAACAGAAGATTAGGGTGACCATGCATTTTTATCATTAAGATATTCGTCTACATTATAGTAGCCTTTCATCATCAAACATTTTTTAACTACTATTTTAAACTTATTAAGAGGCATGTCAACCAAATCCTGAGGAATTTTATTATAAATTTTTATACATTTGCCAACAAACGAATTACCAACTTTATGAAGTCTAATTTTTGTCATTGCCAATTTATTTTTATTTCTTGTATTAAAATTATGGTTATCGGAATTTTTTTTGAATAGATCTATGTTCTTCCGTACATATAAGATGTTGTCGTAAACATATTGAGAAGCAACTGTTAAAATATTAATTTCTTTAAATAATTCTTTCAGCGAGTCACGGGGTCCGAGTCTATAGATTGCTCGTATAGCTCGTTTCTGTAATATGAATATTGTCTCAATATCGGCAGCTGAGCCCCACAGCAGCAGACCATATGACATAACGCTATGAAAGTAGCTAAAATAAACTAATCGTGCCGTTTTTTCGTCAGTCAGAGACCTTATCTTTCTAACCGCATAGGCAGCTGAGCTAAGTCTTCCTGCCAAGGCTGTGATATGAAGACCCCATTGTAGTTTACTATCTAGAGTTATCCCAAGAAAAACTGTGGTATTGACTATTTGAACTAATTCATTATTCATAGTAATATGAGTATCCACCTGTCTAACATTGGGCATAGTAAATTTTACACATTTTGTTTTCTTCGCATTGAGCAGCAAGTTGTTACTTGTGAACCAATGCAATATTTCCGAAAGGGTATTATTTACATCGTCAAGTGCTACTTTTTGTCTATCACTTTTAAAAATTAATGATGTGTCATCAGCAAATAATACTATCTCACAAAGATTTTTAGTGAAATAAGGAAGATCGTTTACGTATATTAAGAATAAAAGGGGTCCTAATATAGAGCCCTGGGGTACTCCCATGACTAATGAGGCGCCAGAAGAGTCGGTGCCATTAATGTTTACTTTTTGTACTCTACCAGTGAGGTAAGACTCGAGTAAGCCAAGTGAGCTGTTCGAAACACCATAATAACCTAATTTTAGTAGCAAAGTCCCATGATCAACACAATCAAAAGCTTTTGATAGATCACAAAATATACCAATAGCATCCTGCTTTTCCTCCCAAGCATCAAATATATGTTTCACAAGTGCAACTCCTGCATCCGTTGTGTTCCTGCCTTTAGTGAAACCAAACTGTTTGTTATGAAGTAACTTATTGTCTGTAAAATGTGAAAGCAATTGATTAAATATTATTTTTTCAAAAATTTTACTGAGTGATTGATCGAAACTATAAAATTACTATGTTAGTTGGTACGGAACCAAGCTGAATAATTATAATATACGAATAATATAAATAATAACTTTAATATAATTAACACAAAACTGTCAAATGTAATCTAAATATACAAGCCTTATCAAAATATTACGTATTATATGAACGGAAAATAAACAAACTCCAAACTAGTAGTATCTTGATCGTACAAGGTGAATGAGGTTCCTTTACACACACTATCAGTGACGCACAGTGATATAACACAATGTTTTTGTACCTGTTTATAATAGCGTTAGTATTAGTTTACTATGTATCAACGAGAAAGTTTAACTTCTTTAAAGATAAAGGAATACCTTATGTTAAACCCACATTCTTGCTTGGCAATTATGGTGACCTAATTCTCCAAAAGAAATCTATGGCTGAAGTATTACGAGACCTATGTAAGCAGTTCCCTAATGAAAAATTTATCGGTGCATTTTACGGCACGGAGCCTGTCCTGATACCTATAGACCCAGAATACATAAAACTCATTTTAACTAAGGACTACTACTACTTCCATGGACGAGAACTCACTAGGCATATGCAAAAGGAACCTGTGGCTCTTAATCTTTTCATTACATATGGAGACACTTGGAGAGTATTGAGGCAAAACTTGACACCATTGTTTACATCAGCGAAAATGAAGAATATGTTCCATCTCATACAAAAATGTTCACACGTCTACGAAACAATGCTGGATAAAGAAGTTTCAATATCCAAAGATTTAGAACTCCGTGATTTGTCAGCCAAGTTTACATTAGAGTGCATTGCATCATGCGCCTTTGGAATAGAAGCACAAACGATGACAGATGATCCAAAAGCCAATATTTTTGCAGAAGTTGCATCATCTATATCTGATCCAACTAACTTATTCTACTACATGAGAGTCTTACGAACAATGTGGCCATCAATCTTCTATCTCTTTGGATTTAAAGTATTTACAAAGCAGATGAAATTCTTCCATAGTTTAATTACAACTGTATTGACCAAGCGAAATTACACACCTTCTGGTCGGAATGATTTCATTGATCTTGTGTTAAGTTGGAAACAAAACAAGCATATCGTTGGAGATAGTATAGACAATTTGAAAACTGGGAAAGAACAGAAAATCAGTTTGAACGCAGATGATCACCTTTTAGTAGCTCAAAGCTTTGCTTTCTTTTTCGGAGGGTTTGAAACATCGTCAAATACATTGAGCTATTCCCTGTTCGAGCTCGCTAAAAACCCCGAAGTACAAAATAAAGTATTGGAAGAAGTTGATTCCTATTTGCTTCGACATAACAACAAGCTCGACTACGAATGTATTTCGGATATGCCGTATCTTGAAGCTGTAATTGACGAGACCCTTCGTCTGTACCCGGTACTTGGCGTAAATCTTCGTGAGCAGATGGAGGACTATACTTTCCCTAATGGTAAACACCTTGAAAAAGGTTTAAGAGTGCACATTCCTGTGTATTATTTACAGACTAACCCAAAGTACTTCCCGGAGCCTGAAAAATTTCGTCCGGAAAGATTTTTAGGTGAAGAGAAGTACAAAGTCGTTCCTTATACATTCATGCCCTTTGGTGAGGGACCAAGAACTTGTATTGGTAAGTGTTCAAGTTTTATTCTTATTATTATTTTCAGAGTTGTCAGAGTATTTCGATTTAAAGGGATCCCTCAATCAACAAATACAATAGTTTAATTATACCAATTGTCATATTATTACAGGTATGCGATTTGCAAAGATGCAGATGATTGCTGGTTTCATCACAATGCTGAAGAAGTACAAGTTTGAGTTGGCCGATGGTATGCCAAGGAAACTTAACTTTAAATCAAAATCTCTAGTGTCTCAGCCTACCATTGGAATTAAGTTGAAATTCATAGAGAGAGAAGGCTGGCAGAAGAGAGTTTTCGCGAAATGATTTGGTAATGAACTATGGTCGGAATATTTCCAAACTGAAAACATAGACATTTTATTTATTAAAATAGTACTATCCGGTTTAAGAATGTTTTCTTTTGATCACTATATAGTTAGTTAAAAAATTATAACTAACCATTATAAAACTTGTGCGACAAGATTATAGATAAATGGACTGCTTGTAACTAATGTTTAATTAGTTAAATATGTTGGATGTTATAGTATTATGTCTGCTTTTAAGTGATTTTATTGTTTATATTAAATGAGTTTTGAACTTGCGATTGAATTGTTTTTTGAGTCATCCATCTTACATCGTACAATCACGCCTAGGTTACGCCAATGTCAAATAAAGGTTGACAGAGGTGCATTACACATCTACATTTTTTAGTCCCAGTAATACATACATACATTCAGTAGTTTTTTTGATCTCACGCTATAAAGGACAAGTCTTTTATTTCGCACCATATTAATACAATAGAAAATTAACAACAAACCTATACTTAAATCCAACTCCAAATTCCCACCAGGATGAGAGGACTGAGGTTACATAGCTAACAATCACTGCAGTCTGGGTCAGTTTGCTAAGTTATGTCTGACCTGGGTCTGACTGGGAATTGGGAATAGCTCGGCCACTATTACGTGAGACTCAGATGAAAAAACAGCACGATTAGTTTATTTTAGCTACTTTCATAGCGTAATGTCATATGGCATGCTACTGTGGGGCTCAGCTGTCGATATTGAGACTATATTCATATTACAAAAACGACCTATACGAGCAATCTATAAACTCAGACTCGCTGAAAGAACTATTTAAAGAAATTAATATTTTAACAGTTGCTTCTCAATATGTTACGACAACATCTTATATGTACGGAAGAACGTAGTTCTCGTCAAAAAAAATCCGACAACCATAATTTTAATACAAGAAATAAAATTAAACCTGCAATGACAAAACTTAGGCTAAATAAAGTTGGTAATTCGTTTGTTGGAAAATGTATAAAAATATTTAATAAAATTCCTCGGGATTTAGTTGACGTGCCTCTTAATAAGTTTAAAATAGAAGTGAAAAAATGTTTGATGAAAAAAGGCTATTATTATGTAGACTAATATTTTAATAATAAAAATGCATGGTCACCCTAATCTTCTGCCTACGCACAATATAAATTGTAACACAATGTAAACTATACTATATTAAAAAAGAAAATGGATAATCTACCTGAGTTTCTTGCTGGTATCTTCTCAGGAGAACCAACTTATCGAACTTTCAAATGATTTATTTATGTACTTAATTTAGTATTTTTATAATATTGCTTGACATGAAATTGTTAAATTTTGACATTCGTATGTGCTCTTTATATGCTTAAACTGAATAATACTTGGTTGACTAACAATATGACTTTGGAAAGATAGATAAAATTTCCATCAACCCCTTGTAACATAAAGATGCACTTAATGTCGACAATATCAAAGTCGCACCTTTGAAATTATCACGATTAGTCGCGTATTAGAATTGTAGCAAAGTAGCATCGTATTAGCACGTTGAAGGCAAATTTTTACAGTTTTCGTAGTCTACTAACACAAACGCAGTCCATTAGCGAACGCGTGTCTGCCTGCTAACAGTTTAAATATTATACATATTTAAACTGCAACATAGCAATATAACAACAACATACATACAACAACATAGAAATAAAAAACTGTAATTAAATGTATGAAACGGGGGAAATCTCCTGGACATTATGACCTCAGCATTGAACACTGCTTGTCTTCACTTGCCGAGGATATTAACTATGTTTTTCCATCTATGCTGTGGATACTCTTACCTACCGCAGAGGATGTTGGATACGTTGATTGTACCAATTGTAAAGAATAGCATAGGAGACATAGCGGACAAAACTAACTATAGACCAATTTCACTAGCAACTGTGATAGCCAAGGTATTTGACGGTGTGCTTGATGCGCACCTTAGTAGATATGGTTACATGACTCTCAGTTTGGTTTTCGTCCAGGGTTGTCTACAGAGAGTGCAATACTTTCATTAAAGCACACCGTCAAATACTATACAGATAGAAAAAACACCAGTCTATGCTTGTTTCCTGGACCTTTCTAAAGCCTTCGACCTGGTTTCTTACAATGTCTTGTGGAGGAAGCTTCGGGACACCGGGGTTCCTGACACGTTGATATCAGCATTGGAGGAACTTTGTTAAATGGTCAAATACATTGTCTGATCCATTTAGACTGAAATGTGGTGTTAGACAGGGGGGTCTGACATCTCCTAGGCTGTTCAATATATATGTTAATGTCGTGCTTGTTGAGCTCAGCAGCACTCATGTTGGATGCCATATAGACGAAATTAGTATGAATAATCTAAGTTATGCAGACGATATGGTGTTGCTGAGCCCTATAATAGGAGGTATAAGAAAATTGTTGAACATTTGTGAAGACTATGCTGAGCAGCATGGGCTAAAATACAACCCTACCAAGAGTGAGTTGTTGGTGTTCAGAGGTAGGAATAAAAGTCCCTCATTTGTTCCCCCTGTGGAGCTGAATGGCACACGGTTGCAGAGGGTATCTAAAAAATACTTAGGCCATCTTGTTACAGAGGATCTCAGGGATGACTTGGATATGGAAAGGGAGCGCAGGGCGTTGGCTGTGAGGGCAAATATGTTCAGTACCAGTTAAATTAACACTTTTTAAAGCATTTTGTCAAACATTTTACACCAGCAGCCTGTGGGCTAGCTACACCCAAAAAGCTGACAACGCCCTGCGTGTACAGTACAACAATGCCTTCAGGGCGCTGTTGAGACTTCCTCCTTACTGTAGTGTGTCAGGTATGTTTGCTGATGCACACACGGACGACTATTTCGCGATCATGCGCAAAAAAGTGGCATCTGTAATACGCACAGTGAGGGGAAGAACCAATAGCATCCTCAGGGTATTTTCTGAACGATTAGACGGGCCTACAATTAATAGGTTTATCAAGCTTCATGTCAGGCGTGAGGCTTGATAGATCTATCAACTTATATCTTTTGTTTGGATTGGATTTGTGAATTGAATTTGAACTGGATTTGATAGAATTGAATTGAATAATTGAATTGAATTAAATATTTGGATTTGTAAATTGAATTTGAATTTAAGTTAAATTAGATCTTGAAGAACGGGGCACTACTTTAGTACCATAACCACCCCACGGAGGGCGCCACTGTAGAACGGGATAGTGGAGTGGGGTACACAAAGAAGTACTCGTAGGATGGGATTCAGGAAATATAATAAACAAAAAAAATTGCCTCTGACATACGGTTTTCCTACGAGCGGACACGAGTAGGTATAAGGCATCCAGCAATGGTGGGTGGCCGTCTACCGTCCTCGAGTCAGTCCTAGGAGGTCCACATGGATACACAAGCAGTGGTTGAGGTATCCAGCACACGCATATTAATATATATAATAATAATATAATATACATAATAATTAAGCATATTTATGAAATTTTATTGTATACCCACAAGAACAAAAGTAAATTTGTGAAAAATAGTGATAATCATAATCTAAACATAAGAAATAAGGATAAACTGGCTGTTTCTAAATTTAGGCTTCATAAAGTGAGTAATTCTTTTGCGGGGAACTTTATTCGAATGTACAATACATTGACAACCGAAATACCAAATCTATCTGTTAATAAATTTAAAAAACTAATAAAACGTAAATTGTGCCATAAAGCTTATTATAGTATTAATGATTTCTTAGATGACAAGGCTGCCTGGTTGTAACACGAATTGCTCCTTTCTAAATAACTCTGTATTAGATTTAAGATGAAATATTTTGGAAAAAAGCCGAACTGAGTTTCTTGAGGGCTGTTCTCAGTCTCGTTGCATTTTGGAACCCTCGGTAGAGTCACACCAACTTTTGACGAATCTAAATAATTTTCTAAACATTTCAAAGATAATAAACGTTATTTTATTTTATTTATTTTATTTTACGCTTCTAGTCCTCGTAGCAAGTAATTCACAACAATATCAATCATATGCAGGAGAGGTCATTGACCCTTCGAGAATCTTGACACCGACTTCTAAATTTACCAGTAGCGCCATCTAGCTACGTCTTTGTTACTAATTCAGTATTACGAACTAGTACGGCGAGTGATGCAATCTAATGATTCTCGGTGATAGTCCCGTTGGAGTAGGAGATGTAAGGTTACTATTAGTTCTTGATGCGCGGTTGCCGCAAGCACACATGCTTATGTGTGCTTGCGGCAACCGCGCATCAAGAACTAATAACGTCTCCAGATTTCCACTTATGTATGCTTATACATAAGTGGAAATCTGGAGACGGTTCCGTCTTCCAACATCGTGTCAAAGCTAACGAATGATACATTTCGAAGAGAAACAGCGTGGTGGGAAAAGTGTGCCATCCACTCCATCCAGCTTACATTCTTCCTCGAAATTCTTGACTAGCTGTTCCACATCGTTTGGAGTCCTTAGTTTACGTCCAAAAGTAGACTTTTCTATAAGGATCCGCTTCTTGAATCTTAGCGAGTTTTCCCTTGTAGCACCCGTAGCACGTAGCTGCAGATGACGTCACGGACTTCGTAGTCGCCGATAACGATGACGTCACGAACTTCGTAGCTACCGATGACGTCACGAATTCCGCAGCGCTGTTGATGTCACCAACAAGACAGGCCCACCTGTTGGGCGCCTAGTGTAGAACGGGGCACTACTTTAGTACCATAACCGTCACACAGAGGGCATTACTGTAGAACGGGGTGGTGGAGCGGGGTACAAAGAAGTACACGGAGAGTAATTTAACGTAGTATAATAGTACTCAAAAAATTAGCCTCTGACATCCGGCTTTCCTACGAGCGGACACGAGTAGGTATAAGGCATCCAGCAATAGTGGATGGGAGTGTTGCCGATCGATAGTCGACTATTAATCGATAATCAACCAATCGCGGCATAATCGATAGACTTATCGATAGTATTGTAGCACACTAAGAATAAACTATCGATACTATCGATTGTTTTAGATTATCGATAGTTTGCCAATTTACAATAGTATTGTTTACAATACTCGGGTATACGTAAGTCATACTATAAGTTTTGCGTAACTTAAAAAAACAACATGTTAAAACCAAAATATTATGTTTATTGCTTTTCAAAATACTCTACTTTACATTTTAGCATTTTTTCATGCGATCAAACCATTTTTTAAAACAGGAGGACCACAGATCTGAAGGTTTTCTACGTGCTGATTGAACGCTATCACTGCCTCTTCGGAGTTGGTAAAAGTGAAACCTCTCATCAAATCTTTGATTTTGGGGAAAATACAGAACTGGTGCTAGGTCGGGGCTATACGCAGGATGGGTGACAAGTTGTACTTTTTCAAAGGCTAAAAATGACTTTGTTATATTGGCCGTGTGTGAAGAAGCGTTGTTATGATGTAGGAGAACGCGGTTTTTGGGTCGTCTTTCGCGAACTTTTTCTAACACCCTGGGTAAACAAATGGTAGAATACCACTCGGCATCAACACTCTTTTGATCTTCAAGTTGAATTGTACAAATGGGACCCGTAGCTGAGAAAAAAAAAGCGATCATTTTTTACCAACGTTTCTCGCCTGCCTCACTTTTGTTGGCTTGTTCTCATTTTCAAACACCTATTCACAAGATTGCGGTTTTTTTTCGGGTTCAAAACAATAAATCCACATTTCGTCTCTTGTGACAATGTCATTAACAGCATTAGAATGTCCATGGTCGTACTTCAGTAGCATCTGTAAGCACCATTCCACGCGAGCCCGCTTCTGCTCCGATGTCAGTTCATGAGGGATCCAACGACAACAAAATTTCCGAACTTTCAATTCTTCTTGTAAAATGTTCTGGATTTGACTCATACCAATCCTCAATAGTCCTCGCATTGTCTCATAGGTAATCCGTGGGTTTTCTTCAATTAACCGCTTAACAGTAGCCACATTAATTTTCGTTGACGGCAGTTGAAGGCCGCCCTTCACTTGGCATAAAATTCAGCAAAACATCGCCTCACGGTGCTCAAACAAGGTGCTTCTCTCCCAAAAGCATTTTGAAGATGAGCGGCACAGTCTTGCGGAGAGAGAGAACTTTTAAAATCATAAAAAATCATCGCTCTAAAATCTTTTCGACTTATTTCCATTTTCGTTGCATACGTAGAACTTTGATGTGTGATAAAAAACAATTGACAAATGCTTTCTCGCCAATGGTTTTTTTGTTACTAAGAACGTTGCAATGTTTAAAAAAATATAACATTCGAAATTCAAATAGTTCCGATTAGCTAGAAGTGCAAAACTTTTAGTGTACCCCATGTAATATTAAATAATTGCAATAATAATGATAATATAATTTTAAATAGTTTAAATTAACCTTGCAATAAACATACTAACATTTTTCCTTATGTTATTTACTGTTTATTAAATAATCATTTTTAACTCTAACTTGGTAGCATTTTATGTTTATAAAACTGGCAACATAATATAACAAGTAGTTAATTATTGCGGGTAGTTTTTAAAAACAAGCGAGGTTATTATTGTATAAGTTTGCTTGGTTAGTTCCGTAGTGTTTGTTCATCGGGTCAGTGCGTAAAATAGGAAAAATAACAAGTATTCTGAAATTGGAAAGCATACGTACATTACCAAAAAAGCGAAAGTCATCAATGTGGTTATACTTCACCAAGAGTGAAAATGGGAGCCAAATCAGGTGCACAATATGCAAGTGTGAATATAAATTTTGCAACAACACATCGAATATGAAAGATCACCTCCATAGAAAGCATCCTGAAGTATTACTACGAGTAAATGTGTCAACTTCTCAGAACGAAAACTGCGAAGAGGAAAATTTTGAAAGACACCTAGGTCCAGCAAAATACAGTCATAATTCGTCAAATGATTGTAAAATGATTGCAGTTGACATGGAGCCCCTTCGTTTATCTGAGCTTGAAAATCAACGGTGACTTCAACAATGTCAAAATTATTTATGAAAATGAAAATTCAATTAGTTAAGATTGTTGAAGAGACACGCTATGTAGCGGTTACTGCAGACACTTGGACGTCCATGAGCAATCAAGACATTCTTGTATTGACTTGCCATTTTATAAAAGAAAACCGACTGATATCTGCTTTACTGGCTGCCAAAGTTGTGGAAGGGCATCATAATGCTGACAATTTAACTACCGTGAGTATTTTTTTATACTATAGGGTGAAAACATCATTAAAAATTACCGTTGTGATAAAAATGAAACATAAACGAAAATGGTACCCGTAACAAAAATGGTCTCTTGTATTCGTTTTTCTGTAAAAGTCTTAATTATCGACCTTAGTCAAACTGTATTACTTAGTTTTACGCCTATCTATTTGAAGTTGAATCAAATCACAGCATATGTTTTTTTTTTGGTAATTGCATCAATTTTAGAAGAATGGAACTGTCGTGAAAAAGTGGTGGCCATTCAAGAATCAAAGACTCAATTTCATTTATTCAGTTTAGGCACATATGAATGTCAAAGTTTTACAATTTTGTCAAGTAATATTATAAAAATACTAAATTAAGTAAGTACATAAATAACCATTAGAAAATAATTCTTTCGCTGGTTCGGTAAGTTGGTTCTCCTGAGAAGATACCAGCAAGAAACTCAGGTAGATTATCCATTTTCTTTTTTAATATTGTTTTGTTTACATTGTTACAATTAGTTTATATTGTATTATACGAGTGGCCAACAACAGAAGATTAGGGTGACCATGCATTTTTATCATTAAGATATTCATCTACATTATAGTAACCTTTCATCATCAAACATTTTTTAACTACTATTTTAAACTTATTAAGAGGCATGTCAACCAAATTTTATCATAAATTTTTATACATTTGCCTACAAACGAATTACCAACTTTATGAAGTCTATTTTTTGTCATTGCCAGTTTATTATTATTTCTTGTATTAAAATTATGGTTATCGGATTTTTTTTTTGAAAGTCTCATGATCAAAGCAATGGTAAGTAAAATATTTTTAAAAAACACTAAACTTATTTTAAATTTCTTAATAGCACAATTTTTCGCAGGATAAAAAAGACAACAAAACGTCGACAATTGTTTCGCCTCTAAACGAAGCATTATCAAGACTGTCTCAGAGAGAACAGCGATCTCATGATCAACACAATCAAAAGCATTTGATAGATCACAAAATATACCAATGGCATCCTGCTTTTCCTCCCAAGCATCAAATATATGTTTCACAAGTGCAACTCCTGCATCCGTTGTGTTCCTGCCTTTAGTGAAACCAAACTGTTTGTTATGAAGTAACTTATTGTCTGTAAAATATGAAAGCAATTGATAAAATATTATTTTTTCAAAAATTGGGCTGAGGGTTGGGAGTGTGGAAATAGGGCGAAAATTTGAAGGATCACTTTTGTCTCCTGCTTTAAATAAAGGAATGATTTTACTGTACTTCATAAGATTAGGAAACTGATTTTCATGGCACTATTGATTTTATTATATTAGCTGAAATGCCCCAAAGATCCTCGGTATTTTTTATATTTAGTTGTTTAAAAGTTTTAAGTATAGTGACACAGTACAGAGCCAATATACTGAAAATCAAAGTTAATTCTATATTTATGAACACTAGATTTAAGAAGACAATTGGCTACGTTTTTTGACGAATTTAACTTATTTGTAGTGGTGATTGGAACATTTGTGAAAAAAGATTCAAATTCATTGGCCACTTCAGAATCAGTTTTAATGTGTTTATCATCTATTTTTAACTCGAAGGATCAATCACGTGACCTTGCTTTACAAGTTTCTTTGTTACCGAGGCATTGTAACGGACAATGCCTCGATAATGATAAAAGTAGCAGAAAATCTGAAAATACGCCATATTCCTTGTTTTGCACACAATTTGAATTTAATAATTAAAGATGTTGTTAATAATAGTCCAGAACTGAAAGATTTACTTGATAAATGTAATGGCAACGTTACCTATTTTAGACATAGTACGTTGGCCTCCGACAAACTGAAGTTGATTCAGCGAGACTTGAATAAAAAAGAGTTAAAATTAATTCAGCATGTAGATACCAGGTGGAACAGCTACTTACATAATTATGCTAAGTCGGATAAAAGAAGTGAGAGATGAATTGATACTGGCGTTTAATCAAAATCCTAATGCGCCACTGAACCTTACTGCGGATGAATACTCTTATTTAGACGAAGTCGGAAACATATTTGAGCCCATTGAATCCGTAACAGAAGCCATATCTGGTGAAGAATATGTTACATTATCGTTGATAATTCCGCTAATAAAAGGAATATTACTACATTTTGCAATGCTAGAAAAGGAACAGATGTCCGATTTTGCTAAAGTTGTCCTAGAAAATATAAAAACGTCAGTAGCCGCCAAATTAAAGCCTTATGAAAAGAGATCTCCTTGCATTATATCAACGCTATTAAATCCACATTTTAAAGAAATGGGGTTCAGAACTGATGCAAACATTGATAGGGCAATTCAATTTGTCCAAACGGAATATTCATCGTATTTGTCAACGTTGAATAGAACATTACCGCCAACAAGCGTAAATGAAAACTGCGAGCTAGACAGTTCATTGGAGGAAATTTATTTATTTTTGGTTGTATTTTAATAATTTATGCCATTACTAACATAGTCTTTTAAGTCATTGTACACTATGGGCCTTGAGATGCCTGAAAATAAAAGATTTTTATTTTTATTTATTTATTTATAGCTACCTGTGGGGGGGGGGGAGGGATGGATTCTGTATACCAGGATGTGGGGATTCAAGTTTAGTGGAACGTGGAATGAGAGTTGGGAAAGAAAAATTTTGTGGGAAGATGGGGTCAAATACTATGGGGCCGTAAAAATGACGGCAAAATTGACCTGGGATGCTTAGTTTTCGAGATATAGGGAACTGGGAATCTTGGGTATTTTAGCGGGATAAGAATTCCCGGGATTTTTTTTGTAGGCGAATGGACCTTGTGATGTGAAATGGAGCTCGGTTCCCAGGAAATGGGGGCTGGGAAGTTGGTAATGTCGGGAGTAACTAAATCCAACTTAACCTTATGCAGGCGTAGCATGGCGTTTTTCGTTCATTTACGCGACTTAGGCCCCAGTTCTCAGTTATAGTACAGCTATATCTTGAGAAAACTTGACCTGACATTGAAGGAATTAGAGGTATCCAAAATGTTGATTAAACAGTTGCATAGGGAAAGAGATGAAAATGAAAAGGAACTATTAGATAGCCTAAATAAATACGACTTCATAAAAAAGCAGATGGCTGAGATGCACACAGAGAATAGGTTAGTGTTAGATGAGCGGGACAGATTACAAAATATTGTGACTGGGTTCAGAGAGTGTAGTGACGAGTATGAACAGGGTCTCAAGCGCATGTCAGTCTTGGAACAGGAACTGCACGAAGCCCACCACCTCATTTCCCACCTTGAGGCTGAGAAACGTGACACCATAGTATCCCATACCCATAACTTGTTTGAGGAGTTAGTTGATAGTGTGCCCAGCCTTGTTGCTACTGAACCCAGCTTAGAACCCACAATTACTATAGATTTAACAAAGGATGATACCTTAACAGCTCATTGTTCCAATCACAAGATGGGCATAGCTGAGTGCAGTAGAAACAAAATTAAGAAATATGTGAAAATTAATAAATACATAAAAAAAACACAAAAAACTTATTAAAAGACAAAAAAGTATGTACAAAAAAGTCAAGTATATTAATGAGAGAAGGCAACCAGGCGATGAACTTGACATGTATTCATTATTAATTGAAAATAATGTCTCTGATCATAATAACAATATTTTAAAGTTAGAATCAGAAATTAATAATTTAAAAAAATCACTAGACATAATGACTGACAGGTATTGTAATGTTAAAAATGAGTATCAGGAATACATTCTGGCCATGAAGGATCTTATGAGTCCAAATTAAACATTGACATCAAACAACCATTTAATTAGTCCTAAGCCGGTCTGTAAGTCCTCGCTGACTTCAAACATAAGCCCTTCACTTGAGTCAAACAAGAAACCCAGTGGTTCCTTCACCAAACAAAATATGATTAAATCTGAAATAGTGATGTTTTGTGATGAATTAGGGAAATCAATGGGCCAGTTACTTAGTTCATATTTAGAACAAAATGTTACTAACTATTGTATGCCGGGATTAACTTACTGTAACATTATAAAAAAAATTAAAAATTGTAATTTAAACAGCAGCTGTACACTTTTAATTTTGGTGGGAGATAGGAGAAATGCAGACAGAAATTTAATTGTAAATTGTTTAGAATTACTGAGTTTATTAGATGTTAAAAACATTATTTTATTCACACTTCCTTATAGCCGTAGCTTGTCACAGGCCGAAAACAATCTTAGATATAAGCTAAATCAAACAATACATACATTGACATTTCATAATCCAAATAAATTCCATCTGATTGACATTAACATGTATTTAGAAAATAAATTGTTATTGACGGAAGATAAATTCTATTTGAATAGATATTTTAAGAGACAGATAGCATCTTCGCTATCATATTTTATTAGTTATTCAGCCAAAAGCTTGGCTAAACAATCTGCTTTTATTGAGCAGAAAAGTGACAATGTTTGTCTTGTGACCTTGGAATCTGTTCCAAAAAAGGGTGACAATAATTTAAACTTAGTTGTAGGACAATAGAGGAAATCCCTAGCAAAAGGAAATTTAAGGACAAAGGAAAAATCTATGTTTATGAATATTATTCATCAAAATATTGAAGGCTTTTCTGGCAAAGAGTTAGAACTAGAATTATTTTTAAATGAAAAACGTATCCATGTATTTTGTTTAACTGAACACTGGTTTAAAAAACATGAAATCTTAGTTAATATTGATAATTATAAAATCATTAGTGCGTTTACTAGAGATTCCGCTATAAGAGGTGGGTCTCTCATTTTAATTAATGACAAATTAAAATCAAAAGACCTAAAAGACGTAGTAGCACTCACAAGTGAGCGAAATATTGAATTATCATGTGCAGAGCTAGAACAATATATTATTATTAGCGTCTATAGACCTCCTTCTGGAGATTACTACCTGTTTGAGTCCATTATGGAGGAAGCCTTAAAAAAGGTATGTAAATGTAAGAAGACTATAGTTGTATGTGGCGATTTTAATACTAATATTTTAGAAAACTCTCAGAACTCGCTAAGGTTCCTCAACCTTTTTAAATCTTTTAACTTACAAAATCTTTTTTGTGAACCAACTCGCACTACAGCCACATCAGCTACCTGCTTAGATAATATTTTTTCTAACAGCGATGTAGATGAGAAATCTATAATACATTTTATACATTCAGATCATGCAGGTCAGTTAGCTAGATTTAAGTACCAACATGTTCCATTATCAAAAAATATTGTTTGTAGACCAATCACAACTTATAGATTAGAAAAATTTAAAGAAAACATTAAGAATAAAGTACCTCTTTTGGAGTTGAATAATGATAAACACCCGAATGATCATTACGGAGATTTGTTCGGAGTAATCAAATACGAATGTGATAACATTTTCACTAAAAAAACAATAAATGTAAATCAATTCAAAATTAAATTTAGTGATTAGGCTACGCCTGGAATCTATAAAAGTAGAAGGAAATTATATGAATTATACGAGACAAAGGCATCTACTAATGAGCCACAAGTAATTGAACAGATTAAAAAGTACTCCAAACTATTCAAAAAAGTATGTTCAACAGCTAAATCTAATTATATACGGGGTAAAATTGAAAAATCTGATAATAAAACGAAGGCAATATGGAATGTTATTAACAAAGAAACTTGTAAAGCAAAGTCAAGTGATCGATCCTTCGAGTTAAAAATAGATGATAAACATATTAAAACTGATTCTGAAGTGGCCAATGCATTTGAATCTTTTTTCACAAATGTTCCAATCACCACTACAAATAAGTTAAATTCGTCAAAAAACGTAGCCAATTCTCTTCTTAAATCTAGTGTTGATAAATGTAGAATTAACTTTGATTTTCAGTATATTGACTCTGTCACTATGCTTAAAACTTTTAAACAACTAAATATAAAAAATACCGAGGATCTTTGGGGCATTTCAACTAATATAATAAAATCAATAGTGCCCGCTATAGCGCCTCACCTTGCATTCATATTCAATAAATGTATAGATGAAAATCAGTTTCCTAATCTTATGAAGTACAGTAAAATCATTCCTTTATTTAAAGCAGGAGACAAAAGTGATCCTTCAAATTTTCGACCTATTTCCATACTCCCAACCCTCAGTAAAATTTTTGAAAAAATAATATTTAATTAATTGCTTTCACATTTTACAGACAATAAGTTACTTCATAACAAACAGTTTGGTTTCACTAAATGCAGGAACACAACGGATGCAGGAGTTGCACTTGTGATGTGATGATTTTTAAATATTTGATGCTTGGGAGGAAAAGCAGGATGCCATTGGTATATTTTGTGATCTATCAAAAGCCTTTGATTGTGTTGATCATGAGACTTTGCTACTAAAATTAGGTTATTATGGTGTTTCGAACAGCTCACTTGGCTTACTCGAGTCTTACCTCACTGGTAGAGTACAAAAAGTAAACATTAATGGCACCGACTCTTCTGGCGCCTCATTAGTCATGGGAGTACCCCAGGGCTCGATATTAGGACCCCTTTTATTCTTAGTATACGTAAACGATCTTCCTTATTTCCCTAAAAATCTTTGTGAGATAGTATTATTTGCTGATGACACATCATTAATTTTTAAAAGTGATAGACAAAAAGTAGCACTTGACGATGTAAATAATACCCTTTCGAAAATATTGCATTGGTTCACAAGTAACAACTTGCTGCTCAATGCGAAGAAAACAAAATGTGTAAAATTTACTATGCCCAATGTTAGACAGGTGGATACTCATATTACTATGAATAATGAATTAGTTCAAATAGTCAATACCACAGTTTTTCTTGGGATAACTCTAGATAGTAACCTACAATGGGGTCCTCATATCACAGCCTTGGCAGGAAGACTTAGCTCAGCTGCCTATGCGGTTGGAAAGATAAGGTCACTGACTGACGAAAAAACGGCACGATTAGTTTATTTTAGCTACTTTCATAGCGCTATGTCATATGGTCTGCTGCTGTGGGGCTCAGCTGCCGATATTGAGACAATATTCATATTACAGAAACGAGCTATACGAGCAATCTATAGACTCGGACCCCGTGACTCGCTGATAGAACTATTTAAAGAAATAAATATTTTAACAGTTGCTTCTCAATATGTTTACGACAACATCTTATATGTACGGAAGAAAATAGATCTCTTCAAAAAAAAATCCGATAACCATAATTACATAATTTACAAGAAATAAAAATAAACTGGCAATGACAAAAATTAGACTTCATAAAGTTGGTAATTCGTTTGTAGGCAAATGTATAAAAATTTATAATAAAATTCCTCAGGATTTGGTTGACATGCCAATAAGTTTAAAATGGTAGTTAAAAAATGTTTGATGATGAAAGGCTACTATAATGTAGACGAATATCTTAATGATAAAAATGCATGGTCACCCTAATCTTCTGTTGTTGGCCACTCGTATAATACAATATAAACTAATTGTAACAATGTAAACAAAACAATATTAAAAAAGAAAATGGATAATCTACCTGAGTTTCTTGCTGGTATCTTCTCAGGAGAACCAACTTACCGAACCAGCGAAAGAATAATTTTCTAATGGTTATTTATGTACTTACTTAATTTTGTATTTTTATAATATTACTTGACAAAATTGTAAAATTTTGACATTCATATGTGCTCTTTATGTGCCTAAACTGAATAAATGAAATTGATTCTTTGATTCTTGATTCTTTGAAATTGACAGCCTACCGTATAGTGGTTAGTTCCTCAGAGCGTTCCTCTAACCCATTTATAAGGATAACCTGAATAAACGGTAACAGATAAAATCGAAAACCTTTTAAAACGGTTACATGTTGATATTGTTAACACTTTGTAAAGTAAGTTAATTTACCAACAGGGTTAACAGTTTAAATGACATATTTGATAATCTTATGAAACGGTTAACCTATTGAAACTGTTAACACATATACAGGTTAACCTGGGTTTTTTTATTAGTTTTTGTACGGATTAATGGAGAGAAAGAGATAATAAGACTCCGTAGGAGTGAGAGAGGTAGAAACATGCAAACTTTTTTCTATGGGTGCGTGCGTGCGTCGGCGGCTCGGCGCGGTCATTATCAATGGGTGAAAATTTTGAATATAGCAGTCTCAAAAGAAAATAGTTACGTTCCAGAAACTGAAAATGACACAGAAGAGTGTTTTCTTCATCAACATCAAGAGCAACTGCGCGCGGGACAATTTAGACGGTAAGTGTATTTTTAATATATTTTTAATGTATGGTTCAACTCTTAGTAAAAATTGTGGTTCATCAAGTCAATTCCATTTGTTTATCATGTTTGTGCTTCGCAACATTGGTGTCGTAGGCGGCCGATGCGGATTTTGCTAGTCTAGCTAAACAAAATTCAAGAGAGTATCGTCAAGACCTAACCTAAGAACTAGGACGTTGCGTCGACGACGTTCGAGCTCTTGCCGATCGGCGCGCGGCTCGCCAGTACCTACCTAACGAGTGCCCAGTGAGTGTTGTGTAGGTATAGTCCGGGAGCCAACCATTTCATTCGTACTCTATATATTCAAATATCTAAATGATATGTTTACCTATTTGTTTCTATTAACCCTTGGCATGCCTGGTAGGGTCCCACAGACCCATCACTAAACATAAATTGCTGCAGTTCATTCAAATTGAAATTTTGTACGCAACCGTCTTCAGTAGCTGACGGTTATGAGTCTCTAGACGTCCGACACCCGCCATTTCAGTCCAGGGTACGGTTCTTTAGAACAAAGATGTAATTTAAGTGCGCGTGTACCTGTTATTTAAGTGCAACCGCTTTTGTTAAAATCGCTGCTTACGTTTAATTATAAGAATAAATAACAAAACATATTGATTCTGGGTTATTTTTATTACACACTGTAGCATATTATACAACATGTTAAAACCATACCTGGTATACTTTGCTCGGTTGATAGAATTATAAAACCCAGTAAAAAGTGCTGTTTCTGCTGTGAATTGCATGTAACTTTATAAAACAACGTTGGAACTTATGAATTAAATAGCATCCTCAGTGGATTAAAGTGATTAAGTGCATTAAAACTAAAACTTTAAAGTGTAAAGTGACGGTGAATAAGGTGTCCATTCATTGATAATTAACTTTTTATTCTCAATCTGCCGTCAAATTACTATTTGTGATTGACTAATATCATATCTACGTAGTGATCTGTTATTTAGCTTAAGATATTTAAGAACGAATAGCGTGATGCGCACACTGTTGGTCTGACGTTCGTGGAGTATCGGGTTCAAACCCGAGTTACGAAATCGTCTTTTTGAATTCTTCTGATTTCTTTAGGACAACTTTATAATAATATACAGTAACAATGTCTATCTGTAATGTGTGTGAAGTTGAAGTTGAGCAAAGTCAGCAATTAATTTGTTCAACTTGCAAGAAAAGATACCATCATTTATGTGTGAAGATAACCGCTTCAAAATTCAAAAAACTTACTAAAACCGCGCGATCCACTTGGGCTTGTACTAGCTGCTCGAATAAAAATAATCAAATAATCGCTTCATCTGACATTACGGATGGCGATTCGGATGACGTAGGTTGTGAAAAGGATGGCGATATTCGGAGACTCATCAGGCAGGAAATTAGAAGTACAATGCGTTCTGAGGTTAGAATTATGGTTCGTGAGTTGAGGACCGAATTGGATGACATCAGAAAGGAGCTCGAGGAGTTGAAACTGTCGGGATCATTTGATGCCGCTCAGTATAATGAGTTGAAGACCGAGTCTCTAAACTTGCATACTGAAAATAAGGAACTGCGTACTCAAAATGTTGAAATGCGGCAAACAATAACCCAATTGAAAACACAGGTGAACCAAATGGATCAGTACATGCGTGATGCTAATCTGGAAATTAATGGCTTGCCCGAAAACAGGAATGAGGTATTGCCTAACATTTTAACTCAGCTTTCGAGGGTGGTATCTTATGATCTGAGAGACTCTGATGTGTTGAAATGCACCAGAGTTGCCAGTATTAATAACAATAAGACTCGTCCACGTTCCGTGGTAGTGAAACTGTGTAGCCCTAGGTGTCGTGACGAATTCTACTCTGCAATAACGAGGTACAACAAGTTGCATAAAGAAGACAAGCTGAATACGTCACTGCTGGGCTATGGCGTACGTAAAGAGCCCATATATGTCTCGGAACACCTCTCTCCTACCTACAAGGCTCTACATGCTGCCGCTCGTATCAAGGCTAAAGAAAAGTCATATAAATTCGTCTGGGTTAGGTATGGAAAAATATTTGTTGCCAAGGATGAGAACTCTGGAAGTATTGTCATCAAAGATGAAAAGTGCTTGGACATGATTGTATAATAGGTACTTAAATGTTGTGTAAAATTTTGTTCGTACTATAATGCTTGTGTCTGTTTTCTATCAAAATGTAAGAGGAATGAAAACCAAGTCACATGATATCTATAAGTCAATTTTGAATGCCAATTACGATGTAATCTGTATCACGGAGACATGGTTGGATGACTCATTCTACTCATCTGAATATTTTGATCAAAGATATACTGTTATACGATATGATCGCTCTGATGCCTATAAGCAGTTGTACTCTTAGTCTTATGGTGGTGGAATTTTGGTAGCTGTAAATAAAAACATTAATTTTGTAAACAAGGTCGATTGGCAAACCTCTGCAGGAGAAATATGGCTATGTCTGAGTCTCGGGGGTATCTGTGTAAATATGTGTCTTCTATATATAACATCATACATACCTTCAGCTGAATTTGAAGAATTTTTAGCTAGGGTTGAGAATATCTATTTACAAAACTGTGATATACCTACCCTGATAATAGGGGACTTTAATTTACCCAAAATTAAATGGCTCAACACAGATGATCCATTTATGGAAGTTGTCGATTCTAAATCATTAGCTCTGCGAGAGTTTCTTTATGTTACTGGTCTTACTCAGATTAATAAAATATGCAATGACACGGGTACTATTCTTGATCTCATTATGATTAATGATGCTATTGGAGCAATTGTCTCTGTTGCGGCCCCACTTAGCAAACCTGATATCCATCATCCGCCATTGGAACTGACACTTCAAAACACTACTCACTGTAATATAAGCCATAATTCATCATGGATTAGATTTAATTTTAATAAAACAGACTATGATTCTTGTGTTACTGACCTGTGTCGAATCGCATGGGACAAGTATGAAGGTCTGGACTGCAATGAATTTGTCCAGGAATTTTACAATATACTCTGGGAAGTAATTGAGAGACACACTCCTATGATGAAACCTAAAAGGAGCAGTTATCCTGTATGGTTCTCTCCAGCGTTGATTAGGACACTCAAAGAAAAGAATAGATATCGATTGCGGTTCAAAAAATATAACAATCCGCGCGATTATGACACATTTGATATGCTTCGTAAGCAGGCCAGTATAGCTACAGATATGTGTTTTAAAATGTATATTTCAAAGATTGAACACGATATAAAAACTAATGTTAAGTCATTTTGGCGGTATACTAAATCAAAGAAGACATACAAAGGTATCCCTAACCAAGTTAAGTACGGGAATCGTACGGTTGACGGGGGCGACCGCGTGGTTGATCTTTTTGCCGAGTATTTTGCCTCTGTTTATGGAGTGAATTCTATATCTAACAATAATCTTTCAACTCACTCTGAGTCCAATTACTGTGTTCCTTCAATATACATCTCAGAGAGTGAGATCAGGGAAAGTATTAAGAGATTGGATCTAAATAAAGGAGCGGGTCCGGATGGCATTCCTCCAGTTTTTATTCGTTTATGCGTAGCCGCACTCGTCAAACCTCTGCACTTAATATATAATAAGTCACTAAGAGATGGAATATTTCCCGATCTTTGGAAAATCTCTCATATCACTCCTATTCATAAGTCTGGCAGCTTGAACGATGTAACTAATTATAGACCAATATCTATAATCTCACAGTTTGCAAAAATATTCGAAGGTCTTATTTACAACGTGGTATATTCTCACCTGCAACATGTTTTAAGTCCTCGGCAACATGGTTTCATGTCCGGCCGGTCAACCACGTCCAATTTACTGACTTATATCACTTTTCTTACTGACACTTTTGAGGATAGGGGTCAGGTTGATTCCGTTTACACTGATTTTGCCAAGACTTTCGATCGGGTGGATCATTCATTGCTTTCGTTTAAACTGAGCCATGCTGGTATTCATGGTAGTCTGTTGCGGTGGTTTGAAAGCTATCTGCGGTGTCGTTCGCAGCTTGTGTCACTAGCTGGTTATGAATCTGTTCCATTTACTCCTAGTTCTGGAGTTCCTCAAAGTTCAAAATTGGGCCCCTTGCTATTCTTAGTATTTATAAATGACCTCCTAACTATATTAAAGTGCGACTGTCTAGCATACGCTGATGACCTGAAAATATATTGTAGAATAGCTGAACTTGGCGATTGTTTGAGGCTTCAGAGAGATCTGGATGTGCTGCAGCATTGGTGTTTGGAGAACAATATGTCTTTAAATGTAAAGAAATGTAATTTAATAACTTTCACAAACAAACAAAACTATATTGATTTCAATTATCAAATAGATGGAGGTGCGCTTGAAAGAGTGTCCGTTGTACGTGACTTGGGTGTTACGTTCGATACATCTCTATCTTTTCGTCATCACTTAGATAATATAGTACTAAAAGCTAAAAAAACCCTAGGTTTTATCATCCGCATGTCTAAACCTTTTCGTGACAATAACAGCATTGTCTTGCTCTATGGCGCTCTGGTGCGAAGTGTCCTGGAGTATTGCTCCACTATTTGGTCTCCATTCTATTCGACACATGTGGAACGTATTGAATCAATTCAGGCTCGTTTTGTCAGATATTTAAGCATAAGAAATGGTGTACGTAATTCTGTTCCCGAGTATTCAGCTAGACTGAGACTATATGGCATGAGGAGCTTGAGAGATAGACGTGACACTGCGGACCTGTTGGTTCTTCACAAAATTGTAAGTGGATCCATTGACGCACAGCTTGTTAACCTTCTTAACTTTAGAATTAACCATCGCGCTATGAGGCATCATCGTACTTTTGATGTACCCACTTCTACTTTAAACACCACATTTAATAGTCCCCTAACACGTATGGCCAGGCTATATAATGATATATCCGCCACTTCAAACAATTTCATAGACCTTTTTTCGATGAAATTTGTGTCTTACAGGTACTTCTTGATTAACGGCTTCAATGTGCCTGTTATCGAGGAATAAAGGGCTACCTGCATTTCATTTTTTTTTTTTTTGTTTCATTGTTTCTTTATTTTACCGGTTCAGTGATGCAAGAATTTATGTAACTTGGATACGTATTCATGTAAATGCGTATATTATGGTGATTTTGTCTATTGGCGGGGTGGAATAGGGTAGGGAATGGGTATTACTAGGTTACACACCTGGTGATGCTTGTTCTTTATGTTATTTAATGTATGAATAATAACGTTGAAACTAAAGTTGCAGTCAAAATAGGTTATTCCAATGTTATGCATGCCTGTAATTTGAGTAATTACTTTGATAGTATTAGTTTGTATTGTGTATTAGTTTGTAAGTTATGGGTAATTATGCAGTAGGTGTGCTTATTGTAAAAAATAAAACAATAAAATAAAATAAAAAATACTGCTAGCTTATCAATTAATTTAATACACTAGTTTAATACACTACTACATGTTTACAGGGGGCTAATAGCCCGGGTCCGTGAGACCCTACAAGGCATACCGTGTAACTTTTGGTTATTTTTATTTTATAATTAATTAATTATTTTAACTGTATTTTCGCCATTATAAGATGAAATTCGTTTCTAAAGTAAAAAAAATTAATATTAGTATTTTTATAATTTAGTTTATGTCTCAATTTCGAAAAGTAAGTATGCACAGAATTATATTGAAATATTTTTTTATTTGTTAATTTTAACAGTTAATTTTCAATGTACTATTGAAATGTCCGAATCGGAAAATGGAAAAAATAAGACCTCGAAACATTTATTGTGATTGGTCATAAAATGGCGATAATACTAGTTGCAGTAGTTCTCATAATGAATCTCCAGAATTTATGCAGAATGCACAAGGATGGTCCGACTTCGATAATGATGAAGAACACAAAACCTCTAAAATACAAAAACAACATACAAATACATATATGTACAAACAGACTCATTTGACCTCGATGAAAACACTTGGCTAAACAATGTTTTGTAAATTCATATCACATGAACTTGACAATTGTAAAGGTGAATCGATATGAGAAGATGAAAAAGATTTTGGAAGTTTTTAAGAAATAAAACAATTATGCTTATAATCAAAATAACCTTATAATAAATGTAAGTTATGTGTGACTTGTAATTACGACAAAAATGATTATTAAAAGATGAAAAATATTGTGATTAGTTTTCATTCAACATTATAAACTAAAACATAAACATAACATAGCATCACGCCTTTTTTCCGAAGGGGTAGGCAGAGGTGTGCAAACACACCCACATCTCGCCAGCTATGTTAGGTCCCATAAACTAAGCGCCATCTTAATCGTCCAACAAATCTTCGTTACACTTAATCAGAATAATGCTGCGTGGCCGGAGCAGCAAGCACTACCAGTGCTACTTCAGCTAATTCATTTGGCAATTTTTGATTCCAGTACTTTTATTGAGCTCCTTATCAGGTGACTCCAATGCAACTCGATGTGAAATTGTTTCTCGACAACTACCCAACCGATTTTCATGATTTTTTCACTCAAAAATCATTCATTCTCATGAGCAGGTTTTGTTCGAGACCGAATTTGATTTAGGACCCTCAAAAAAGTTATTGACCAAAAATATGTCAACTCTCTCAAATATGTAACCGATTTTCATGATTTTTTCACTCAAAAATCAAGCATTCTCAGGAGCAGGTTTTGAGCGACCGCAGCTTGATCACCAGTTACTGATTTATTATGTATATAGTCCGGTCAATTTAGACATTCGAAGGTGCATAAAAATTTGACCTAAGTACATCTACAATCCCCATACACGGAATGATGGGAAACTTTTAAATTTTATTTATAACTAGCTGTTGCGTGTTACTATAGATCTACATAACTTTTTTATTTATAAAGCGATTCAAAACCAAACCCCAAGTTCAAATCCAAAAATCAAATCATTTCTGAGATTAGCGTGTTCAAACATTCAGACAAACAGACAAAAGTTCTAAAAACCATTAATAGTGAACTCCACTACGGGTGACGTAACCTGTTCTGAAGAGCTCTTCAATCTGATCCCACCCTCTTCCTTCCGATCCCGAACAACGCGTGCCGGGCAGAGATGCCACTCCCACACAGTGGATAGCATGTTCGCGAGAACCGAACGTTTTAAACGTTCGTTTCTCTGCCGAGCGATAGTGGCCTGGAACGCCCTGCCTGTGCACGTGTTTCCTCCTACATATAACCCTGGGTTCTTTAAGCGGAGCGTGAAGAGGCACATCAGTAGGTCTTCAAGTTGAGAGCCACTCTCTATAGTATTGTGCTGTGAGTGTGGCCCACAATCGCTAGACGTCGTAGCGACTTACCACCAGGCGGGCGGCGTCAATTTGGCGAACCCCAAATAAAAAAATAAAAAAATCCTACGACAAACTTATTATTTGAGGTTGGTCTAGGGATCGAACCGCAAAATTAAGTTTGTTTTTTATCGTATATACTTTTCCGGGATAAAAAGTACCCAGCGGGGTGCCCAGGATATTAAAGAATAATTATACCAAGTTTGATCGTAATCGTACCGGTAGTTTTTGCGTGATGCCTGAACAGACAGACAGACAGACAGACAAAAAAAATTTTAATCACATTTTTGGGGTCGGTGTCGGTCTAGTAACACCCCCTGCCATTTATTTTTTTGATATCTTCAATGTACAGAATTTTCACTTCTACAGATTTATTATAAGTATAGACTATGTTCACTCTAATTTTTTGGTCTAGATTGACCGGACTAATAGCTGTTGAGCGATATTGTATCTTAAGATAAAATATGTTAGTATCTTAGCCGTGTGCAACGCCCCTTAGTGAACTCCACTGCGGGTGACGAAATCATCAAACTTATTATTAGCGGTTGGTACAGTAATCGGGTCTAGGGCTCGAATCGCAAAATTTTGTTTGTTTTTATTGTATACAGGGTGAATTTTTGAAAAGGGCTTTGATGGCCAAATCCGAAACTATAAGGAGTCACGAGCCCGATTTTGATGAAACTTAAAACCTCATCATTAGATTTTTGGAAAACCAGTAATCCTAACTGGGAATCGAACCCGTTGATTTTGAAAAATAAACACATCCTTTATTATTACACTATACGATAGTGTCGCTGTTAAGTATCAAATTCTGCGAAGTAATGATACACGGCAAATTTAAGGGAAGAGCTCATCTTTAACAAAATACATTTTATTTTTCTTACGTTAACTGATTAATTGTTCAAAATGTAGAGTGTAGACCATTGTTTTCAAAACATAGCTGGATTCGAAACCTCGATAATTTTTTTCTTATACACTTTAAGAAAAAACTCGACTACCTCGGTGGCACAATGGTATGTACGGACTGCCACACTCGAGGTCTCGGGTTCGATTCCCGGGTCTGGTGGATAATGTATAATTCTCTTTAGAATTTTACCCAGATAATTATCCCAGAGTCTGGAACTTGTGCCCGGTAAAAGGCAATAGGCTCGCCCCTATTACATGGGACCTAACACAGCTGGCGAGATGTGGGTGTGTTTGCACACCTCTGCCTACCCCTTCGGGGAAAAAGGCGTGATGCTATGTTATGTTTTAAGAAAAAAATAATAAGAATAATTAAAAGTAAGATTATGTCCTACTTTAAAATTTTACCAGCCTGCCAGAATCATTCAGAACATAATTTAAAACACGGAATAGTTACGATCTTATCTGGGATTTCGAACGAAACAAATTATGATACAAAATTTAGGTACATAAAATATGAATTTTATTAAAATTCCAAATTTTCCTTTAATTTGCCGTATATCATTAATTCGCAGAATTTGATCCTTAACAGTGACACTATCGTATGGTGATATAATAAAGGATGTGTTTTTTTTTTCAAAATCAACGGGTTCTATTCCCAGCTAGTATTATTGGTTTTCCAAAAATCTAATGATGAGGTTTTAAGTTTCATCAAAATCGGGCTCATTCAGCATTTTTCGCTATTCCTTAAGATTTCGGATTTGGCCATCCAAGCCCTTTACAAAAATTCACTCTGTATACTTTTCCTGGATAAAAAGTACCCAGTAGGTGCCCAGGATATTAAAGAATAATTATACCAAGTTTGATCGTAATCGAACCGGTAGTTATTGCGTGATGCCTGAACAAACAGACAGACAGAACAAAAAAATTTTTAATCACATTTTTGGGTTCAGTGTCGGTCTAGTAACACCCCCTGCCATTATTTTTTTTTGATATTTTCAATGTACAGTATTTTCCTTATTTTAACTATTCTGAAATATGATAACTAAACACGGTTATTTTAAAAGTATCTCAGATACCGATAATGTTTCTGAAGGTCAATGTAGCACGTTTTGTTTTACGAGTTTGCAAAAATTTTTTTGTATTTTTCTGTGGATACATATAGTTTTAAAACCAAACCACTATAATTCCTTGTCTCTGTAACTTAGTCACAGTAGAATAGTTTTCTCATTAAATTCCCACGTAAACACATAAAACATAAATAAATAATATTAATATTCGACTATATCAAATACCCATAACTTTCTAGATAAATTGTTCATAATTTCAAATACATAATATCAGCATGCAATACAGTCATGATACATAAAAAAAATTGATAAAATATCATAGGTACTAAAATGGATAAGCCTGCAATTAGATATCAGTGAGCAGTTCTTTTATAGACGGAGCTCAGTAAATAATATCTTTACCAACTCGTTCAAGGTGAAGGATCGGTCGCTCAGTCGAGTAGTGTCGCGAAGTGACGCAACACGATGTTTCTGTATCTCTTAATAGTTCTATTAATAGTAGTATACTACGTAACAACCAAAAATTTTAACTACTTTAAAAATAAAAATGTGCCTCATCTCAAACCCACATTCCTATTAGGCAATTATGGAGACGTTATTCTTCAAAAGAAATCACTGGCAGAAATGGTGCAAGATATTTGTAAACAGTTTCCTGATGAGAAATTTATCGGAGCCTATTACGGTACTGAACCAGTTTTGATACCCATAGACCCGGATATAATCAAGCTAATAATGACCAAAGACTTTTACTACTTTCATGGAAGAGAACTGTCGGAGCATATGCACAAAGAGCCCGCAGCTCTGAATCTGTTTGGCACTTATGGAGATAACTGGAGAGTGTTACGACAAAACTTGACTCCGTTATTTTCATCTGCCAAAATGAAAAATATGTTCCATCTGATACAAAAATGTTCATACGTATACGAATCAATGTTAGATCGAGAAATTTCCATGTCCAAGGAGTTAGAAGTCAGAAGTTTGACTGCTAAGTATACGATAGAATGCATTGCTTCATGTGCTTTTGGGATTGATGCAAACACAATGACTGATACTGGTGATGATCTAAATTCAAATGAATTTACCAAAATTGCCGCTTTTATACAAAAATCACCCAAGATGTTCTTTTATCTTAGACTTTTACGCACAATGTGGCCGAGCGTGTTTTACGCTCTAGGACTTAAAGTGTTATCTTCGCAGTTTAAGTTTTTCCATAATTTGATCACATCTGTTATGGGTAAACGAGAATACAAATCATCTGGTCGGCATGATTTTGTAGATCTTGTATTGAGTTGGAAGCTGACTAATCAAATAGTTGGCGATAGTATAACGAGTATAAAAACAGGTGACACAAAGAAAATAGCTTTACCTGCGACTGATGATATTTTGGTCGCACAATGCTTCGTGTTCTTTTTTGCGGGATTTGAAACGTCGTCGACGACTATAAGTTATACTCTTTACGAATTGGCTAAAAACCCCGAAATTCAAAATAAGGTAATAGAAGAAATTGACGATTACTTACTTCGACATGACAATAAACTACTTTACGATTGTATTTCTGAAATGCCGTACCTTGAAGCAGTTGTTGATGAAACTCTTCGCCTTTATCCTGTTCTTGGAGTGAATTTTCGCCAGCAGATGGAAGACTACACCTTCCCTAACGGCGTTCGACTTGAGAAAGGTTTAAGAGTACATATACCTGTATACTATTTGCAACACAACCCGAAGTACTTCCCGGAACCTGAAGAATATCGTCCAGAAAGATTCATTGGTGAGGCAAAGAAGAACATCAATCCATACACGTACATGCCTTTTGGTGAAGGGCCAAGAACCTGTATTGGTAAGATTTTCTTTTTAGTACTACTTTAACTCGTTCTTACAGATTTTTGGATTCGGTATCGGGTTTAAAAGGGCAGCCTAAATTAACCCCTCTCTCGGCAATAGCCTCAAAACATATAACGTGGGTCTTATAAATTTCCTGGTGATAAGTGGGCGTACAACATGCCTCTGCCTACCTCTTCGCGGCTTGCCTGAATTGATGTGTTTGTAAAAAAATAGGCACCATCTATTTCAAAAACAACCATAAATAGATGTTGTAATATTTCGATTCATGCATTCACACTTAGTACACTAGGTACTTAATAATCACAAAAACCGGCTTTTGTGATCTCAGACGTTAGGCAACCGATAATAATTACATAGTCGGCGAACTAATCTGCGAAATAAATGTACGCTGTGGTAAAAAAAAATATATTTTCCTCAAGACATAATAACACTACTTAATGGTTCGCTCCGGGTATGCAGAGGTATCGTTATCGTCATTGAACACAGCTGATACGAACAGACGAAAATCAAGATGTAGACGCTTCGGTAATTTTTTTCCTAGCTACTTCTGCCATGTGACTTTGTTTGCTCAAACAAGCTCATGACAGTAGCACCTCGTAAAATAAAACCATTTAATAACCAGCTATACTCAGCGGGCAATCAGCGCCCTACGGGTCCAATATAATAATGGCTTCAGGATGCTGATGGGGTTGCCCCGATTCTGCAGTGCATAAGGTATGTTCGCTCAGGCGCATTTCGATGATTTTCATGCGATCGTCAGAAAGCGGTTTGCCTCACTGCTTCGCAGAGTGCGGGACAGCTCCAATCCTGGGGATTATAGTAGAGAGGTATGACTCCCCGTTGCTAAGGACTATTGTTTGTCGTTGTGTGACGAACAATAGTCTGATATGTAATTAAAAAAAGATTATGTTTACCTATTAAATCGTAGTACATTACCTAAGCTCTTTGAGCGAATTATCGCGGAACGCCTCGTCGAGCATCTCACGAGTGTGGAGCCAGACCTGGCGGATAACCAGTTCGGTTTCCGTCGGGGACGCTCCACCGTGAGCGCGATCATGCGCGTGAAGAGCCTGACGGAGGAAGCAGTCTTGCAGGGCAAGGTGGTGGTGGCGGTCTCTCTTGACATCACCAACGCGTTCAACACCTTGCCATGGAGCTGCGTTAGGGAGGCGCTCGTGTATCACGAAACGCCTCTCTACCTCCGTCGTATTGTCGGGGCCTATCTCTCGGAGAGGGCCATAGCTTTCCCCAGCTGGCTCGGGCCAGCTCGGCGAGATGTGTCGTGCGGTGTTCCGCAGGGGTCAGTCCTGGGGCCGCTTCTGTGGAACAAAAATCAAAATCAAAATATCTTTATTCATGTAGGTCACAAAGTTACACTTATGAACGTCAAAAAAAAACATCGAACATCGGCTACGACTGGGTACTGCGGGGTGCGTTGCCTAGGGGCGTCGGCGTAACGTGCTACGCCGACGATACCCTCGTCACGGCGCGGGGTGCAACGTACCAGGAGGCAGCACTCAAGGTCACAACGGGTGTTGCTCGAGTCGTGGGTCGGATACGGCAGCTGGGACTTGAGGTGGCCTTGTACAAGTCCGAAGTTCTGTGTTTTCACAGACCTCGGAACGGTCCACCCGAAGGTTCCAGCATAAATGTGGGAGGCGTTAGCATCGGCATCAAGCCCTCGATGAAGTACCTAGGGATCGTACTTGATAGCCGATGGAACTTCGGACCACATTTCCGAAGTTTGGTCCCCAAGGTGACGCAGGCATCGGTCGCGCTTTCGCGACTGATGCCCAACCTAAAGGGACCCAACGCTTCCTGCAGGAGACTGTAACTGGGGATCGTGCGGAGTATCGCCCTATACGGGGCTCCCGTATGGGCGGATAGGTTGGCGGTCAAGGGGAACGTGACTCTGTTAAACAGACCACTTCGAACCTTGGCCGTCAGAACCATACGGGGGTACCGTACGATCTCCGGAGAGGCTGCATGTCTCCTAGCCGGGACCCCTCCATGGGACCTGGAAGCTTGAGCCCTTGCGTCATTGTTCCAATGGCGCAAGGAGGCGCTGGACCGGGACCACAGGCCTGCGTCTCGAGAAATCGAGGACCAGCGGTCCCAACTCCGCCAGGATCTCATGGAGACTTGGAGGGTGCGACTTGAGCAACCCAAGTGGGGTGCCATCATCATCGCGGCGGTGAGACCGGTCATGGACAATTGGCTGCAGAGGCAGCATGGTGACCTCACGTACCGTGCGACGCAGATCGTTGCCGGGCATGGATGCTTCGGTAGCTATCTGTTTCGCATGCATCGTGAGGTCACACCCCGGTGTCAACACTGCAAGGTTTCCGACGACGACACCGCACTCCACACGTTGGTGGAGTGCTCAGCGTGGGCGAGTCAGCGCCGGGACCTCGTAGTGGGTCTGGGCGTGGATACCTTCTCGCTGGGGACCATGCTTCAAGCCATGGTATCCAGCGGGAGTAGGTGGAACGCGGCCGTGTCCTTCTGCGAGAAAGTCCGCCGGGCGCCACTGGACACACCCTCTGCTAGTAACCAGAGACGCCCGGCAACCGACGTTAGAGCGGCCGCGGCCATGGGCCGCGGAATTAGAAAAATAAAAATTAAAAAAGTACATTACCTATTAAACAGTACATGTTTATAAGTCTTTATTGTTACTAACCAATAACTATGGACTAGGAATTTTGAAATAAATGATTTTTATTTTTATTTATTTAATGGATCTAATCACAAATCGGTTATTCTATTATAAAAAAAAAATATCAAGTAGCTATAGCTATATCAGTTGGGCCCAATCTATTAGGTTTTCTCTTTATAATGTACTACTTATTTGATGTATAAAGCCCCGGGGCATGAAATAACTTATGTCATCAATAATTGGGCGTGTTCAGTTTACACTATAACGACACACGATATCGTGCAATGTCAAAACGCCCAATCGGCATCATATACGAGTATAGTGGTGTGGTCGGTAGTGCTTTTGACTCCGTAGTCTCGGGTTCGATTCTCGGTTCGAATCTAATAATAGGTCTTTACCTATGAAATTGCCGTTTGGACTTTGGTCGACAATGAGGAATTAAATGTGATTGTGGAAGCCGATGATACACAATCTACGGCTGAATTAGCAGCAGCTTTCGACGTTAGCGTCAAAACAATATTGGTACATTTGCGTCAAATTGGCAAGGTAAAGAAGCTTGACAAATGGGTGCCCCACGAACTCCGTGATCGCCAGCGCGAAGTACGCGTCGAGACATGCCTTGCCAATGCAAGGCATGTCTCGACGCGTACTTCCTTCCTTCTGTTCCTTCTTTTGTGTGTCTGTTGAGCAATCTCAACAGACACACAAAAGAAGGAATTTTGAACCGAATTGTTACTTGCGATGAAAAATGGATTCTATTTGATAACCGCAAGCGCTCAGAAGTTGGTTAGATCCTAGTTCAGCACCTAAACAATGCCCTAAACGAAAACTTACCCCTAGAAAAGTGATGGTAACTGTTTGGTGGTCTAGCGCCCGCGCCGGTGTGATTCATCACAGCTCTTACCAAACGGGGTGATCATTACCAATCATTGGCCAACCAGCATTGGTCAATCGCTCGTCTCCGCTGCTCTTGCACGACAATGCGCGACCTCATACTGCACGAAGCAGACGGTCTCCAAGTTGCAAGAACTGTGGTTGGAAGCTCTCCGTCATCCGCCATACTCACCTTGCGCCTACAGACTACTACTTTTTCCAGAATTTGGTTAACTTCTTGGTGGGAAAGAAATTCAATACCCGAGAGGCAGTACAAAATGCCTTTGAAGAATTGAAGGCATCAATAAACTGCCGCTGCGTTGGCAAAGATGCATTGATTGCATGGGTGATTTCTTCGATTAATACAAATAAAAAATACATGAAAAAAAAATCATTTAATTTTTGTCATACAAAACAGCAATTTCATAGGTAAAGACTAATATTTGTGTGATCCACAAATGTTTGTTTCAGACTTTGGGTGTTTTCTATGTTTTGTACTATATTGTATTATTGTAAGTATTTAGAAATATATACGTTGGGCGCCACTGTGACGAAGGAGGGGTCCTTCCCAATGTAATATTGGAAATTACCTCTGGATAATATCAATGAAAACAATTAGAACGATTTTATACAATATCTAATTCTGTGTTTAATCAATAGTCATACGGCTAACTATGATCTGTTTGGGCAAAAATTTGCTTTCCCGTCGTCTTAAAATGTTGTCCTAGTTATCTTTTATAGAAAAGTTAGAACCGAAAAACATGTAATCTTTTCTCCTGTAAAATAAGATTTTTGCGATTACCGATTTATTCCTCGGGACATGTAATGTGCAAAAATATAGAAATACAGGCAGTAAGGCCACAACAGAGGGTCGTGGGTTGCTAGTTGAATTATATAAATCTAGTAGTGGAGTTTAGAGATGTTACAGGTTTCAGGGTCCGAGGCATGTGCTGTAGAACAGGGACAGACACATCACCTGGATATTCCGTAGACCGAGAGAGAGCGAATGACGTCTATGCTTCGCTTATATAGGACGCAGGCCTCTCGCAGGGACGGCATCTGAGGTGCGGGGATATCGACATGCGCCCCGCGCGCTCGACGTGGTGTGACGTCAGACACCGACGTTACAATATTATGTATATTAAAATTTATAAGTCGTCTAGATCCCATAGCACAGACTTATAGTTTAGGTGGGGCTAGATTTGGAGGTTGCAATGTGCAAAAAATAAAAATATTATTCTAGATGGATAGATAGATAATGTCAGTATGGTCACCGTAGCTCAGTGGTCAGAGCATTCCCCTTGTTAGGGAAAGGCCGCGTGTTCGAGTCCTGCCAATAACATTTCAGTTTGATGATTTATAATTTCTGTCTAAATATTTTCATATCGCCCACACTTTCATTTTATTTTACGTCAATATTATTAAATATACAGACACAATATTTCAACTGCTTTTTATAACATGATCAAATAAAAACAAGTCAAAAATTGACACAAAAACCGACTTCATATTACCGAAATGGGACCAAATAATTGTCAGAATGGGACCAAATTGAAATGGAGCCCCTTGAAAAGTAGTAGCAGAAAGTTTAGTAAAAAAAACAAAATTGGTTCTCCCATTTTAAAGATTACGAACATTAAAAAAGAACATACAGTCGACCCCCTCCTTTTTTGAAAGTTGGTTAATAAAATGAAAGAGTAAGACGTGATTTTGTACATGTGTTTGTATTTCACTACAACATTTTGACTGTTGCCTGTTCCAGGTATGCGATTCGCCAAAATGCAGATGATGGCCGGTTTTATCACAATGCTGAAGAAATACCGGTTAGAGCTGGCACACGGCATGCCCAGGAAACTCAAGCTTAAACCAGAAGCAGTGATTACCCACCCCGTAGGGGGTATACGCTTGAGGTTTATTGAGAGAGATGGGTGGGAGAGCAGAGTATTTGTACAGTAAGTCACCGATGCACAGGGTTTGAACTACATGACCGCTATAGTAAATAAAAGTAAAAAGCCGGAATACCTTTATACTCGTAATAAGCTCAGTTGGCGAAACGAGAAACTGAGATATAGCAAGAGGACAACTGTACCCCCTCTAACACTCCCCAAGTATAGGTCTGCTGCTTTCCGAGGTTGTTTCAGGCATGCGGCCACTCACTGCTGGAACATACGAGTACTTAGACCTCCAATCAGAAGTCTGCAAAATCGAAGAAGATTTAAATTAATAGTGAAAAGACTGTACTTGGTGGAGCAGCTGGAAGCTGCATAACTACCCAATTTTAATTCATAGTACAATTTAATAATATAATCTTAATTTTCATAATCTAATCTAATCATAACATAATATACTTAATTACAATATAATCTTAATTTTCTAACTTTCATATTTGAATACAATATACTTACCGAACCTATTTTATCTCTGTTTCCTCGTACTTTCCACCGTTGTAGATGCATGATTTCATATCCCTCCATAATGTTTATTATTGTATCTTCTGTTTGCCTGGAAAAGGTTAGGTTCGGCTGATTTGCCGCGTCCCGCGTGTCGTGACGTGTCTACTTGTCAGTTCCGGCTGACGGGTCACAGTGTTTTTGACAGCTGGCTGTTAAGTTGGTCGCGTTCGTGTTCGCAAAGCCATTGCATCATTCCTGTAAATTCACCATAGACACTGCTTGGGCTATTGCTATGAAGTTATAGTCACAGGATTTTAATTACACATTGATACATTGTCATTGATTTGTAACATTACACACACTGCCATTTATCTATTGTATTGATTTGTTTTATTTGGTTTGGAGTATTTTGTTTAGTTTATTTATTTTCTTACTATCGACTCAGTACATGCCATGATACTGTGTTGGTAAGATACTGCATGGGTGCGCTATTTTCGGTGTTGCTGGCCTCGTCTGAAAATCAGCGCTGGCAAATGTGGGTCTGCCCACGTCAGCATAAGTTGAGAGGAGACCAAATTCCACGCAGCGCCACATCTGCGTGGAATTTGGTCTCCTCTGTGCGTGCTAGCATACAATCGACGGAATTTTTTTTTTTACTTTAATTTTTTATATGTTTAGTTATGTAAGATGCTTATAATCGGCATATCTGTGTTTGCGAATTAAACATATTTTCTTCCTTTCTATTCTAAATATAATTTAAGCACAGATGTATCCAAAAAGATTGGCCATGTCGGGCCACGCACAGAATTGGGTTCCGCATAATAATAACTTTTGACCTCACATAGTTATTTGATCCGTTATAGTTTTATTTCCAACTTCATTAAATGAACTACAATCTTAAATTGTATGCAAGTTTGTGCCTCGATGATTTAAGGCAAGTCATTGACATAAACTAAGAAGAGAAAAGGGCCTAGAATAGATCCCTGAGGTACGCCTATTGTGACGTTAGTTCCGTTGTCGTTGTTGTGTACGATATCATAAACGTAGGATCCCGCTGTACATTTCGATATATGTAGTCAGTATTATCTCTCTTCATCTTGTCTTATAGAGGAACTGTATATTGTAAGTGAATATTATATTATTGAATAGCACTAAGATAACAGTTGAGGACTTCAAGTTCTCTTTATCAAGGTTATCAAGACGTTTTTATCAATACTTCAAAATGTACGATAGAGCAATGAAAAGAGTATAGTAAAAAAAGTTTAGGCCTAAACTGTGCCGTGCCAGTTTTTTTATTGTTCGACTTGGCGTGGGCACTGCTGTGCCCCTAGATTTATGTAATGACAATTTGGTACTTCGATATTAAGTATAATAAAATAACATTAATTTTTTTAATTTTTTAGTCTACAACTAGGTTTTAAGTGGTATTATAATTATTTAGCTAATAATAAATAAATTTATAAAAATACAGTATTTATTAGGTGTCATAATATTCCATCCAATCAATAACAACGCCACATGACGGTATACGGTAAGTAAACAATAGAGTAGGGTAAGCTGATAAGTGATACCTACCATCATTTATTAATCGTACTTACAAAGAAATCCAAAAGAGTTTCGGATATTATATTAGATCGTATTATCTTTCTTGTATTTAGTTTTAATCATCAATTGAATTCACACAAAGTCATCTAGCCCAAACTAAGCTATAAGCTTGTGCTATGGGATCTAGACACTGATAGAGATACTTATTTATTGATAAATATATACATAATTTACATAGAAAACACCCAAACTCCGAAACAAACGTTTGTGGATCACATAAATATTTGATTCGACCCAGCAATCAAACCCGAGACTCCAGAGTCGAAAGCTGATGCACAACCGACCACGCCACCGAAGCAGTATTAGTTATATATAATCACTAAGTAATGGTTACTGATTTCTAGTACTATTTCTTACAATGTGTTGCCGATCGATAGTCGACTATCGATGATTAATCGATAGTCTATCGATAGTCAACCAATCACGGCATAATCGATAGACTTATCGATAGCATCGATACTATCCATAGCTCAGAATGAGACAATACTATCGAATTACTATCGATAGTATTGTAGCTCACTAAGAATAAACTATCGATACTATCGATAGTATTATTGTTCGCCAAGAATAAACTATCGATAGTGTCGATACTATCGATACTAGCGATTATTTTAGACTACTGATAGTTTGCCAATTTACAATACTCAGGTATAATATTCAATAATTACAATAATAATGATAATATAATTTTAAATAGTTTAAATTAACCTTGCAATAAACATACTAACATTTTTCCTTGTTATTTATTGTTTATTAAATAATCATTTTTAACTCTAACTTGGTTGCATTTTATGTTTATAAAACTGGCAACATAATTTAACAAGTAGTTAATTATTGCGGGTGGTTTTTAAAAACAAGTGAAGTTATTATTGTATAAGTTTGCTTGGTTAGTTCCATAGTGTTTGTTCATCGGGTCAGTGCATAAAATAGGATAAATAACAAGTATTCTGAAAATGGAAAGCATACGTAAATTACCAAAAAAGCAAAAGTCATCAATGTGGGTTATACTTCACCAAGAGTGAAAATGGGAGCCAAATCAAGTGCATAATATGTAAGCGTGAATATACTCGTAAATTTTGCAACAACACATCGAATATGAAAGATCACTTCCATAGAAAGCATCTGAAGTGTTACTAAATGTGTCGACTTCTCAGAACGAAAACCGCGAAGAGGAAAATTTTGATAGACACCTACCTCCAACAAAATACAGTCATTATTCGACCAGACAGAAATTGCTAAATGATTTATTTGTCAAAATGATTATTATTCCATTTATTCAAATTATATTCTTAACATACATTTTTTTACAATATTTATATAAAAAGTTACATATAATATTATTAAAAAATCCATGTCAGACCACCACCAGTAGCGGAGCAGGGCCCAAACTACCAGCGGTAGAGGTCACAGACTGAGAAACCTCCTAACGATGCGTGCCGTGTCGAGGACGACAGCCTTCTGTATCTGACCCTTGATCCAACAGTCTAGCGAGAGTCTCTTGAGATGTTGATCGAGACTCTTCGCTATTAGTCCATTTGCCGAAACGATTATCGAGACAATAATCGTCCAGTCTACGTCCCACATGGCGGTTATCTCGAAGGACAGATTAAGGTATTTACTAAGTTTGTCCTTCTCTGCCTTCACGAGGTTTTCGTCATGCGGGACGGCGATATCGACGAGCATTGCCCGACGCTGGGTCCGATCAACCAACACGATATCGGGCCTATTGGCAACAATAGTCCTGTCCCGTGATGATTGATTGGTCCCAATAGAGCAATGGTTCCCAACCAGTGGTCCGCAGAATCCAAAATGTGGTCCGCGAACGATTTTAAATTTAGCGGGCGGTGAGTGACCCGTTGGTCGCCGTGCAGTGAGTGAGTGAGAAGAGCGCGGGTGGAGGGGGCGGTACGTCAGGCCGCCGCTCGGCGAAGACGATACAACGTCTGCGATCTGCCAACAATCGAACGTGTATCGTGTGCAAGGAATTACTATTTAGTATTACTTAACTGTGAGAGGAAGTGAACCATTCATTACTGATCGTTGATCTTAACTTTATTTATTGAATTTGTTAGTAATTAATATAGGTAAGTGAACATTTTTTTTGATAAATCCTTTCCGTATGTATTATTAAAATGATCGTTTTCAGGCCGTTATTAATTGAATATTTTCAATATGGCTATTACTGTTTGTCTTTTGGAAGGATCGTACCTATGGCAAAGTAGTATATTGTTTGTAAACTAAAACTACTTTGGATATTATTTTAAAAATAAATATTTTAAATAAGCTAGCTTACGCGATCATATTATAATAAAACTTATGCTTTTATTTTCTTGGTTTGTATGCGGTATCATTTTTTGTATCTTATTTTCAGAACATGGCGCCTAAGAGAAAATATGACAATAGTTATATAAAATTTGGATTTACCTCGATAGAAAGTAACGGAGAAATAAAACCACAATGCGTTATATGCGCAACCGTTCTCGCAAGTGACGCGTTGAAACCAGCGAAATTAAAACGCCACTTAGAAACGGTACATCCAAATTTGTCTGACCGTCCGCTAGAATTATTTGAAGGTAGATTAGAGAACCTAAAAAAAATGAAACTCGGATCTAGTGGTACGGGATTTGCAACATCGGAAAAATTATTAGTAGCGTCGTTTGAGATTTCTAAAATAATAGCACAATCTAAAAAACCTCACACAGTCGGAGAAACACTAGTGAAACCGTGTTTAATCAAAGCCGTCGAAGAAGTTTTGGGATTAGAGGCCAAGAAAAAAATACAAGATATACCTCTGTCCAATAACACGGTCAAAGCTCGAATTGAACTTATGTCAAATGATATAGAGGAGCAACTTGTGTCAAGAATCAGAAAGTCACCATTTTTCGCTACTTGTATTTGTTCGCTTTTTAGACGACGACAACATAATTAAAGAAGAATTATTAATTTCACGGGAACTGGAAACAACATCAAAAGGTATCGACGTCATGAACTCAATATCGGAATATTTTGAGAAACATAATCTTATGTGGAAGAAACTCGTTGCCCTCTGTACTGATGGTACTCCGGCAATGTTGGGATCACGTCCCGGGCTGGCGACGTTAGTAAAACAGAAAAATCCTAAGGTAATAACAACGCACTGTATCATACATCGCCAGGCGTTAGCTTCTAAGACTCTTCCTGGATGCCTTAATGATACACTGCAAATGGCTATAAAAGTTGTAAATGTTATCAAAAGCAGTGCCTTAAATACACGCCTTTTTTAAAAAATGTGCACTGAAATGGACTCTGACTATGAGGCACTTCTCTTTCACACAGAGGTTCGATGGCTATCGAAAGGTAATATGTTGGGAAGATTATATGAACTAAGAGCAGAGGTTGAGATTTTTCTGGTTGACAAAAAATGAATGATCTGTTGAAACTGTTTACTAATCCGGCATGTCAGCTGAATTTGGCTTATCTTGTGGATATTTTCACACACTTAAATAAATTTAATATGCAAGTGCAAGGTTCCGGAAATAAACAATTAGAAAACGTCGCAAATATTTTCATCTTTGAAGATAAACTTCGCGCTTTTATTTGCAAACTCCAGTTGTGGTTACGTAAAATTGAAGAAAATAATTATTCAGCATTTGCGACATTAAAAGCACTTATGGAAGATAAAAAGTATGACGCTAGTAAAGCAAATATACAAGAAAATATCAAGACTCATTTACAAATATTGACTTCCCAGAATATACCGAAGACGCTAAAATTTATCAAAAACTGATACGTAACCCTTTTAGCACTGGTGAAGTTACTGAAGGAATCCAGGAAGAACTTATTGAAATCCAAAATGACAGAAACTGCAAGGATGCTTTTGAATCTAATTCACTTGAGTCGTTTTGGTGTAAGAAAGAAATTTCTTATACTAAACTTCGAGAAATTGCCTTGCGCTATTTTATGGTTTTCTCAACAACTTATTTATGTGAACAAGGATTTTCTGCTTTGTTGGTAATTAAAAACAAGGCGAGGAATCGTTTGAAATTAAGTGATGATTTGCGTGTAGCTTTGAGTAACAATATTAGTCCTAGGATAGCCGAACTCGTGAAGAAGATGCAAGCACAGAAATCACATTAATACAAAATTACAGATGTTTATCCTAAAAATAAAATTATTTCTTTTATGTAATTTCCTATTAAGTTTTTAATTAAAGTTTCAGTTTGATTATTACAGTTTATTTTTATTATACCTACATAGTGGTCCCTGCTAACAAGAATAATATCAAAGTGGTCCCTGACCAGGAAAAGGTTGGGAACCCCTGCAGTAGAGCAATGCACGACCATTCTCAAGAACTGGCATTGGTGTGTACTTAAAGTACGGTACTTCAAACTTAATAAGGCCATATTGAAGACCAAGTTGCTGGTGGATGATCCTGGCTACTTGATTGTGCCTATGCAAGTACTCGGTGTTAGCAAGATACGAACAACCGGAAATAATATGGCGAAGTGATTCACCAGGACGGTGGCATGCTCGACAAATGTCGACCGTACCGTCCTTCATGATGTATTTCCGATAGTTGTTCGTCTTGATAACCTCATCTGCAATTGCACAGGCAAAACCTTCAGTTTCCCCAAAGAGGTCCCCAAAACGCAGCCAGTTCACCGAAGCGGGCAGGTCTACGTCGGGTCCTGTTAAGACCCGATAGAACCGCCCATGTAGCTCCTTACTCTTCCATACGTCCCTACGGTCTTCAGTACCTAGCACCTTTGGTTTACGCCAGTTCTCGTTAGCCAAGGAAAGAGGTGTCAGGCCCTTGTCAACCATCACGACATCGCAATGAATGTCACACACATTCTGTAGAAAGTAATCTCTCACACTGCACACTTCACGGTTGTGGAGGTTCTTGGCATTCAAAAAGCCTCGACCCCCCCACTTCCGCGGAATGTACAGTCTCATGACAGAAGATCGTGGGTGTAACATTCGATGCAAAGTTGTTGACGGACCCGCCTATCCAGGGCGTCTAGTTCCGTTTGAGTCCACCTAAGTATGCCAAAGGAGTATAACAATAAAGGAATAACCCAACCGTTGAAAGCCCGCATTTTGTTACCACCGGACAAAGAACTGTTAAGAACTTTTGTCAGGCGGCCAAAAAAACGGTCTTTCACCGATTTCTTAATATCCTCCACCGCTATACCCAATGACTCTGACATACCTAGGTATTTGTATGTTTCGGTCTCGGAGAGAGATCTGAGAGTTATTATCTCAGAAAGTTGTAAATTCGGTGAATTTACAACCTTCCCCCGTTGTACATGCATAACCGCACACTTATCAACACCGAACTCCATCTTAATGGACTTCCGTAGTTTTTAATAATGTCACTAAATCTTGGTGCTTCAGTGTGAACAGTTTGAGGTCATCCAAGTACATCAGGTGAGAAATAACCTCACCTCCTCTACGAAACCGATAGCCTAGCCCTGAATCCTTCAGCAATGTGCTAAGTGGATTCAGTGCTAAACAAAACCACAATGGACTCAAACTGTCGCCCTGGAATATACCACGCTCTATCCTTATCAAGCCTTGCGGGTCAGAGGCGTGCCCACCATTACCTGGTTGACGAAGTACTGTGGTCCACTGCCCCATACACGAGACTAAGAAGGATTTAAGAGTCGGATTAATTTTATAAAACTCTAAAACCCTCCTCAGCCATGAATGAGGCACCGAATCATAGACCTTCTTGTAGTCAATCCAGGTAGTAGATAGGGCACCCCTACTCCGCTTGACTTGTTGGCTAATGGCCATATCAATGAGGAGTAGCTCCTTAGTACCACGAGACCCAGCCCTACATCCATTCTTAGCGTTATCTAAGATATTATTAGATACTATGTGCGAGTTTATTTTACTTCTCAGAATAGATGTAAGGAGCTTGTAGATGGTAGGTAAGCAAGTGATGGGTCTATAGTTTTTAGGTTCCGTGGTACTACCTGATTTATGGAGCAGGAAGGTGATGCCAGTGGTCATGAAAGCGGGTAAGGAACCAGACTCAAGGGCTTCTTGATACTGTGTTGCTAAGCGTTCATGCGAGCTCTGAACCCACTTTATCCAAAAGTTGTGCAATCCATCCGGCCCAGGACTTTTCCAGTTCGGGGCCGTACGAATTGCACAACTAACGTCTTATTATTATTATTATTTCCTTTATTTAACTTGATACATATTTAGTACATTTTTAAATAAATCTATATAAAAAATATACAAATATATTTAAAAATATAAAAAATAGTGCCCCACCGTTATCGAGTACAAGGACCAAGCTACCGGTGGTTAGGCCTCCAGAGACAGGAATTTCCTCACGATGCGTACCGTGTCGAGTAACACTGCCTTCTGCATCAGCCCCTTGACCCAACTGTCTAACGAGAGCCTCTGTAGGTGTTGGTCGAGGCTCTTGGCGATAAGTCCATGCACGAAAATGACTATCGGTACAATAACAGCTGAGCTTACATGCCACATGTCGACAATCTCGTGGGCCAAATCCAAGTACTTTACTTGTTTGTCTTTTTCGGCTTTCACGAGATTGCAATCATGCGGAATAGTAATATCAACTATTATTGCACGGCGCTCTAACCGATCTACTATCACTATATCAGGCCTATTTGCAACAATAGTCCTGTCCGTGATAATAGATCGGTCCCAGTACAATGTGATATGATCATTTTCGAGAACTGGGTCGGGCACATACTTGTAATATGGCACTTCTGAATCCACGAGTTTGTACTTCAGAGCAAGCTGTTGATGGATGATCCTAGCTACTTGGTTATGTCTATGCAAATACTCTCCGTTGGCCAGACTGGAACAACCAGATATAATGTGTCTAAGGGATTCACCGGGACGGTGGCATGCCCGACATTAGTCAACCGTACCATCCTTCAGAATTTACCTCCGGTAGTTCTTCGTCATAACAACTTCGTCCATAATTGCAAAGACAAAACCTTCGGTTTCACCAAATAGGTCTCCGAATCGTAGCCAGAATATAGATGATTTAAAATCAATATCAGGTCCGTGTAGGGCCTGATAAAAGCGTCTATGTAGCTCTTTACTCTTCCATACATCCATGCGGTCATTAGTACTCAGTATCACAGGTCTGCGCCAGTTCTCTTTAGCCAAACCGAGCGGGGTCAGTCCATTGTCTACAGCAACAACATCACGATGCAAATCCTCGTCCACCTGCAGGAAGTATTCCCTGAGATTGCACACCTCACGGTTGTGAAGGGTCTTAGCATTAAGAAAGCCACGGCCCCCACACTTCCGCGGTATGTACAATCTCATTACAGATGAACGCGGATGATGCATTCGGTATGTAGTGAGTAGTGTACGGACTTTTCTATCCAGAGCGTCAAGTTCTGTCTGAGTCCATCTGAGTATGCCAAACGAGTACATCAAGACTGGCATAACCCAACCATTGTAGGCTCGCACCTTGTTACCGCCCGATAAAAGACTATTAAGTACTTTTCTCAGGCGGCCAAAGAAGCGTTCCCTCAATGATTTTTTCATAGCAGTCTCTAAAATGCCCAACGCTTGTGAGATACCCAGGTATTTATAAGTGTCGGTTGCGGAAAGAGACCTAACTTGAGTCGAATCCGAAAGTTGTGTTCTTTCGGACTCCACTACCTCACCCTTCTTTACATGCATGATCGCACACTTGTCCACACCAAACTCCATTCTGATAGAACTACTAAAGGTTTCTGTTACCTTTAGTAGTGCCATCAGTTGGTGATTGTTTGGGGCAACTAATTTCAAATCATCCATGTAGAGAAGGTGAGATAAAACCTGACCATCCCTCCGCAACCGATACCCTAGGCCTGAATTCTCCAGCAAAGTGCTAAGAGGGTTCAGGGCCAGACAAAACCATAATGGACTCAGACTATCGCCCTGGAATATACCACGTTCGATTTTTATCGGTCCACCATTACCACAAGTTCGTCGACACCCTGAATAGCACAAGACTGTCTTCCATTGCCCCATACATGCCCCTAAGAAGGTACATAGAGTTGCATCAATCTTATACAACTCCAGCACCCTCCGAAGGCACAGAGTCATAAGCCTTCTTGTAATCTATCCAGCATGTCGACAAATCCTTGTGGTTACGGCGTACCTGTTGGCTAATAATCATATCCATAATTAGGAGCTCTTTAGTTCCACGAGCCCTACTTCTACATCCATTTTGAGAGATTGACATGATGTTGTTGTCATTTATGTGGGATGATATCTTTTGTCTCAAAATAGATGTTAGAAGCTTATAGATCGTTGGTAGACACGTAATTGGTCTATAATTTTTAGGCTCTATGGCACTACCAGATTTGTATAAGAGATGGGTCATACCAGTGGTAAGAAAATTGGGAAGCGATCCTGATTCCAAAGATGATTGGAATTGAAATGCCAACCGTCCATGCGAACTTCGGAACCATTTTATCCAAAAGTTATGCAGCCCGTCTGGTCCTGCTGATTTCCAGTTTGGTAACAGACGGACTGCATTGGTGACATCATTTTCTGTGATATTTATTGGTTCCATAGTTTTAATTGGTTCACATAGAGTAGACGGTCAACATCGCGCATCCATCCACCCTCTATGTGATCGACAGGGACCGACCAAATGCCACTCCAAAATGCAACGGTACTATCATCATTTGGCCGATGCATGTCAATCACATTTAAATCAGATCGTTCCCAATCTCTGTATACCCATCTCTCATCTCTTTGGAAGGTGCGGTTTTGGGAATACCGGTCTACTCTTTTCTTATATCTTTTAATATGATTTGCCCACGCATAAACTTTTTGCTTTAGGTAGTCGATACGCTCTGTGACCCGAGAAGCAAATTCTTGGGGTCTAATATTGGTCCCCAAGAACGCCCGGCTCACAAAGCGCATCACTCTAGGTCGACTATTGCCCGACCTAAAGCAAATAAATTTCCCAATGAGTACCCTGGTCTCGGTAATACGACGCTCAATCCTACACTGCCAAGCTGGTGCAACACATTTCGGTCGAGTAGCTTTATCACTGTTTAAATACTTAATATTTGCTACTCGACATGCTGTCACAGCTCCACAGTACAGAATCGAATGTGTATCACCGAGATTTTCACTACCGTCAAAATAGGATGACAGTAATGAATCCAGAGCACACATTAGGGCTATATTTTTCATATGCGTAGGCAAACGCGGTAGACGAGGTCTTTTGGTAGGTGTTACGTTTCGATATTCCCTCAGTGCACATTCCAAAGCGCTCCCTAATTGTACATTGCAATGAGTACTTACATCTGTAACCCTGGTATCCAATAGATCATCATCAGTGGGACATTGTGGAGTATTAGTTGGTACAGGTGTACTTGATGATGTAGATAATGTGATACCAGGATTATCCTGTAAATCTGAGCGAAGCCTCTCAAGCACGGCGTTATCCAACATATGGCTACGCTGTATAACCCGTACCTGATCCGATAGACGTTGTGCTGATACGCTGACAGTTGGTTCAAGTTCCTGAAACAGAGAAAGCATCCGTACACGATAGGCTGTAAGGTTAATTCCTCCCTCTGTAGCCGCATAGTATGCCCGCATGACATTTTCGTTTATGGAAGAAGTCCATCGCATGCGGTGCACATTACCACCGGTAGCGGGGTCCCTAATCGAAGCCGGGGGGCGTCGGGGTCCCAAGCCAGTCGGTGGCCGGCCTCTCCCCTGCCGACGTACAGGTGGAGGCGACGTCGGTGGAGAGAAATACTCGTCGCTGCTAGAGCTCGACGCCTCACCAGTAGCCAAAGTTTCCGGCAAGTGGGAGGCGGAGCTATGCGGCGGGTCCGGGGTTGGTATTAGTGCACTTTGTGTCTGTCTGGCTTTTGCTCTTGTCAGCATTATCCTTAATTATCATCCATCGATTTCTTGAAATTGTTTATATTCGATTACCATTTTCTTAAAGTGACATATGCCAAACATCTTTGCAATTTTTGGTAGGTAATAAATAATATAAAGATATATTATTTATTACCTACCAAAAATTGCAAAGATGTTTGGCATAATATAATATAATATAATATAATAATATAGTATAATTATAATCAAGAGATTATAATTATACTTTTTATACGTGATTTATAAATTTATTGCGAATCTTGCTATGTAATATGTAATTATTGTATAAATTTAGATTGTACAAGTAAATAAAAATATTAAAATAATTTTAAGATGAAAAATGATGTTAGATGATTTCAAGGGTTGCCAGGTTATTATTATCATTATCCTATGATACACTAGCAGCTAGAGCTGATGCGTGTATATCACTGCACTTGTGTTTTTAGTTTGACAGATGTATGTCCAATCTATTTTTAAAAATGTTTGTATTAGGTGCACTTATCACACTTTCGGGCAAGGAGTTCCACATTATGTACGACACGGTTTGGCAAAAAGTGATACATAGGGTTGCTGTTACACTGAGGCTTGCATAATTTCATGGAGTGGCCTCTGAGTTGTTTGTTTGAGTTCATGGTAAACATGTTGTCGATATTTGGTATGTTGTAGTGCTTGTTAAGTATTTTATATGTTTCTATGAGGTCTCCTCTCGCCCTTCTCTGTTCCAGTGTGGACAGGTTCAGTTCTCGAAGGCGTTCCTCGTAAGACATATTTTTCATAGACGTCACCATTTTAGTTGCTCTTCTTTGGACCCTTTCTTGCAGTAAAATGTCTTTTTTGAAATACGGGCTCCAAATTTGGAAGGCGTATTCTAGCAGAGGTCTTAGGTATGTTTTGTAGATGTTGAGAAACAATTCTCTGGTCATGACATAAAATGTTTTTCTAATCATGTACAACATTGAGTTGGCCTTTTTGGTAATAGTTATAATGTGTTCATCCCACTTAAGGTTATGTGTGATAACAACACCGAGGTCTCTTTGGGAGTCTACTGCTTGCAACGTCACAGATTGAAGCGTATACTTGTGTTTGGGATTATTGCTACCAATATGCAAAACAGTACACTTGTTTTTATTTAGTGAGATCAGCCATTCTTTGGTCCACTGCACTATCCGGTCTAGGTCTTGCTGAATAATGTTTTGAGAGACAAGTGGGTTTCCCATTATTTTGGTGTCATCTGCGAACACCGACCAGTCAGAGTGAATGACGTTTTTTAAGTCCGTTATGTATAACACAAAGAGGATTGGTCCAAGCACTGAGCCCTGGGGTACACCACTACGTACGTCATGAACATCCGACAGTGTTTCACCCACCCTTACTTTGAATTTCCTGTTGGTTAGAAAATCCTCAATCCACTGAAGAAGTTGCCCACGTATTCCAAGGTATTCAAGTTTGGCTACAAGCCTATTAAAAGGGACCCGGTCAAAAGCTTTTTCAAAGTCCAGATAAATTACATCAGTGGGCTGATGGTTGTTCCAATGAATGTCCATTTGTCAAGGCAAACAAGGAGGTTCGAGACTGTAGATCTCTTGGGTACAAAACCATGTTTATCATCGATGATGATGTGTTCTATGTTGATTTTTATCTCTCTCGCTCTTAGTTCTCTTGCTATGATTTTCTCCATACTTCTGCAGACAATGCTTGTGAGACTGATCGGTTGATAATTAGCAGCCAGGTGTTTGTCACCTTTTTTATATATTGGTGTCACAACAGCTACCTTCCACTCTTGAGGTAGTTTCCCAGATCTCAGTGACAGGTTCATAATGTGTGCCGCCAGTTGGTGAGCCAGAACATTGCTACACTGTTTCAACAATATTGAAGGCAAAGCATCAGGTCCCATCGAGGTGGAATCTTTGAAATGTTTTCAAGGATTTAGTTACTTCATTTGGGGTAAATGTAAGTGACTGTATAGTTTTCAACCCGAGGAAACTGGATCCTTGGGATAAGTGCAGACGGTTCAATAACAAATGATTTTTCAAATTGTCGGGCAAACAGATTGGCTACCACTTTCTGATCACTTATCACGTTCCCGCTTTCATCCTTTAATGATGGTGGTGGATACCGTCGAAGATAGTTGCTGACGCATGTAGGAATAGAAAGCTTTCGGTCCACATTTAACTATTCCTTTTTCAAATTCCATTCGCAGATGTCTTACGGTACTCAATAGTTGATTGTTTGCTTTTCTATATTTTATGTACGATTCATTGGAACCATTCGAGATGTACCGTTTCCACAATTGCTTCTTAATCTTTGCTAAGTTCAGCACGTGATGATTGATCCAAGGTTTTTTAATATTACAGTTCTTGTTTGGTCTCTTGAGTGGAATATGTGTCTCGATAACACTGTGTGTTGCCATTGCAAAGTTTTTCCAGGCATCTTCAACATCGGTTACATTTGTATCTTTAATATTTTTCTCTGCAAGTGTTTGGGATATATTAACATAATTGACTTTAAAGTAATTTCTACGTGACTGATGTGTAACGATTTTGCCAGTAGACTGAAAACTAATTTGTGATGTCCCTACTAGTACTTGGTGATCGCTTTTACCTATATTGGGATGATGTTCTATTTTTGTACTAGTTTTCTTCGTTACATAGTATTAGATCGAGTAGTGATTCCTCATCATTTCTCTTTCTGGTTACCTGTGTAACAAGCTGGTGTAAGTTACTGTTTATGAACATGTCCACAAACTGTCCATGGAGCGCATTGTATTTCTCCACATCTACATTGTACAACGGCCATTTTAAATCTGATAGATTGAAATCTCCCATTATCAGCAGAGTATTGTTAGTTTCTGAAGCTTGTTTAATAGTTTCAAATAGTAGCCTATCCGATTCATCAAAGGTATAATGTTGGCCGATAGACATCTGCAATTGACATTTTGAAATTTCCATATTTTATATTCAGCCATAGTGCCTCAACCTGTGTATTATTGAAGGTGGGATGTGGGGTCACTTGTATGGGTATATCGTGCAGTTTGTGTGATACATAGATAGCCACTCCCCCCCACCCCGTCCCTTAAGCTCGATCGTGTCTGAAAAAAGTGTAACCTCTGATATCTACCAAGCTGCCACTTATGGAAGGTTTCAAATGAGTCTCAGTTATAATTATAAAAGTTGGTTTTATCTTATTAATCTCTATGATGAACAAATCTCGTTTAGCGATAATCGAAGCCAGGTTTGTGTAGAAGAAGGTGATCTCCAAGAGTCCAACGGCAGCCTTTATAGCTTTTTTCCGCTGGTTATTTTGGTGGTACCGTGGATATATTTTATGGTCAAGTCGGTTTCCCCACTGTCCAACCTTTGTTTCAGCTCATCACGCAGCTTCTGTAAATAATCACGCTGATAAGGTGTCAGATCATTTTTAGCTGATACATTGGATGGTAGCTTCTTGTTGTTTTTCAATATATTCAATGCTGTCTTTTTATTTGGGAAGATTACCTTTATTGGGCGGGGCGCAGATTGTCTAGGCTTGCCGAGGCGGACCACAGCAACCGGACGCTCCGATTCCGGGATGTTGATCAGGGCTTGTTGAACCTGTACCTTATCATGTTCAATACCTACCTCTTTGTCCCTGTCAGCATCACCTGTTTCCAGCTGACACTCGACAATCCCAAACAGTATGACATTCGCACTTCGCGTTTTTTCTCTCTGCTAACTCCCCTAGGATACTCTCCATGCACGTAGATTGACTTTGCATGGCTTTTAAGGCTTCGATTTCATTTTTAAGTTGAGACACCGTGTTCCTCAAAGCCGGCAACTGACGCACTCCAAGTTCACATTCAGGGCACAAATACTTCAAGGTGGGACTCTGAAGGATCATTACTCTCAACTCAGTGGCCAGCAAACCACTACACTTTGCACATATTTGTCTTTTGTAATTAGCGAAAAGTTTTACGGAATAACACTTTCACTATCGTTTTAGCTTAAAAACAACACAATGTACTATCTTTTAAACACAAATAACGCGAGTATGCAATTAAAACTTAAAATTCAACAGAAGGATCACAGAACACAAGTGCACTTTTCAAATGCGGGTAGACGAAAAAAAGATTGCAAGATTGCAGTTGACATGGAGCCCCTTCGTTTATCTGAGCGCGAAGGGATCAAAGAATTCGTCGCAGGTTTAGACTCGCGCTACGAATTGCCAGGAAGATCAACGGTGACTTCAACAATGTCAAAATTATATATGAAATTGAAGAGACACGCTATGTAGCGATTACTGCGGACACTTGGACGTCCATGAGCAATCAAGGCATTCTTGCATTAACTTGCCATTTTATAAAAGAAAACCATTTGATATCTGCTTTACTGGCTGCCAAAGTTGTGGAAGGGCATCAAGATGCTGACAATTTATCTACCGTAAGTATATTTTTATACTATAGGGTGAAAACATCATTAAAAATTACCGTTGTGATAAAATTGAAACATAAACGAAAATGGTACCCGTAACAAAAATGGTCTCTTGTATTCGTTTTTCTGCAAAAGTCTTAATTATTGATCTTAGTCAAACTGTATTACTAAGTTTTACGCCTATATTCTGTTTGCATCAAATCACAGCATATGTGTTTTTTAGGTAATTGCATCAATGTAATGGTAAGTAAGATGTTAAAACTTTTCAAAATATAATAGCGAAAGTAATGCCATTATATTTTGAAAAGTTTTAAGATCTTACTTACCATTACTTTGTCATGGATTTTCGCCAGGTGTGGTGGCGATTATAACAGACAATGCCTCGGTAATTATAAAAGTAGCAGAAAATCTGAAAGTACGCCATATTCCTTGTTTTGCACACAATTTGAATTTAATAATTAAAGATGTTGTTAATAATAATCCAGAACTGAAAGATTTAATTGATAAATGTAAAGGTATCTTTACCTATTTTAGACATAGTACATTGGCCTCCGACAAACTGAAGTTGATTCAGCGAGACTTGAATAAAAAAGAGTTAAAATTAATGCAGCATGTAGATACCAGGTGGAACAGCTACTTACATATGCTAAGTCGGATAAAAGAAGTGAGAGATGAATATTGACACTGGCGCTTAATCAAAATCCTAATGCGACACCGAACCTACTCGTAACTGCAGATGAATACTCTTATTTAGGTGAAGTCGGAAACATATTTGAGCCCATTGAATCCGCAACAGAAGCCATATCTGATGAAAAATATGTTACATTATCGTTGATAATTCCGCTAATAAAAGGAATATTACTACATTTTGCAATGTTAGAAAAGGAACCGATATCCGATTTTGCTAAAGTTGTCCTAGAAAATATAAAAATGACATTAGCCGCCAAATAAAAGCCTTATGAAAAGAGATCGCCTTAAAATCCACATTAAAAAAATGGGGTTCAGAACTGATGCATACATTGATAGGGCAATTCAATTTGTCCAAAAGGAATATTCGTCATATTTGTCAACGTTAAATAGAACATTACCGCCAACAAGCGTAAATGAAAACTGCGAGCCAGACAGTTCATTGGAGGAAATGGTAATTCCGACAAAAAAAACAAAACGAACTGATTTGCTTTCCTATCTGCAACCTGAAAGTCATACAAGCAACAGAAATCCCACTGCAGATGCCATTGTTGACGTAAGGCAGTATATTAAGTAACCAATCTTATCCAGATCCAGTTATCCCATAGAGTACTAATCTGAAGCATATTGCACTAAAATACCTGTGTTCCTGGAAGTTCAACACCAGCGGAAAGAATATTTTCGAAGGCTGGTCAAATAGTAATTGAACGTCGAAATCGTTTAACAGGCGACCACATAAACGAACTACTTTTTATAAATATAAACAACAATTTTTTTTAAAAGTAATATAAAAACGTGTACAGTGATTTACATACTATTTTTATCATGTCGATTAATGTTATATGTATATACAACGTGTTTTGATAGCCACTACAAGTAGAAAATTATGTTGTATTTAGGTACCTAAATTGAAATGCTAGATTAACATTATGGCTCATTGTAACACCGTAGCCCAGCTCTTACCCAGCGATTTACTTGTCATTTAAATTTGTCTAATAAATCGTTTGTAGTATGATATTTTACAATGTCAATAGAAAATTCCAACGGGCGCGGGCGGCAGGGTGTCAGCGCGCTAACGGCTCGCCGTAGCCTATATTCTAGCGTAGCTGGGGCGCCGCCATGCCGCAGATGTATCGTTGCGGTGCCATTACAATGTGCCATATTCTTTATAGTGATTGGAATTGGTCAATTAATGTGACTGAAATTTTTCTATCACTTTTAAAATTTCAGTCATCACTTTAATTTTTTTTTGAGGGCGAAAGATTTTTAATTTCTTCAGCTATTATGTTACCGAAATGATAATGAATAGATGATTTGTTATTCACATCTTGCATTTCATCAGGCATAGTTTGAACGCTAACATCCACGTTTTTTTTCTTCTATTTCATACCCGTTTTCGCTGCTGTCAAATTCCTTCTACGCATCGTGTGTGCATTCTGTGGTACATTGATGTAATTGAATAGATTTGAGTTTAGAATATCCTGTTCCTGTTGTACATCTAGTAGATACGCCTGTTAAATTCGTTTTTTCTGTACTACTGCTCCTGGTCGTAGCTGCTGTAGCTTGCAAACAAATCTTCGTATTCCGGTTGGGTATCAAGAATTATGTTTACTTGTTTACCTAGAAAAATTGAAAACAAATAAAGATAAGTAAGTTAAGTTACTAGTACTAAAAGTTAACTTCAGTGTAATATTGAAATTACACGCGAACGAAGTTGTGGGTAGTAGCTGGTATATAATACGAGTATAACCCATAATATTTATTATGTAATAGAAAAAATTGTTGTGCGAAAAAATGTCCCGTGATATAAGTTATAACTTATATGTGACCCTAAGTTATCATGGAAATTCAATACACCTACCGTCCACTGCAATGATTTAATGAAAAAGTGTTTCAAAGTGTTCAAAGACATCCAATTACTTACCCCTATATGCCATTTCAAACCACTTCGTTTCTCTTTCCTTTTAAACAGTAGCACTAGCACAATTCAGTAGAAATATATATGAATTGAAAAATTTGGGCCCATGGTTTTTGTTTAGTTATATTACTGTTATAACATACTCAATACTATTGCAAATTCGCAGACTGTCGATACTCTAAAATAATCGATACTATCGATAGTCCTTTGTTTACCAGAAACAATACTATCGATAGTATCGATAGTATTCATCCACGTTCGATAGTATTGCTCCTCCAATCGATAGGATGCCGTTTTTCAGATGAAAACTATCGATAGTAAAACAATTGATAGTTCGGCAACACTTGAAATGACTACAAACCAATCGTTTTGAGATTAAATACATGAACGGCTGACTTGACAATAATTTACCCTATCGGAAAGAAGTAACTGCGCGTCCTAGTAAAAGGAGGGCCTTTTACTAGGACGCGCAGTCACATTCCACAATGACCGGAAACCAGGACTGATGAAAAGTGGGCGTAAATAATAACACTCTCCCCTTCAGCGTGAAATGTGAGGACTAATGTATTGTTAGTTAAGTACGAGTATATTGTTATCGGATGAAACTTACTAATTATGCTCCCAATAATTACATTAATACAATAAAATACATTTTTATTTTTTGGATAATCCTAGCACTTAGGTATGTTTCCGAGGCTGTAAAGTAACCACATCGACCAATAAGTGGTTTGGCTAGCTAGCTACCTGGACTTAGGTTTTTGTCTAGCACATAGTTTTAAAAAAACCGGGGTCAAACGCTCGCTTGCAATACCGACCAACGTTTCATATATTGTCCCAAACCGGGAACTATCAAACATTACCTTAATGTTGGCAAAATCATCAATGAACGATGGTCCCACGCAATTAAAAGAAGAAGAAAGCTTTCTACCTATCTTTTATCATTACTAGTATAGTATTCTTATATCTGTGCCTTTATCGACCATAAACTAGACAAGTCAGAAACTAAAATGTAAATTCCTAGTAGGTATATTCCTATTTCTGAACTGTATAAAACTAAGGCAGATCCACTTAAATTGCATAAAGAACTTTTTGAATATCCACCAACGACGTCTCGGTCTACTCGATTCAAACTTGCAACGATTGGACAACTCGCTCGATGTGTACATACTCGCACTTATAGTTTTATTCGGAAAGTTGCCGACGCCGAAATTGTCCGTGTCAATGTGTCGAGTGGAAATAGCTAGTACATTCTATATTTGTTTACACATCGCCCGCATTTTAACTGGAATAGAGAATTTTTATTGTTATTTAATACAAAGAATGATGATGATGATGTATGCAAAAAACAAGTTAGAAGTACTCGTAACCGTCATGTATGAAAAACTATTGAAAGTTGAGGAAGTGAAAAAAGAAAACCAAGATCGTAGCAAGTACAAAATCGTTGTCTGCCTTCACCAATAGGAAAGAAGCGCGATTTAGGTATGAAGGTAACATAGTACTTGATTCACCTACATAATGTTTAGCATAACCATGTCCTGGAGACCTTCTTAAAGGAAATACCAGTCTTAAAGCAGATGTTAAAACTGTGTGGTTAAGTCGATAGAAGCCTCCTCGTCGACAGCTCGCGACCTGACCGCCAGTGGGATTAAATCAAAGTATTCCAATATATTGAACTTTACATAGTTGTACCTAGCTGGTTTGAATTTGTCCAGCTACGTTAAGGTGGGGTTAGACCTAAGCAAAACATTATATTTCAAAAGCATTTAGTTACAACGCGATGTTACTAGTTACATTGTTTTAAGTTGAAACTATTTTCCGCCAAACTTCTATCAGATGTTTCATTCTTATTAAAACTCTGTGTCCTTATTACAAACAATATATTTTTCTCCTTACGGTTGTATTCTGTGTGATGATCATTGCTATCGTAAAGAAAATTCGCCTTGTCTCGTAAAAGCTTGCCGAAAAATGCCAATACGCCAGATGTTTGCTAAGCTCTAACTTATCTCTAGCGCCAATAGTTCCACATTATATAATTCTTGTATTATTTTGATTCTTACTATCTGATCCACGGCTCCACTCGCATGGTTTTCACATTACCGAGGTAATAAGTAGCCCTATGTAACTTCTGAATAAAAAGCTTTCGAATGGTAAACGGATGATTAAAATCTGTTCATTACTTTCATAGTCAATGAATTTACAGGTACAAAGAAAAAAATATAAAAGGTAGAAAGAAACAAGTCGGTCCTATTTATACTTAACTGGCGGAGGCCTGCGACATCGCTCACTTGGAAAAATTGCTAAAACCTTCCTCGAGAACTACTCTATCCATTGGTGAAAACCGAATTAAAGTCCGTTGCGTAGTTTTAAAGATCTAAGCATAAATAGGGAACGGAAGCCACTTTGATTTATACTATGTTATGATTATTTATTAGAGTAAATACTATTTGCTGGTTGGTTACTCAAACGAGGTTCAACATTTCACAGCGAACACGTCGATAAGGATACGAACTCGTTAGATCCTTCCAGAACATCTTGGAAGGGTCTTGTCCATTAAAACTTAGATTACTAGTCTAGCCATTGATGTTTGCTGACATTGTTTGGATATTTTCAGTATGATTTTCAAATCAAATCAAATACTCTTTATTGTACACAACATGGAGAACATTATACTCGTATATAAAGGAGACATCACCTAATGGAAGTACAAATGGCCTTATCGCTAAGAGCGATCTCTTCCAGGCAACATTTGGATACAATTTATCACTATGAAGAGAAAAAAGGAATTAAGCTTAAGTTTGGTAGACTTCATTTTATAGTAAATCTATTTTAGTCTGGTAGGTACCTACTAAAAACCAGCCAAGTGCGAGTTAGACCAAAATGAGAAAAAAATTACGTTTGTTGTGTATTTGATGTTTGTTGCCTTAAATATTTATTAAATTCTGTTTTTTTAGGTATTTGTTGTTATACCGGGTGTTACGTAAGGGTTATATTAACCCGAAGCCACCACCATCAGCTGGTCGACCAGAACCCGTTTCGATATGTCGCGACCGCCAGAGAAGAAAAAAAAGTTCATAAAAAAACATTATTACCGAATAAAATACACACTTGTTTAAACAACACTAGCTAAAATCAGCTGCTTCGGTCATCGACATTAAAATAGGTACAAATAATGCGCGCCTGTGAAAATCCTTCCGTCTCACTCCGGGTAGGAACATATTGTCTCTGTTTCGCATCAAGCGACGCCGAACGAACACGAAGCCCAAGGTCAAGTCACGAAGTTTTCTAGAATTTTATTTAAAATCATTTAGCACAGGTCAGTTCAGTTGCATTCTTCGCTTTGTGCAGTGAGGTAGCTAAATAATTGTTTAGTGTGTTAATTTGTGGTTGTGTCAAGTTGTGTGTGATAGTGATTGTGTTGTGTAGTAATGGCTCTGAGTAACGAAGAGTATTACGAGATGATGCTTTGTGTAGGAGGGAGTTGTGGGGTGCATGGGTCAGATCCTCCACGCGGTGCACCCCGGGCAACGGCAGTGGCTGCAACTCTGCGGCAACATACCGTAGAGTTGTAGCTACTACGGCTAATTCTGGCCAAGGTGGGGGTCTTGTCTCCTCAGAAAATGAGGAGCACAGACCCACCACGGTGGGGGCCTTTCGAGGCCCAGGTCTCTCCGCCGACATTCTGCAGATCAGAGTGCTGCTGTGCGGAGAAACCACCAGGGCGACGGGTCCGACATCACTGAGATCATCAGCGGTGTCGGACACGGTCTCGTAGAGACCACCGTTCAGCCGAACCCCGCCTGGCAGCAGGTGGGAAGCCGGTTCTTCGGAATCGCGAGGAAGAAAACCTCGTTAAAAAATCACCAGCGGGGCGGGCGGAACGGTCTTGTGAAGACCCCCGCCCGGCCCAGCCGTCATCCTGAATTGACAGGACCGGTGGCCCCACGGGGCCGCGAGGATGAACACCTCTATAAAAAAATTAACCCAATCCCAAGCTCTGACACCCGGTGAGGGGATGAATCGTGCAGGGGAGCTGTCACGCCTAGGGTGTCACCCTCGTCGACGGACGCTAAACGAAAAAACAAAATGGCTTTGCAAAGTACGGATGCGAAAACTACCCAACGGGGAACTGGAGGTGAGGAATCCCTCCACGAACACCCGGCTGTGACTGATGCGGGGCTCAGGCCCGGCACCGGTCACAGCGACCCCCAACAGGTATTTGGGAGGGGTCAACAAAGCCCGATAGGCCAGGGGGTGTGCCTCAAAACCACCCCCAAAACCGACGCGGAGGTCGCGTCGACCGCTGCTGGGACGGACGTCGTTCCCAGCTGCAAGGAGACGCAGGGTTCCTCTTTCTGGAAGACGCCCGGAAAGAGGACCCTGGAGAAGAAGACGCCGAAGGCGGGCCCGTCCCGCGACCGGAGCACTAGTGCTTCCGGGCGGACCCGATCTAGCGAGACCAGCTCCGAAGAGGGGGTGCCGCCAAAATTTATGGCGGTCACCCCGTCCGGTACATACCGGAAGACGCGGGTGAGAGGGTTGCCAAAGCCCCCCGAGCCCCCCCCAACGGTGCCGTTCTTGCCTAGTGGCAGGGACAAGGAGGTGCCAGCCGCGCGGGAGCTCATGCTGGCTCTTACCCGGATTGCGGAAGCCATGAAGGGTGGCACTAAGAACATGCCGGGTAAGAGGCAGATAGTGAAGACGGCCGTGACTCACGCAACGTCTTCACTTGATGAGCTCCTAGCGCGGAGCGTCCCCGTGGAGGAGCAAAAGCTTCGGGGTCAGGTGGCCAGTCTGGAGGCGGAACTTGCCGCGTCCCGGCAACAGATGGAGGCCCTGCGACAGGAGGTCGCGAACCTGACCAAGCTGGTCAAGGGGCCTCCCGGGACCCAGACTGGGCATCCCATGCCGCCTTCCCCGGCGTCTACTAGGACGGCAGCTGAGACCACCTCCAACGCGGCGCCTGGATCGCCACCACGGCCTGCGATTGCTCGGTCGCCGCCACGGCCTGCGACTCTTACCGAGCTCATGGCGGCGATCGAGACGCGCCTCGGCGTCCTTGAGGAACGGGCGTACCGCCCTGCGCTGACGAAGCCCGCGTTGTCGTACGCGGCTGTTGCCTGCACCGGCGTTGCGCCCCGCCCTAGAGGCAGGCCTCCTAGCCGCCCCCCCCTGCCCCCATCCGCTGTCCCAGCGCGGCGGACGCCGGCCGAGGCTGCGGCTATCTCGCGGAAGGCCAAGGGGAAGGGAAAGAGGAGTGCCACCCCCGCTGCCCCCAGGGCCGCTCCCGCTGTTGCTCCCGCTGCTTCTTTACATCCCTCCAGGCGGGAGGGATGGGAAGTAGTGGGCGCTAAAAAACAGCGTAGGAAGAAGAACAAGAAAGCGGCCAAAGCCGTCGCGGCGAAGGCGCCGAAGAGGCCCCGTCCCCCTCGCTCCACCGCTGTCGTCCTGACGGTGACGACAGTGGGCGCGGAGAAGGGTGTGGGGTACGCCGACGTCCTAAGGACTGTAAAGGCCTCAGTCGACCTGAAGGCCCTCGACATTCAGGGGGGGCTCCGGTGCAAGAACACTCGCACCGGCGCTCGCCTCCTCGAGGTCTCCGGCGCCTCCAGCGGCCCTAAAGCCGATGCCCTAGCGGCTAAGCTGCGGGAAGCCCTGGACGCAGAAGCCGTCCGCGTCACCAGGCCTACCAAATGCGTCGCATTGCGCATCTCAGGTTTGGATGACGCGGCCACGACGGAGGAGGTTATTTCCGCCGTCGTGGAGGCGGGCGGCTGACCCATGACCAGATCAGGGCTGGAGAGATCACCTTCAGCCCCACTGGTCATGGCACGACAGTCGTCCAGTGCCCTGTCGCGGCGGCTCTCAAAATAGCGGACGGACGAAGCCTCCTTGTAGGGGGCTTCTCAAAGGCGCAGGTGCACCTCCTGCGTGCCCGGGAAACGAGATGTTTCCGTTGTATGGTGGTAGGGCACGTGGGAGTGCAGTGCACAGCGGAAGACACCGTGGGCGACCGGTGCTTCCGCTGCAGCCAGCCCGGCCATAAGGCCAATGGCTGCGAGGCCCCGCCTCGCTGTTATAGATGTGAGGCGGAGGGCAAAACGGCGGACCATCGGGTCGGCAGCCGTACCTGCGCTGCCTCGAGGCCAAAGCCTCGTCCGTCCGCTGGTGGCAGCGGGGGAGCCGCTTCTACGCGGCCAAGTTCGCGGCGGGATGCTGACATGGACGTCCATTAATGTACGCCCATGTCTGCATCCTGCAGGTGAACCTGAACCACTGCTGCGCTGCTCAGGATCTTCTGTACCAGAGCATCGCGCAGTGGTCCATTAACTTGGCCGTGGTCGCCGAGCCGTACTACGTCCACCCGGGGAGCCCGGTGGACCAGGACGGCTCGGCCTGTTGTATATTTGGGGGTTCCGCCGCGGACACCTCACGCCTTGCATTCATTGCAAGCGGCCGGGGGTGTGTTGCGGCGGAATACGAAGGGTTTGCGGTCGTGTCCGCCTACATCTCGCCGACTCTGGACGAGCCTCAGTTTGAGATATGGCTCACTGAGCTCGACGTCGTCTTCGCTGCGTGCCGTCCTCGCCCTGTCCTGCTCCTGGGAGACTTCAACGCCTGGAGTGTGGCGTGGGGCTCCCGGGAAACTAGGGACAAGGGGAGGCTTCTTGAGGACTGGACCAGAACGCGTGGTCTGGTAGTCCTCAACCGGGGGAATGTCGCCACCTTTTGGCGGCGGGGGACGGAGTCGATCGTGGACGTTTCTTTCGCGACCCCTGCCCTCGCCGACCGTATTTCAGGCTGGCGCGTGGAGGAGGGTGTGGAGACGCACTCGGACCACCGGTTCATCCGATTCGATGTTGCGCCCCCACCTGGCCTCCCACAGCCAGTCGAAAATCCCCCGGATCCGCGTTGGGCACTTCAACGTTTAGACCGGGAGGCTCTCCTGGAGGCGGCAATCGTGCAGGCCTGGATTCCAGCGCCGGACAGGCCTGCCGATGTAGAAGCCGAAGCGGAGTGGTTCAGGAGAGCCATGTCGCAAATCTGTGATGCGGCGATGCCTAGGGTTACACCCAGACCGGCAAGGAAGCAGGTGTACTGGTGGTCGCCGGAGATTGCACAGCTGCGCGCAGCATGCATCTCCGCCCGCCGCCAGTACACCAGGTTTCGCCGGAGGCATCGCCGCCCAGACGACGCGGCAGCCCGAGAGGCGGAGCTTTATCAGGCATACAGGGAGGCCAAAGGTATTCTCCAGGAGACGATAAAGCGGGCCAAGACGGCGGCCCGCGAGGAGCTCCTGGAGACCCTTCAGCAGAACCCATGGGGGCGCCCTTACCTACAGGTCAGAGAGAAACTCCGACCCAGGGCGCCCCCACTGACCCAGAGTCTCCAGCCGCAGCAGCTGGAGCGGGTCATGGACTCCCTGTTTCCGACGAGCACGGAGGAGCACGTCCCTCCGCGCATGGCTCCGTCTCTGCCCGACGCGGATAGCACCCGCGAAGACGACGTACCCGAAGTCAGGGTGGGGGAGCTAGGTGCGGCAGTACTCCGGCTTAAACGCCGGAAAATCACTGCCCCCGGACCCGACGGCATTCCTGGCCGTGCGTGGGTCCTGGCTCTCGAAGAACTCGGGCCTCGACTGATGGGGCTCTTTAGCGCATGCCTCGAAAGGGGCCAGTTTCCCAAGGTGTGGAGGGGGAGGGGGGTGTGGAGGGGACGGGGAAACTGGTCCTGATCCGTAAGGCGGGGCGGCCGGCGGACTCACCGTCCGGATATCGGCCGATCGTGTTGCTCGACGAGGTGTGTAAGCTCTTTGAGCGAATTATCGCGGAACGCCTCGTCGAGCATCTCACGAGTGTGGGGCCACACCTGGTGGATAACCAGTTTGGTTTCCGTCGGGGACGCTCCACCGTGAGCGCGATCATGCGAGTGAGGAGCCTGACGGAGGAAGCAGTCTCACAGGGCAAGGTGGTGGTGGCGGTGTCTCTTGACATCGCCAACGCTTTCAACACCTTGCCATGGAGCTGCGTTAGGGAGGCGCTTGTGTATCACGGAACGCCTCTCTACCTCCGTCGTATTGTCGGGGCCTATCTCTCGGAGAGGGCCATAGCTTTCCCCAGCTGGCTCGGGCCAGCTCGGCGAGATGTGTCGTGCGGTGTTCCACAGGGGTCGGTCCTGGGGCCGCTTCTGTGGAACATCGGCTACGACTGGGTGCTGCGGGGTGCGTTGCTTGAGGGCGTCGGCGTAACGTGCTACGCCGATGATACCCTCGTCACGGCGCGGGGTGCAACGTACCAGGAGGCAGCACTCAAGGTCACGACGGGTGTTGCTCAAGTCGTGGGTCGGATACGGCGGCTGGGACAGGAGGTGGCCTTGCACAAGTCCGAGGTTCTGTGCTTTCACAGACCTCGGAACGGTCCACCTGAAGGTTCCAGCATAAATGTGGGAGGCGTTAGCATCGGCATCAAGCCCTCGATGAAGTACCTAGGGATCGTACTTGATAGCCGATGGAACTTCGGACCACATTTCCGAAGTTTGGTCCCTAAAGTGACGGGGGCATCAGTCGCGCTTTCGCGACTCGTACCCAACCTAAAGGGACCCAACGCCTCCTGCAGGAGACTGTACCTGGGGATCGTGCGGAGTATGGCCCTATACGGGGCTCCCGTATGGGCGGCGCGGTTGACGGCCAACAACTCAACGCTCCTTAATAGACCGTTGAGGACCTTGGCCGTCAAAATAATAAGAGGGTACCGTACGATCTCCGGAGAGGCTGCATGTCTCCTAGCCGGGACCCCTCCATGGGACCTGGAAGCGAGAGCCCTTGCGTCATTGTTCCAATGGCGCAAGGAGGCGCTGGAGCGGGACCACAGGCCTACGTCTCGAGAAATCGAGGACCGGCGGTCCCCAACTCCACCAGGATCTCATGGAGTCATGGAGGGTGCGACTTGAGCAACGCAGATGGGGTAGCACCATCATCGCGGCGGTGAGACCGATCATGGACGATTGGCTGCAGAGGACGCATGGTGACCTCAAGTATCGTGCGACGCAGATCGTTACCGGGCATGGATGCTTCGGTAGCTATCTGTTTCGCATCCATCGTGAGGTCACACCCCGGTGTCAACATTGCGAGGTTTCCGGCGACGACACCGCACTCCACACGTTGGTGGAGTGCTCAGCGTGGGCGAGTCAGCGCCGGGACCTCGTAGTGGGTCTGGGCGTGGATATCCTTTCGCTGGAAACCATGCTCCAAGCCATGGTCTCCAGCGCGAGTAGGTGGAACGCGGCCGTGTCCTTCTGCGAGCAAGTCATGCTCGCGAAGGAGGCGGCCGAGAGGGAGAGGGAGCGTACCCTTCCCGCCGAGTTCCGTAGTCAGCGGCGAGGGCGCCGCAGACTCATCTACGCCCAAGACCATCGACCTCCATGATCGGGGCCTGAGGACGGCGGGATCGCCACCCACCGTCCTTACAGAAGCAGGCTAGAAGGGTTGCGTGTTGCGGGGCCTTTGCCCCATAGCACGCAACCAGAATCACTCACTGACGCGGGATAAAACCCTACCCCAACGACGCGGGATTCTCATCCCGACCTAACCCCCGCAGAGACCACAGAGGTGGTCAAAGTCCGCCGGGCGCCACTGGAACTACGTTCCGCTTGTAACCAGAGACGCCCGGCAACGGACGTTAGAGCGACCAATTAAAAAAAAAAAAAAAAAGAAAGGAGGGAGTTGTACCGTGAGTTTTGATACCTAAAAATACTGTGTACGCAGTCGAGTCGAAGCCGCATTTAGCACTTTTACATAAGAAATTAACCTTTCCTGTAAACAGGTAAGATTTTTCTAAAATTGGGGACAGTGATTTTACTATCACTTGCATGTGGTGCACCTGTCGAACCAGGAACGAGGATCTGGGGACACATAACTATGTGTTGGTCAAAATTTTATTTACATAAACAAAAATAATCCTTTAAAGACGCCCACGCCACCGCGACGCCCGCGCCACCGCCAAGGGCATTGTACATACGTTCCACGCGCTCATTGTCTAGTTGTAGCTACTTCAAGCCGTAGCGTTGGGACACGTTTGTTTTGATTTGAAATATCTTTTTAAATTTTTTGATGAACTTTTTTTTCTCATTTGGTGGTCGCCATAATATATCGAAACGGGTTATGGTCGACCAGCTGATGATGCGGGCTTCGGGTTGATATAACCCTTTCGTAACATCCTGTAGAGGCAACAGAAATACATCATCTGTGATCTTCAACTTCTTTGAAATTTCATCTTTTTAAGTATCAAGGTTCATGAGATACAGCCTGGCGACAGACGGTGATGTTTTACCCTTTGGGTACGGAACCCTAAAAACTAAGGATAGGTGGTTTACCTAGCCTTAGTCTTAAATAAAACTATTTTATTTACAGACAGAAGAACAAGAAATTCTACAACAACTACAATAAGTGTAATATTCTGTTAAGCTTTTTATTTGCCAAAATATGCAATAACGGTGTAAAAATAGTACCTATTAGGTATATGCATTTGCATATTATTATGCAAACATGCAAGTGCAGAATACAATTCGATGTTTAGTCATTACTATAAAATCGTTCCTCTATATAATATAGATAAGCAGTTTCAATGTAAAAAAGTCTCCAAGCCTAGCTTTGATCAACTTTACCTATTAGTAAACAAATTACAGTTTATCCGTATACAATTAAATTCAAATTAGGCTCAGGACGGTACAATCCGAGGGACCACTGGTGCGGGTTCATTAAAAGTTAGATTGGGACTGCGGCCGCATGATTGGCAGCGCGCGGCAAATACTTTCATAGCCAACTTTTTGAAAACAGATAATATGAATAATACTGGCATGAGACGGGAAAGACTCGATCTAAAATTAGGTAGAATATTTACAAAGATTCTTCCTCAAAATAATTTTTTACGCATCCTTCGGTGGTCAGGTTCCGAGAACTGCTACATTTGCAATGCTATGAGTATATGCATGAGAAACTCATTATCGTACTATCTTCTATTTTCTTAATGTCTTTCGTATCGTAAGTATATGCTTCGGCTTTCGTCGGATATCCATCGTTTTGGAAGTAAATAGAGATGTTATTACCGTCCTTTTTTATTAAAAAATTACATTTGAATGGGGGGAAAGCTGTTCAAGTCGCACGCGCAGCCACGAGAGATAATTATTATTTCACAGCTCTATAAAGTAAAACACCGAAATCAAAACAAAACAACCTGTTCTTGAGGATCGGTGGTACAAATAAAGTGGATTGTATTATAGTTGGTAGGTATATTGGGTTAAATTATTTACAATTAATCACAAAGACGCGAATGTCGCGGGCGGTGTTCAATGACAGGTTTTACAACAACGTTTCGTTTCGCCGGCCGCGCATTGTTCGGCTGGAGACATAACAATAAAGTACGCAGTTCTTCATTCAAGTTAAATTTTAGTTTTAAGAAGACATATCTAATAATATATGGACATACTTAGATATTAATATTCGGTTGCATTCGTTAAATACGATGACTCCCGAGACTGCAAGAGATACTAACGCCCCGTTTCTGAAACGTCTGAAAATCCATTTCAGTTCCTGAAATGTTGCCTAAGGAAAAATTAAGTAATCTATGATCAGTTTGATTTGACATACGATTTTTATTTTAATGTGGTCACATTGCTTGATCTGTCGTGTTCAAATGAAGTGATTCCTGACTGAGATAAATAATAATATTTATCTTAGTCATGATGAATCCGGGCGCCACTGGAAATACCTTCTTGTGTGTACCAGAGACGCCCGCAGCAATGGCCATGGGAGCGGCCGCGGTATCGCGGCATTAAAAAAAAACAGTCATGATGAATCACTCAGGGAAATCAATATTAACTTTGTCTGTGTGTTGTCCATCAGGAACTGAACGGATTTGCCATCTAATTTTAAGCGACTTTAAAAAAAACCCTACTGTAAATAGAATCTGAAAGTAATAACAACAAGACAACAGTTTATTTAACGGGCCCCGACTGTTGCAGTTATTAAGTTGAGAAAGGTGAGCATGGTTCGGGTCCTGGAGATGTGGATAGGGTCTCTAACTGTCCTAAATCATCAGTCGTAACTAAGAAGATTTTGTGGTTGATGCATGCTTATCTTATGCATAATTAATAACTTCACAACCAACAATAACGATTCTAACTGCTTTATTGTGCTAAAACTAGCTTATACTATATAGCAACGAATCTGATAAAACATAATTGCAGTATGTAATACAATAATAAATTTAAGTATACAAATAAAGTTGAATGATAAGTACGGAGCCGTGCCCGAGGAGCTTGTAGTCCGGTCACGTGGTCACTTACTCGTTTTATAGCACTTGTAATGACTGGATAAAACTGGTATAAGCGGGTTTATTACACACAATATTTTCTAAGGTCGGGTTAAGCGTTGTGCCGATGTCGGTAAAGATGGTCATATTATGGTTCTTTTTATTAATACGTTCAGAATATAGGTATCTACATGTTAACCAACACGTAGACGCCATAATATCATGTAATCATTTATATTCCAAATATTAATGACCAGGGTGAGGGAGTGGGCGTGTGGCGAGAGCGCCCCAGACGTGACTACGCGCAGGACCATCGATCTCCATGATCGGGGCCTGAGGACGACGGACTAGCAACCCACCATCCTTACAGAAGCAGGATAGAAGGACTGCGTGCTGTGGGGCCTCACCCCACGTACTACTTCACTCACCGACGCGGGATAAAACCCGACCCCAAGGATGCAGGATAAACCCCGACCACTGTCACTGACCCAGCGGCCACCACTGGAAAATTATTTTAGTCCTTGCCAGAGGCGCAGGGCAATGGAAGTAGGTTGTCTATGTTTATAGATTTCTAATTGTTCCAAAACCGAAAGCCTCAGTCCTTTGTTGCAGGTGTGCAGAACGTCATAAGTGTGAGGTCCGGTCACTCCCTACCTAATCCTCGAGCCATCAACATCTCCTGATGATGCCCCTGGTTGGGGGCGAAACACGTGTCGAGGTTTTTATTATTTTTTGCACGATAACACAACACTCATATTTATTCTATTTTCAAAATTATTTCTCTATTCTTTCGGCCTAAGTGGATTTGGAGGGCGGACTTGTGCATGAATAAATACGAGAGTTGGGTAATTTGCATGTGGCGGAATATTGCAAAGTAGTTAGATTTATTTAATTTAACTATTGACTTCCGAAAAGTAACGCCTGATAGTATTAACTTTATAAAATATATATTAATGACATCTAGGTATTTTTCTTCATCGACATCGACAAGGAAAACTTAAAACTTATAAGCATAGTGTGTCGCGATCGAGTTAGCGCGAGAATGAAAACACTTTGTAAGTAGTGGTCAATCGCGTTATAAACGTAGGTAGATCGAACGTTTCTTACATTGCTAGCTTGCCGAAATATCGGAGGCTGATTACAACAACATGATAATTATTTTGTTTTTTTTTTTTTTTTTGAATCTTTATGCACAAGAATATGTACAAAGGCGGACTTAATGCCAAAGGCATTCTCTACCAGCCAACCTTAGGGTGATGCAGAGAATCGACTGAGTAGGTGCATATAAGGTAGACTTGACTATAGAATCTAAAAGACTTACTTACATAAATAAATACCCGAATAAACTACACATAACATTAATAATAATATGAAATAGATACACATAACTATAAGAATACCCACATACATATGCATACTACACATACATAACATTATATACCTACTGAACAGTAAACATACACACACACAGATAATAACGACCACTTACTAGGAAGTTACTGAGACGACTCTGTCAGTAGGTTAAGATAGTGCTGACGATCTTTTCTTTTAAAAATATAACGGTTAGTGGACATTCTGATATCTAGAGGAAGGGCGTTCCAAAGAAGGACAGATTGAACATAGAACGAAGAGTGGACAAGACTAGATGTGTCACTGGGGCACAAAAGAAGCTGATTGTCAGCAGAGCGCAAGTTGCGATAGTGGTTAGAGCATAGATACTGGACGTTGGAAGACAAGTAAGAAGGGGTAGTAGGAGAATGTAAAATGGTATAAAGTATCATCAGTGCACGACAGCTACGCCGCTGACGTATGGGTAACCACTGCAGTTCGGAACGGAAGCCAGAAACATGATCGAACTTGCGAAGATTATGAACGAATCGAATGCAATTGTTTAGAAGTCGGTCAAGTTTATCGAGGAGATCTGCATTCAGGTCGAAATAACACACATCACCATAATCAATGACAGGAAGTACTAAAGTGTGCACAAGCGTTATCTTGGTCTTGGTCGGTAAAAGCGTTCTCAGAGGGTATGGTGACCTTAACATCCCTGTAACCCTCTGGCCGACATAAGCTACCTGCGCACTCCAACTGAGGGTTGAGTCGATACGCAAGCGTAAATCCTCTACGTCACTACTGACAGGTATAACAATACCATTGTAATAAATGGGCGGGAGCGTGAGAATAAGGTCCTGATTGACCCTACGCGATGATCCGATAATCATGGCCTGGCACTTGCCCGGATTAACGGACAACCCAAACCTTTCAGACCAATCCTTAATGTTCTCCAGATCTATTATTGTAAATATCCAGTTTGTAGTTGTAGTAGAAAACCTTTAACAATGCCGTAAGGGTAAACCGGTCACAATTTTCATTATAAATAGTGGAATAGTGTACATGTACAAGTGTGTTTGTTCATCATGTATTACTATAGGTTCGACTTGTGCCGACAAACAAAAGCATAAACTATAGTCTACCAAGTATTTCCATCCCCTGGCCGTCTGAAACATTTCTTTGAAAACTCTGTCCTTGTATCTATTTCTCTTCTCGCTCTGTTCCATCTATGTGTGTACATAAATAAATAAATGCGTAGAGGACTATCATTTGTTCTTCGTGTATCTTTGATATTATTATAACAATTAAGCACCACTCACCTATATAAAAACTTTGTGTAAACATCGCAAGTGTCTGAAAAACACTTAAAACTTTGATAAGTAGGTACTTGTATTTCCACGTTCACAACTCTTGTCGAACAGGATGTGTACTTGCAAGAAACTTTCAGAACTTTGAGCTTATGAAGAATTTACATTTTCAATGTGAAATATTACGTTCCCGTCTTCGATCAAAATACCTAGATCCGATGGACCGATCAGTGCTTTAAAAACGGCACCACTTCAACTCGGTCCCTATCGCTAGTGGACCGACTTAGCGCTTCAGTGCGACCGCGCTGGTAGTAAGACGTTTCACGATGACAAAGTTTTCGCTTAAAGATAGCAAAAAACTACTCTTTTAGAGGATGGAGTATCATACTTTCGACAAGTAAAAATTAGTTCACATTGTTAATTGCTTTTCATGTGCAATAATGCACTGCTTAAGAATATTATGGTTATTTTTAACTGTGCAAACTACGCGCGTGCTCGGTGAAGTTGAACAACTTCACACCTAACAAGCGCGCAACTTCACACCGCAATGTTAGAACAAGTCTCATACAGAAAGATAGAGTCGTCATTTATTTATTTTAATTTTTTTATTACTGTTTGATATATTTTTTTAATATATCTTATTTGGTTTTAAGTTCTCCCCATAATGCAATAAGACAAGAAAAATGGAGGCGTATTATAGCACGTGAAAAAGAAGATGAAATGTTTAAACCTAATAATTCTACTGTTGTTTGTTCATAGCATTATAAAAAGGACGTTATTTATGTTACTAAAAAAGGATTAAATAAATAAAAAATAACAGCCGTGCCAAATATTTTACAAGTAAAGGAGATATTATATTGATAATGCTTAAATACTTTGTATTCTTAATACCAAATGAGTGACCAAATTAAATCTACTTCATAATACCACCTAGTATTTTCAAATATTTCATAAGTATCGTAGGTATGTGTACCTACCCATAAATTTATTTGATTGATTGTTTGTTTTAGGGTACAGGTTGTGTGTGAAAATATAATTGTTGATTTTATTTCGTACTAGTGTTTTTTTAATCTTTTATCTATATAATTTATTTTATACGTTTATTTATACGTGAATAAAACAATGTGAATTTAAGTATATCTTTCTCATCGTATTTCATTAAAAAAAAAGTTTTATATGCAATGTGCTCCACATTCCTTTTATAACCTTAGCGCATGGAATCCGTACCAAGTTCCTATTCCGCTTGCTGAATTTCGAGGGATGCGACAACACCGCTGTACATTGATACTTTTGTATTATTTATTATTAATTATTTCTTAATCAACCATCAATGTACAATCTTGTTTATTTTATAGATGGTATGTGTAATAATTACCTATATATTATTCGAGTGCCAAGATTCCGCGTTGTATTTGTACTGAATCCAATATCTATAGTATTTTTGATCTAAGGTTCCCGTTATCTTTACTAATATTATAAAGCTAGGGAGTTTGTTTGGTTGAACGAGCTTATCCCAGAAATTACTGATTGGAATTGAAAAAATAAGTCTCGTGTTAGCTATAGTGAAAACAACTATCTTTTGATCGATCAATTGTTAGTAAAATCACGCCTATGAAGTTCTGAATTTCTTAATAGTACAGACATGTCATACTTTATGGGCATGCCGACCTAATTAAATCTATTTAAAATAATAGAGAATATCTATTTTATCAACAAAAAAACAATGAATAATGTTGCAAATATGTGGATGCAAAAAGAAGTCTCGCGTCTGCTAGTTTTGAAATAAAAGTTGATACTTACTCGTAACTCAAGCACTTTATCCCTTGTAGTTTTAACGTTATTACGTCCTTTATAATACTTTAGAATCTGCTAGAAGCAGTAATAACTCGGCGTAGAGCCTCCCAGTAGCAGAAGAGTGTGTTATGAAAGTAGAGGAAGTGAAAGTCGTGTGCCAAGATCATAGCTAGTGGAGAGCCGCAGTATACCTATGCATTCGCCGCCGATGGGACAAAGGCAGAATTTATGTATATACGTGTTTTCTTTTCCTGTCCAAATTCCAAATGAACTTGACGTTTGAATAAACCCACCCACAGTTAAATTATTAAATAGGGGTTTAATATGGCTAAAACGTTATTAGGGGGTTACGCTTCGGTTTCATAGGAAACCAGTGTCGTCCGAAGGTAAAGATTTGATTTCCTAGTAAAGCGGTGTCGTATTGGGCGTATGCGCAGCGGCGATATGACGTTCATTTAAACAAATTGGCTCGGTTTCGTAAAGAGTGGTGATTGACAGTGGGGGTTGGCTTTACTAGAAATCAAAGCTTTAGAAACGCTGGATTACTAACTATAAAAGTAGTTACTAACAAGAAGCACAACGCTCTGCAAGACAACACACGTGCTTTTATCTTAAAAAACATAACCTTTCAGAAAATCCTTCGCATCCGGCCACAAAGACGTTCCGCCGACATTTGGTAAATATTACCGGCTACTTAACATTCCCTCGACCAACCTCCGAATAAAGTCTTGTTAACTGCTTTCATATTTTAGCATAAATAACTTCATTCATTAACATCTTTGTGATTAACTGTACCAAATTGTAACTCGTAACTTGGGATAATTAATTCATATTGTACCGAAAGTAAATTCTGATGAGTTTATATTTTATTTATAGCTTTTTTTAGACAGGCTATACGCGACGATATATTTTTTATTTATTCTTGTCACACACAGTAAATAAAAACTGTAAATGGATACATACTAAACGTAAACAAAGGCACCACTTATCTCTAAAGAGATCTCTTCCAATGGGCCTAAGAGAGATCATGATTGGAAACAGGTACTGATGTGTGTGTAGGTTAGTAAGTTTTGCAACTGCTCAAGTTTGTTTAAGAGCTCCTCTGTAGCATCCAGGCAGCAAGCGTCCGCGTAGTCCAAGATCGGCAGGATTAGATTTTGGGCCATGCAGCGAGATTTATTAGTATCGTGGGGCAAGAAACTCTGGAGACATTTAAGCGTGTGAAATGTGAAGTGGCTTTTTTTGCTGACCTCGTTTATATAAGAACCCCAGGACAAGTTGCTGTCGATAATAACTCCCAAGTTCTTAGCGGTATCGGTGTATTTGATATGGATGTCACCCAGCAAGATAGCTGAAAGAGATGTTGTATCGAGCCCTGCCAACATCTGCTGACTACCAATTATGATGACCTGAGACTTTGTGCACACAAAATCTCACTTCTTCTTACAAAGAGACACTTCTACCAATTTTACCACCTGTTTCATGAACTTATGACTCACATTGGCCTCCACGAGTAACGACTGATCTGCTATCTCGGCCGCACCTGTGCCAACATCGTATATCTTTTCCGGCGAAACCGTATTCCGTAACTCCACGCGCCGATGCAAATTCGTCTCGTCGCCGCCAATTCGCTTGCAACTGAGAGCGATGGAATTATTTGCACCCGTCATCGCCGAGTGTGATATAACTGTAGGTAGGCCGTTGACCTTAGAAACAGCTGATGTTTGAGGCGATTTCATAGATACATATGTGGGTACATAGGGAAGTCCAATGGGTCCGCTATCCATCTCAAGACTACTTCGCAAGCACGCACCTCTTTTCCTATTTATCCTGGATGAATAATCGTCAACTATAGATTCATGTTTCATATGATCAACCTCTTGTCTCAACTGATCAAATTGATCGGAGGTGACGATTTTTTCTTCCATCACACACAAACGATTTTTTAGCCATAACAGCTCCTTCATAAACCGTGTAACATCTACATGATCAAATGTTACAGGGGGTAATAAGTGCAGGTCCTTAGCAACAAAAATAGGAAATATTTGGGGGTCAGCACTTTTCATTACTTACGTCGAATAGGCATCTTCTTCGCACTGGGGATCGAGCTAAAGCGCAATGTTTTAGCCCTCGAAATATCATCTTTTGAGAATGATGTTGTACACAGCTGATGTATACTCTCCTCGTCCATATACGTAGGTCACACTATAAGTTTTGCGTAACTTAAAAAAACAACATGTTAAAACCCAAATATTATATTTATTGCTTTTCAAAATACTCTCCTTTACATTTTAAACATTTCTTCATGCGATCGAACCATTTTTTAAAACAGGAGGACCACAGATCTGAAGGCATGTTTTCTACGTGCTGATTGAATGCTATCACTGCCTCTTCATCCTTACATCTATCTTGCCTCATATAAAATCTTTGATTTTAGGGAAAATACAGAAATCACAGGGTGCTAGGTCGGGGCTATGCGCAGGATGGGTGTCGAGTTGTACTTTTTCGGAAGCTAAACATGACTTTGTTTTGTTGGCCGTGTGTGAAGAAGCGATATCATGATGTAGGAGAACGCGGCTTTTGGGTCGTCTTTCGCGAACTTTTTCTAACACCCGGGGTAAACAAATGGTAGAATACCACTCGGCATTAACACTCTTTTGATCTTCAAGTGGAATTGTACAGATGGGACCCGTAGCTGAGAAAAAAACGCGATCATTTTTTTACCAACGTTTCTCGCCTGCCTCACTTTTGTTGGCTTGTTCTCATTTTCAAACACCCATTCACAAGATTGCTGTTTTTTTTTCGGGTTCAAAACAATAAATCCACGTTTCGTCTCCTGTGACAATGTCATAAACAGCATTACAATGTCCGTGGTCGTACTTCAGTAGCATCTGTGAGCACCATTCCACGCGAGCCCGGTTCAGCTCCGCTGTCAGTTCATGAGGGATCCAACGACAACAAAGTTTCCCAACTTCCAATTCTTAGTGTAAAATTTTCTGGATTTGACTCATACCAATCCGCAATAGTCCTCGAATTGTCTCATAGTTAATCCGCGGGTTTTCTTCAATTAACTGCTTAACAGTAGCCACATTATTTTCGTTGACGGCAGTTGAAGGCCGCCCTTCACGAAATTCGTCATGTAAAGAAACTTGACCTCTCTCAAATTCAGCAAACCATCGCCTTACGGTGCTCAAACAAGGTGCTTCTCTCCCAAAAGAATTTTGAAGACCAGCGGCACAGTCTTGCGGAGAGAGTGAAGTTTTAAAATCATAAAAAATCATCGCTCCAGAATCTTTTTGTACTTATTTCCTTTTTCGTTGCATCCGTAGAACTTTGATGTGTGATAAAAAAACAAGTGACAAATGATTTCCCGCCAATTGTTCTTTTTTATTACTAAGAAGGTTGCAACGTTTAAAAAAATATAACATTCGAAATTCAAACAGTTCCGATTAGCTAGAAATGCAAAACTTTTAGTGTGCCCCATGTAATCCATGACATTTCTAATAAACGCCAGAAGTTCATTGATTACAACGTTACAACTCGCGCACTTCACAATATTCGTCATTTTGTACTTTAACAATCGATCAATCAATCCAAAAACTATAAAAAAATATATAATTTGTCAAGCGGGTGAAGCCGCAGGCGTCCTCTAGTCTCATAATAAAACTTAACGCAATTTAGTACCTACTAAATACCTCCATATAAAACACACAGCCCCATTTATTTTATAAATCGTCCAAACTTCTGTTCATAGTCAATTGAGTGAGAAACTAATTCAATATTTATTATAGCCCTTTCGATTTGAACAGTACAATGAACATATTCAAAAGAAATTAGATTTAAGCGATTAAGTTTTAATTTTACAGTCGCTGAGTCTTTTCGTCTATTTTTAACGTCTATTAGTTAGTGATCCGTGGCGCCTAGCAATGGACGATGGGGAGCGGGCCCCCTCAGACAGAGGATTTTTAAAAACCAAAGAAGGTATTTTTTATAAATAAATCTGTACTTTTAGAAAGTGATGTTATGTTGAAGAAAATAGGTTTATGATTTTCAAATCCAAATAAAAAACATTGGAACTAAAATATTACCTATTTGATCGAACCAAGACTTAAACTAATACATCTCTCCAGACACCTGCTTTCTAAAACTTGAACCGATTTAAACCTGCACCGATTGAATTTTAGTTTGCTTTGCACGGAAATTGAATAATTTCTCCCTGGCAACCCGATTTCCCCTGGCTCGAACCCAGTATTCACCCTCGGAAGCTTTGCGTCCAATAATTTGATACTCAAACACTAACACATTCGTCCACATTTAGTCTTAAGAAAATGTGTGAATTATTGAAAAAGATTGACCGAGAGTTTTATTGTCAGGTTCTTTCTCTCGGTTCTACTTATTGCTTTGTGAATCTGGCAGTACATGTTAATACAGAAGCAATTATATTTTTTATTTTAAGTACTTACTGACGATTGTAAGAGCCATTTAGTGACCTATACAAATAAATAAATCATTTCATTTCACTAATAGAGACTTATACACTGTGGTTATTTGTTTTTATATAAAAACCAGTCAGGTGCGTGTCGGACCACGCATAGTACAGGGCTCCGTAGTCACCCATTATAGGCTCTATAACTCCTAAACTAACTAAGTTATCAGGTCCGTTATAGTTTTCCTTCAAAGTTCATCATATGGACTACCATAATGATTGTTTTAGATCTTAGAGGGGGGGGAGGCTCTGTCTTAATAAACAAATGCGTTTTAAAGTTGAATATCTTGCAAGGGGTACCTAGATCAAAAAGTTGTCTTACCAGCCTCTTATTTTTTTAATAAGACCTATCTAATAATACCCCGCATGACAGGGTAGCCACGAGAAAAAAATCATCTCAACTTTAGTTGTAAGGGAAGTACACTTTGTCGGCGTAGTAAATATACATATCCACCAAAAGTTTCATGCTTCTAGCACTCACCGTTTAGGAAGAAAGTCGAGAACGGACGGAAATGACGAAACTATAAGGGTTCCGACACTATTTCTACGGAACCCTAATAATGACTGTTATTTTGAAAATATTGAATTAACTAGATCGAGTTATTACTGCAACCGGTGCCCTGCTGTTAAACAGACGAGGGTCTGGGAAACTGGGGAAACTTTCCATAGTCCCCAGAATCGGCAGTAAGCTGAATGTGGACGTATAAAGGAATCTGTCATTTTCTTCGGTAATAAACACGTGATTTAGTGGGTAAGTAATTTATAGGATGGACAGAATCCTACATTTCACCTGCAAGTATGAAAGAAAGAAAGAAAGAAAATACTTTTAATTTCTACACAGATACAGAGAAATACACCAGAGAGAAATACAAAAACATACAAAAAAAAATATATAAAAGTGCCTTTGTGAAGCTAGGTACCCATGAACCGTGCCAGTGCAAGCACCTAGTGCCCGATCTGTGCAAAAATTAGGCCCACTCTCAGTTTGATGCTGTTGTACAGTGCTGTTTTTCAGAGAGGGCCTAATGTCGAGATGGCGCCCCCTCCCACAAAGTAATACAAAAATCAACGAACAAGGCTCTGACTAATGTCGAGCATCCTTGTTAGCGGCAATTGTGAGCCAACCCTGCATAGGAACAAACAAGACTGCTATCAAAAAGCCGCCTCTTTATAATGTTCTATACATTTCTGCTGGTAAGCAAAGGGTTAGAAAAGTCGTTAGGGGTAGTTGGAGCCCTAAATCAAATATCCTCGCGGTCTAACTACAGAACTTCGAAATCGCCCATGGGTTGTGAAGGTCAGATGGCAGTCGCTTCACGGAAAATATCGAAGTTCAGCCGAATCGCAGTTAGACTGGAAAGCCGACCCCAACTGAGTTGGGAAAAGGCTCGGTGAATGATGATGAAGCAAAGGTTAGAAAAGTAAATAAACCAAAAATTATTTAAAAAATCAAATTACATTTTTCCCTTCGGTTGTCAGCGTCGACCTGAGGGTATAAAATAATTAGTCTGTCATGAATATTTAGTAAATTTCCAGCTCGTTCAAACGGTTTTTTAAACTGTCCAGATTTTACTTAACAAGACAGATTTACCAAACTGTAATTCTTTGAAGCAACACGCCTCTACCATGGGTCTACTTTTTCTTAAACGAGGTTAAACCGAACCATCACTTATGAAGTGCAGACAACCGTTTCGAGCTGCATCCCAAGTCTGTAAGGGAGCTTAATAGACCAACAGAGCGTGGGAAAGAGAAGTCCGGAGAAGTCATCATCATTCGAACATTGCCTATGAGTAATAAAGATAGACGATGATGTACTTTTAAATATGTTGGTCAGTGTCGGTGGACAAGAATTTTCCGTAGTTTTTCCAAATTGCAAAAATAAGGTTTATCTTGATAACTGGCGAATATTACATTTCTAAAATATAAGCGAATTCTTGTGTTGTTTACAATAAAACTGTATATAAGAGCCATGGCGTCTTGTTCTCTAAGTAATTGTAATGTGACCAAAGCAGACAATCCAAATAATTACACTTTTATAAATACAAAATTAACAATTCTTAGATAACAGATATTTGTTTATGTCTTGGGTTTATCAAATAAGTAAAAAGTGCCAATCATAGTACATTACCCTTGCATTTATTTGCATTATTAGCTGGCCCGAGCCAGCTAGGGTAAGCTATGACCCTCTCCGAAAGGTAAGCCCCGACAATACGGCGGAGAACACTCAGGGGTAATATAACTACATCTTAGTTAAAGAATTTTCAAAATCGGATCTGTAGTTTCGAAGCCTATATATTAATGCAATCTCTTCTTTCCTCTTTTTAGGGTTCCGTACCAAAAAGGTAAAACGGGAACCCCATTACTGAGACTTCACTGTCCGTCCGTCCGTCCGTCTGTCTTGCACTGATACTCGTAGTCATGTCATGAACCGTGATAGTTGAAAGTTCTATCACGGTTCATCAAAGTCATTAAATTCGGACTTTGACTAAGATAAAAAAGAGTGATTTATGACTAAGATAAATAATAAAACCTACTACTTAATAGCACAGAATAGGAAATAGTAGGTACTTACATATTAATGGTTTTATTATTTATCTTAGTCGTGAATCACTTCATTTGAACGCTTTGTGATGTAAACAAGTGCACCTAATTACTCCAGCAAATTGCGACAGTAAGATTGTAAATGTCATTTCTTGAATGTGAAACTAAAGTGCGAAAAATGGCTGATAACCGGGAACAACCACGAGTCTTACTGAACTTCTTGCAGTGTCTACTTACTCTTCAACTTGTGGCACTTGTCCCGTCAGCACACGCAGGCGGTCACTGTATTTGGTATGGCATATGCAAAATAGACACAATCATGAATAAATACACATATTGCTCATACAACGGCTCAGCGTTACCAATAGAAGAATCAAACATGCCAATGTTGGAGAAATACTGTCCTGATATAGCAAAGAGTAGTCGATCCTGTTGCAACTACGACCAATTGGCAAAGGTGAACACAACCTTGAAGATGGTTGAGAAGATACTTGAACGATGTCCTTCTTGTTTAGATAATTTTTTAGGTCACATTTGTGCCATGACCTGTGGTCTACACCAGAGTGAGTACATTTATCCAGAAATTAAACCGTTCAATACTACACACGATCATGTAGTGGCTATAGAATACTTCCTGAGTAAAGAATATATGCAAGCTACTTACGACTCTTGTTTACAAGTTCAATTGCCACAAAACAACCAAGTAGTCTTAGATGTAATGGGTGGTGGTGAAGATTGTTCGGAAAGTAAAACACCAGTTGGTTGGTTTGAATTTATGGGTGATGTAACCATCCCCCAAGTACCATTCCAGATCAACTACACCACTCAGCCTGACGCCTCTAGAGATTTGTCGCCGTACAACCCACCAACTAGACCTTGTTACGTTGGATCACTTGGTAAACCCGCCTGCTCTTGTGTGGACTGCAGCGCGTCCTGTACAACCGCTACAAATACAGAATTATTTCGTCTTTTGACTGCGCATTTACCCTTCGCTGCTTACGTACCTGCTTAACCAACTTTTCACCAAAGCTATTTATAACCATTTGATCCTTTATTCACGAAAAATTAAATTCAAAAGCGTAGTAGTCTATGAAGGCGGAAAATACTGTTGAAAAATAAATATTACTCAATTAAAATTTTGTAGTTCAAAGAACTCTGTTATTTATTATAACAAGGAGCTTTTAATAAATTAATAATTTGTACGAAGGAAATTTTTAATTCATTTAATTAAAAAGCTGTCCGAGAATTCTTTTGTTGAAGGCGAAACATTACAGTCGGCTTTTGACTTTGATGTTTGACTTAACTTCTTTTGAAAAATGTACATTTACAGTTATTTAACTGCGGCTTCCAGGTCACATGTTTATACTATTAAATTACGAGTATAACATTAGAAAGTAATAGTTATCCAATTTGTGTTGGGGAAATAAAAAACATTAAAACACAAAGAAGTTGTTGTTTTTTGGGTGTCTTATCCAAAGGGTAAAACGGGAGCCCTATTACTGAGACTTCGCTGTCCGTCCGTCCATCTGTCTAGCGCTGTGTATCTCATGAACCGTGATAGTTAGAAAGCTGAGATTTTCACAGATGTAGTATTTCGGTTGCCTCTATAACAATAAATACTAAAAAACAGATTTTAATAAATATTTAAGCCTCGCATACAACAAACGGGTTTTTTCTTTGGTACGGAACCCTTTGTGCGCGAGTCGTACTCGCACTTGGCTGGTTTATTCTATGTATGTCTGTTTACTTACGCGCTAAACTGCGAGGCTACAAAACAGATTGCCATGCGGTTTTCATAGTTAGACTTAACTCAGTTTTGAGCAACACCAATATAGTATTCTACTAGTATAGTGTGCTTATATCTGTGGCAACACATTACTTTATACATAGCTTTGTTGCAGTAAAATCCGATGTTTTTGTTGAAAATATGGTATGTACGACAGTTTAATCAAATGTATGTAGTTATTTTACTCATTTAGATAACAAAGGTTAAACATAATAATATTTTACAATTCAAACAATTATTATGAAGATACCCGACGACGTATCTTGATAATGTTTAGCAAAGCGAGGACACGCCTCTCACTACATATTCGAATATAAAACTTCCTGCAAAACTAAAAGCTTCAAGCTTATCTTACGATACACGTACATCTGATGTAAATCCTTGGCTATAAGTTGTGAGCCTCATTGAATTTCAACAGCCACGCACTCAACACTATGTTAAACCTAAGTAAGTAACTTCAACTTGTGGAGTGTGAATTTGTTTGGGTACTCGTATTTGAATGAATCAATGTTTTAGTAATTCAAAAACTTTCCAGCGAAATTTATAAACTATGGAATGAAATAATTACAAATTTAGTACATGCGGAATTTGTTTGGAGTGTCTATGGTTTTTTTACTTCATTTTAATCTAAATCTAATACCCGTATAGTTTCCTAATCTAATGGTTGTCTGGATCGACAAAATTACTGCAATGTGTGGGTATGTAATGCACCTCTGCCAACTCTGCCCAAGTTTTCTGGGCTGCACATATCGTAGTCGATGTTATATACCTACAGGTTTATTTTGAATACATAGACTATACTAAATAGGTAGATTGAAATTCAAGGTCATTGATTCTGAAAACAACCAATACAAAATAACAGCCCGCTCTACTTGAGTGGCAGTTTGTTTGAAACGTTTGTTCCTCAGTGTCAATGACCTTTTATAGTATACCTAAGTATACTCTAATATATTGATGGAAGGAATATTGAAAGAAGATTTCAGTTTATAATTTGTCACGTGTGAAACCGTGGCCGTGGGCGTCTGCTAGTTCATAATAAAATCATGGACCAAAATATGAATTGAACAGAAAATATCTTATTGAGACCAATTATAATAATTAATATAACGATTAAAGAATTTATTTTAATGCAATCTCTTCTTTCCTCTTTCTAGGGTTCCGTACCCAAAGGGTAAAACGGGAACCCTATTACTGAGACTTCACTGTCCGTCCGTCCGTCCGTCTGTCTTGCACTGTATCGCATGAAACGTGATGAACTTTCTAACTATCACGGTTCATCAAAGTCATTAAATTCGGACTTTGACTAAGATAAAAAGAGTGATTTATGGCACAGAATAGCGAATAGTACTTACATATTAATGATTTTATTATTTATCTCAGTCGTGAATCACTTCATTTGAAAGCTTTGTGAAGTAAACAAGTGCACCTAATTACTCCAGCAAATTGTGACAGTAAGACTGTAAATGTCATTTCTTGGTTGTGAAACTAAAGTACGAAAAATGGCTGATAACCGGGAACAACCACGAGTCTTACTTAACTTCCTGCAGTGTCTACTTAATCTTCAACTTATGGCACTTGTCCCATCAGCACACGCAGGCGGTCACTGTATTTGGTATGGCATATGCAAAATAGACACAATCATGGACAAATACACATATTGCTCATACAACGGCTCAGCGTTACCAATAGAAGAATCAAACAAGCCAATGTTGGAGAAATACTGCCCTGATATAGCAAAGAGTGGTCGATCCTGTTGCAACTACGACCAACTGGCAAAGATGAACACAGCCTTGAAGATACTTGAGGAGATACTTCAACGATGTCCTTCTTGTTTAGATAATTTTTTGGGTCATATTTGTGCCATGACCTGCGGTCAATACCAGAGTGAGTACATTTATCCAGAAATTAAACCGTTCAATACTACACATGATCATGTAGTGGCTATAGAATACTTCCTGAGTAAAGAATATATGCAAGCTACGTACGACTCTTGTTTATAAGTTCAATATCCAGAATACAACCAAGTAGTCTTAGATGTGATGTGTGGTGGTGAATATTGTTCGAAAAGTAAAATACCAGTTGGTTGGTTTGAATTTATGGGTGATGTAACCGTCTTCGGCGTGCCATTCCAGGTCAACTACACTACTCACCCTGACGCCTCTAGAGATTTGTCGCCGTACAACCCACCAACTAGACCTTGTTACGTTGGATCACTTGGTAAACCCGCCTGCTCTTGTGTGGACTGCAGCGCGTCCTGTACAACCGCTACAAATACAGATATATTTCGTCTTTTGACCGCGCATTTACCCTTCGCTGCTTACGTACCTGCTTAACCAACTTTTCACCAAAGCTATTTATAACCATTTGATCCTTTATTCACGAAAAATTAAATTCAAAAGCGTAGTAGTCTATGAAGGCGAAAAATACTGTTGAAAAATAAATATTACTCAATTAAAATTTTGTAGTTCAAAGAACTCTGTTATTTATTATAACAAGGAGCTTTTAATAAATTAATAATTTGTACGAAGGAAATTTTTAATTCATTTAATTAAAAAGCTGTCGGAGAATTCTTTTGTTGAAGGCGAAACATTACAGTCGGCTTTTGACTTTGATGTTTGACTTAACTTCTTTTGAAAAATGTACATTTACAGTTATTTAACTGCGGCTTCCAGGTCACATGTTTATACTATTAAATTACGAGTATAACATTACAAAGTAATAGTTATCCAATTTGTGTTTGGGAAATAAAAAACATTAAAACACAAAGAAGTTGTTGTTTTTTGGGTTTCTTATCCAAAGGGTAAAACGGGAGCCCTATTACTGAGACTTCGCTGTCCGTCCGTCCATCTGTCTAGCGCTGTGTATCTCATGAACCGTGATAGTTAGAAAGCTGAGATTTTCACAGATGTAGTATTTCGGTTGCCTCTATAACAATAAATACTAAAAAACAGATTTTAATAAATATTTAAGCCTCGCATACAACAAACGGGTTTTTTTTTGGTACGGAACCCTTTGTGCGCGAGTCGTACTCGCACTTGGCCGGTTTATTCTATGTATGTCTGTTTACTTACGCGCTAAACTGCGATGCTACAAAACAGATTGCCATGCGGTTTTCATAGTTAGACTTAACTCAGTTTTGAGCAACACCAATATAGTATTCTACTAGTATAGTGTGCTTATATCTGTGGCAACACATTACTTTATACATAGCTTTGTTGCAGTAAAATCCGATGTTTTTGTTGAAAATATGGTATGTACGACAGTTTAATCAAATGTATGTAGTTATTTTACTCATTTAGATAACAAAGGTTAAACATAATAATATTTTACAATTCAAACAATTATTATGAAGATACCCGACGACGTATCTTGATAATGTTTAGCAAAGCGAGGACACGCCTCTCGCTACATACTCGAACATAAAAATTCCTGCAAAACTAAAAGCTTCAAGCTTATCTTACGATACACGTACATCTGATGTAAATTCTTGGCTATAAGTTGTGAGCCTCATTGAATTTCAACAGCCACGCACTCAACACTATGTTAAACCTAAGTAAGTAACTTCAACTTGTGGAGTGTGAATTTGTTTGGGTACTCGTATTTGAATGAATCAATGTTTTAGTAATTCAAAAACTTTCCAGCGAAATTTATAAACTATGGAATGAAATAATTACAAATTTAGTACATGCGGAATTTGTTTGGAGTGTCTATAGTTTTTTTACTTAATTTTAATCTAAATCTAATATTTATTATTATTTAATATTATATCCAACTTGTGTTGGGGAAATAAAAAACATTAAAACACAAAGAAGTTGTTGTTTTTTGGGTTTCTTATCCAAAGGGTAAAACGGGAACCCTATTACTGAGACTTCGCTGTCCGCCCGTCCGTCTGTCTAGCGCTGTGTAGCTCATGAACCGTGATAGTTAGAAAGTTGACATTTTCACAGATGTAGTATTTCTGTTGCCTCTATAACAACAAATACTAAAAAACAGATTTTAATAAATATTTAAGGTGCCTCGCATACAACAAACGGGATTTTTTTCTTTTTGGTACGGAACCCTTTGTGCGCGAGTCGTACTCGCACTTGGCCGGTTTATATCTATGTATGTCTGTTTACTTACGCGCTAAACTGCGAGGCTACAAAACAGATTGCCATGCGGTTTTCATAGTTAGACTTAACTCAGTTTTGAGCCAACACCCTTAGATCAAAAATACCTAGATTACCTATCAGTGCTTTAAAAACGGCACCACTTCAACTCGGTCCCTATCGCTAGTGGACCGACTTAACGCTTCAGTCGCTTTGCTACCGCGCTGGTAGTAAGACGTTTCATGATGACAAAGTTTTCGCTTAAAGATAGCAAAAAAATTACTCTTTTAGAGGATGGAGTATCATACTTTCGACAAGTAAAAATCAGTTCACATTGTTAATTGCTTTTCATGTGCAATAATGCACTGCTTAAGAATATTATGGTTATTTTTAACTGTGCAAACTACGCGCTTGCTCGGTGAAGTTGAACAATTTCACACCTAACAAGCGCGCAACTTCACACCGCAACGTTAGAGCATAAGTCTCATACAGAAAGATAGAGTCGTCATTTATTTATTTTAAACTTTTGATTGCTGTTTGATATATTTTTTGATTTGTTGATTTTGTTTTAAGTTTTCCCATAATGCAAAAAGACGAAAAATGGAGGCGTATTATAGCACGTGAAAGAGAAGATGAAATGTTTAAACCTGATAATTCCAATGTTGTTTGTTCATAGCATTATAAAAAGAACGTTATTTATGTTACTAAAAAAGGATTAAATAAATAAAAAATAACAGCCGTGCCAAATATTTTACAAGTAAAGGAGATATTATATTGATAATGCTTAAATACTTTGTATTCTTAATACCAAATGAGTGACCAAATTGAATCCACTTCATAATACCACCTAGTATTTTCAAATATTTCATAAGTATCGTAGGTATGTGTACCTACCCATAAATTTATTTGATTAATTGTTTGTTTTAGGTTACAGGTTGTGTGTGAAAATATAATTGTTGTTTTTATTTCCTACTAGCGTTTTTGTCATCTTTTATCTATATAATTTATTTTATACGTTTATTTATACGTAAATAAAACAATGTGAATTTAAGTTTAACTTTCTCATCGTATTTCATTAAAAAAAAGTTTTATATGCAATGTGCTCCACATTCCTTTTATAACCTTAGCGCATGGAATCCGTACCAAGTTTCTATTCCGCTTGCCGACTTTCGAGGGATGCGACAACAGCGCTGTACATTGATGCTTTTGTGTTATTTATTATTTCTATGTCACTGTACAATTGTACCAATGTACAATTTTGTTTATTTTATAGATGGTATTTGTAATAATTACCTATATCGTATTCGAGTGCCAAGATTCCGCGTTGTATTTGTACTGAATCCAATATCTATAGTATTTTTCATCTAAGGCAACACCAATATAGTATTCTACTAAAATAGTATTCTACTAGTATAGTGTTCTTATATCTGTGGCAACACATTACTTTATACATAGCTTTGTTGCAGTAAAATCCGATGCTTTTGTTAAAAATATGGTATGTACGACAGTTTAATCAAATGTATGTAGTTATTTTACTCATTTAGATAACAAAGGTAACAAAACATAATAATATTTTACAATTCGAACAATTATTATGAAGATACCCGACGATGTATCTTGATAATGTTTAGCAAAGCGAGGACACGCCTCTCGCTACATACTCGAACATAAAACTTCCTGCAAAACTAAAAGCTTCAAGCTTATCTTACGATACACCTACATCTGATGTAAATACTTGGCTATAAGTTGTGAGCCTCATTGAATTTCAACAGCCACGCACTCAACACTATGTTAAACCTAAGTAAGTAACTTCAACTTGTGGAGTGTGAATTTGCTTGGGTATTTGAATGAATCAATGTTTTTTGTAATTCAAAAGCTTTCAAGCGGAATTTGTAAACTATGGAATGAAATAATTTCAAATTTAGTACATACGGAATTTGTTTGGAGTGTCTATAGTTTTTTTACTTCGTTTTAATCTAAATCTAATACCCGTATAGTTTCCTAATCTAATGGTTGTCTGGATCGACAAAATTACTGCAAAGTGAGGGTATGTAATGCACCTCTGCCTACTCTGCCTAAGTTTTCTGGGTTGCACATATCGTAGTCGATGTTATATACCTACAGGTTTATTTTGAAAACAATTACTATACCAAATAGGTAGATTAAAATTCAAGGGACCGCCCGCTCTACCTGAGTGGCAGTTTGTTTGAAACGTTTGTTCCTCAGTGTCAATGACCTTTTATTTCAATATATTAGTGTATACCTAAGTAAATAAGTAAGCAATAAGTCAAAAGTATAAACTTATTACTTGACCCAATTACGTCCTTTTCACAAAGTCATACTTAGTGCACAACAAAATAAAACCGGACAGTTTTACAAAATGGCAAAGTTATACATTTGCCGCTTTTTAATCAGATTATGATCAGGTACAATCAAAACAAAAATTATCGTTCGAAATCAAAATCTGAAATGTTTTAACGAATGTTAAGTGCAATTAGATGGTTTTGAAAATATACGGGATTCAAGTTGAGACGGTTGTTCACACCCCTTAAAATTGAAAACCCCCTGAATTTGGGTTTAAATTAAAGAGTGATCGTATTATTGTACCCGGTAACGGCACATAGGCTTTTTGGACCAACAAATGTACTGGCAAAGTGTGGGTGTGTAGGGCACTTCTGCCTGCCCCTTAGAAAATATAGGCTTATAGTAATTTAAATGTTAAATGTCGAGGAGTGAGAAGACTAAAAAGGTCTAAACCTTATGAGTTAGTATTGTGTAATACGTAGGTCACACTATAAGTTTTGTGTAACTTAAAATAATGTTTAGCCTCCCGCATTGGTCAAGTAGTCCGGGAAAATACCTTTAGCGCTTGGGAACAAATGTTAACCTTCCCTTATAGAATCCTACACGTAAAGAAAAGGCCGTTGACATCTTTGACGGTCCAAATCAAAGAAAATTGTACAAACAATTTTAACATTTTAAATTCAAATTCAATCCACATTTCGGCCCCTGATTATTCTCAGGCCAAAATATTAAAACTTGTAGAGAATAAAGTAAGGGAAGGCGACATCAGTGGGGCGGCAAGGCTACTTTTTAGTAGCGACGTGCTGGCTCCTTATTCTGTAGAAACTTTGACGGACTTGTAGAGTAAGCACCCACCATCCGCAGCTGACCTCTCTTTCCCTGATCCTCCGAACAACGATACAGAAAATCTTGAGGCTACTGCCAAGGATGTGCGCACAGCTGTTGACTCCTTTCGTTTTGGATCAGCTGGTGGACTGGACGGTCTGACACCACAGCACCTTAAGGATCTGTTGTGTCCGAGCGCTGGGGAAGCTGGTGATGCACTTCTGAGGGAGCTAACAGCTCTAGTTAACCTCATGCTCTCAGGCAATGTGGACAGTGGCATCACAGATATTTTGTATGGGGCCAATTTATGTGCCCTTAACTAGAAGGATGGTGGCATTCGTCCCATTGCCGTAGGTAGCACTTTGCGGCGTTTGGCAGCCAAAATTTGTTGTCGTTTTTATAGTACGGAGCTTACTACCAAATTTCAGCCCTTTCAATTAGGTTTTGGTTCAAAAGGAGGTTGTGAGGCCGCAATCCATGCGCTTGCAACATACCTTGACAGTAGCGAAGATGGAGAGGTCATCTTGAAAGTTGACCTGAAGAACGCCTTCAACTCTGTAAACAGGGACACCTTGCTGACACAGGCCAAATTAGAAACCCCCAAAATATTTAATTTTCTTTGGCAATGCTATAGTCAGCCAACAAAATTAATTTATAAAGACCACCTTTTGAATTCAGCCATTGGATGTCAGCAAGGTGATCCGTTGGGACCAGTCATCTTCAGTTTGGCCATTAACCCAATAATTCAAAAAATAAAATCCAAATTTAACATTTGGTATCTAGACGACGGGACTTTAGGGGGAAAAGTAGAGACAGTTTTACAAGATTTAGCCCTAATAAAGAACGAGTTTCAGTCAATTGGCTTAGAACTGAACCCGAATAAATGTGAGATTTTTATATCTGAATACACAGATAAATTAACAACAATCTCCAAATTCAACTGTCTGGCCCCCAACATAAAAGTTTTGGACAAAACTTCTTTACGCCTCCTAGGGTCCCCGATTTTAGAAGATGGCTTTTCCACTTTTATCGAGGAAAAAATTCAAAATTTTGATCAGGTTATTGATAGTCTATGTAATATCAGTATTCATTCAGCTTTCACTATTCTTCGTTTTTGTCTTTTCGTACCCAAATTTACACATGCCCTCCGTTCAGGACAATTTTGGAAAAATGTAGAAATTTTGGGCAGACTAGACAACTTAATACAAAATTCTTTGTGTAAAATTTTAAATGTAAATATTAATGACCGGGCCTGGGTCCAAGCGTCTCTTCCAGTTCGCTTGGGCGGGCTAGGTATTCGTAGAGTCACAGATGTCAGTCTGCCAGCATTTCTGTCGTCGGTCCATAGCACCGAAGAATTAGTCAGGAAAATTTGGTCAAATACACTGATTGATTCCGAGGTGCGATGCAAGACCGATGCCATAAATGCTTGGAGGATATCTTGCCCCGACACTGACCTGCCCTCACGCCTAGGCTCACAGCGACTGTGGGATTCACCGCTCTGTAAATTGAGAATTAATACACTAATTGACACTTCTGTCAATATTTCAGAGCGTGCACGCCTACTAGCTGTTGGAGAATGGGAGTCAGGGTTATGGATCCAGGCGCTCCCATCGCCCAACATCGGTACAATGTTGGACGACACAACCTTCCGCATTGCCACTTGCCTTCGGCTGGGTACACCTTGTGTATCCCCGCATCATTGCACCTGTGGAGTGGCCGTCGATAATCTGGGACACCATGGCCTTTCTTGTAGCAGAAGCGCAGGTCGTATACCTCGGATGCTATTCTAAACGACATAATTCGTAGGGCTCTTTCCACCGCAGGTCTTCCGGCCGTACGTGAACCAAATGGTTTAGCACGAAGCGATGGAAAGAGACCGGACGGTATGTCGTTGCTACCGTGGAAGATGGGAAGGCCTTTGGTGTGGGACGCTACATGCGTTGACACCTTAGCACCTTCACACCTTCCAAGCACATCCGGATGTGCCGGCGCTGCTGCTGCATCGGCTGAAGGCTTTAAACGGCGTAAATATGCTAACCTAGCAGGTGATTACATATTTGAGCCGTTTGGGGTTGAGACACTGGGGTCATGGGGTCCGAGTGCTCGCCGCCTTTATAGAGACATTGCTAAACGCCTAATCGATGCTTCTCAGAACCAGAAGGCTGGCTATTTTCTGGCCCAAAGAATAAGTATCGCCATCCAACGTGGCAACACAGCCAGCATTCTGGGAACCTTCCCAGTCGGCAATGACGCGGAGGATTTTTTAAACGATATTTTGTAATGTAAATATTTTTGTCTATAATTATGTATATTTTGTATATTTTTATGTATTTGCTAACAAGTAACCAAAGCTATCAAATAAAAACTTAAAAAAACAACATGTTAAAACCAAAATATTGTTTTTTTTTTCAAAATACTCTCCTTTACATTTTAAACATTTTTTCATGCGAACGAACCATTTTTTAAACAGGAGGACCACAGATCTGAAGGCATGTTTTCTACGTGTTGATTGAACACTATCACTGCCTCTTCGGAGTTGGTAAAAGTGAAACCTCTCATCAAATCTTTGATTTTGGGGAAATTACAGAAATCACAGGGTGCTAGGTCGGGGCTATGCGCAGGATGGGTGACGAGTTGTACTTTTTCGGAAGCTAAAAATAACTTTGTTTTGTTGGCCGTGTGTGAAGAAGCGTTGTCATGATGTAGGAGAACGCGGCGCTTTTGGGTCGTCTTTCGCGAACTTTTTCTAACACCCTGGGTAAATAGATGGTAGAATACCACTCGGCATTAACACGCTTTTGATCTTCAAGTGGAATTGTACAGATGAGACCGGTAGCTGAGAAAAAAAACGCGATCATTTTTTTACCAACGTTTCTCGCCTGCCTCACTTTTGTTGGCTTGTTCTCATTTTCAAACACCCATTCACAAGATTGCTGTTTTTTTTCGGGTTCAAAACGATAAATCCACGTTTCGTCTCCTGTGACGTCTCCTATGACATTGCATAAACAGCATTAGAATGTCCGTGGTCGTACTTCAGTAGCATCTGTGAGCACCATTCCATGCGAGCCTGCTTCTGCTCCGCTGTCAGTTCATGAGGGATCCAACGACAACAAAGTTTCCGAACTTTCAATTCTTCGTGTAAAATTTTCTGGATTTGACTCATACCAATCCCCAATAGTCCTCGAATTATCTCATATGTAATCCGCGGGTTTTCTTCAATTAACTGCTTAACAGTAGCCACATTATTTTCGTTGACGGCAGTTGAAGGCCGCCCTTCACGAAATTCGTCATGTAAAGAAACTCGACCTTTCTCAAATTCAGCAAACCATCGCCTCACGGTGCTCAAACAAGGTGCTTCTCTCCCAAAAGCATTTTGAAGCACATAGCGGCACAGTCTTGCGGAGAGAGAGAACTTTTAAAATCATAAAAATCATAGCTCTAAAATCTTTTCGACTTAATTCCATTTTCGTTGCATACGTAGAACTTTGATGTGTGATAAAGAACAATTGACGAATGAATTGAGATTAGCTAGAAGTGCATAACTTTTAGTGTGCCCCATGTAGTGTGGCTATCCTTTAAGACAACAAGAACATAATGTCAATATTCAATAGAGATGATAAAAAAACAGCTAATATTAACACATTCTTACATTTTAAGTCTATTATCAATCTTAAGACTAGATTGTTAATAATTACAGTTGTAAATACATTTATAAGCAAAGAGTTATTGTCAATTAATTCAAATATTACAATTCACATGTCATATCAAATAAATAACTCGTCCCAGACCGAACCTGGTACAAAGGTGCCGAGAAAGCTTGACGCATTACCCCGTTTATTATTTAATTAACAAAATTACTTCAATAAAAAGTTTACCAAAAACAGTAGACCATAGATTTTATGTTTGTGGCATTAATTTATAATAACTCAATGGTTTGTTGCAACTTGCACGTCTGAATTCCTGTCTTCCGTATTAATGTGGTGGCGTGTTCCTTCGTTCCGGAACTTCACACCCGACAGCGCAGTAATTGAAACCCGCAGACACCTCGATGAGCTGCGGCGATACCGACTGATCGACTGTAGGCCAGACAGATGGAAACTACAGTAAAGTTTTTAAAACCCATTATAGTCGTTGTATTAATTGCGCCTTTCTGCTGAGGAGAAGACTGCTATCAAGCCCTTTTATGGGATATATGTTTTTAGACTTCACTGTCCGTCCGTCCGACTTGGTATCTCATGAATCATGATAGTTAGAAAGTTGAAATTTTCACAGATGATGTATTTCTATTGCTTCCATAACAACAAATACAAAAAAAACCGAATTTAATCAATATTTAAGGGGATACAACAACTGGGATTTTTTTACCGTTTTGGTACGGAACCCTTCGTGCGCCAGTCCGACTCGCACTTGACCGGTTTTTCCTTAATTTAAGTAGTACATATTTACAATATAAGCACACCTTTAGCCAGTAACACAACAATGAACAAACTCACTTGTATAGCCAGTAAGCCAGAGATTAGCATAAGCAGGTGCACTACTTCAGGAGACGGTGGCGTGGGCCTTTAAGCTCTTGGTGAGATCACTATGCAACACAATTAATTAAAACACACAAATCAATGGGTGCAAAGGGGCTCTACCAACATCTATAGGGCCCCAGCGACCTCACCTGCTAGTGGCGCACCTGCTGATAAACGGACGAGGCTCGTTAATTTACGGTACCTATGGAGAGGCTTCGGCCCCTACGTGGGTACCAGGTGGTACAACAGTGTTGGTCCGGGGGGGTACCACCGTGCAGCTGTGCTAAAGCCCCCCAAGTAACCCAGCCCAGGCTGGGTTGCGTTAGGGGTTCAGCAGCTGCACCGCCGGGCCCGGGGCGATGTATGGTGCAGCAGGCATGGGACCAGTGGGGGCGAAACGGAGTCTAGTGTGGGTGGTGTGGGTCGATTCGCCGGCCAGGGAGACCCTTAGCAACGGCGTTGCCGCGGCCGCCCGCAACACAGTCATGGGGCCCGCCTGGGGCCAACCACCCCAGGAGGCTGCCCCACATGTTGCGCATAATCCTGATGTGGGATCGCCGCTCCGGGTGGTAACCGGTGTGGGGTAGCGGCGGCCTTGCATCAGGGGGGTTTGGGAGCCCTTCCGTCCGGCGAGTCGGCTCCGACCTAACCACACGGTTCTAGACAAAGCTAGCCCCTGCGCTTTGTCACTTACTGCTGCACCAGATGTCGCCCTGTCTTCACGCTTCTTCTTCAAAATCTACAATGGCAGTGCAACAAAAAAGAAATAAACGTTACACAGCGGCCCTAGGAAACCCCACAACTTCACATTTCGAGGTGGAGTTCATTAACGTCCGTGGACTCCATGCGAACCTCGATACCGTCCACCACCACCTTGAGACGGCACGGCTCGCTGTGATGTTCCTCACGGAGACACAAATACGCCGCCCTGACGACACGTCTTACCTGTGTTACCCCGGCTATGTCATCGAGGAACAATTTCGAGACAAAGCCGGGGTGTGCGTGTTCGTTAGGGCGGATGTTTGCTGCCGCCGGTTGCGCTGCCTAGAGAACCCCTCCAATTCCGTCCTTTGGCTGCACGTAGACCATGGCTCTATGAGCCAGATCTACGTGTGCGTCTACCGATCCCACACAGGGGATTCTGAGACAACAAAGCTCTTCCAGTACCTCAGCGAGACGGCTGATGAAGCGCAGGTGCGGTTCCCGAACGCTGACCTAGTATTTCTGGGGGACTTCAATGGCCATCACATTGAATGGCTGGGGTCCCTCAAGACTGATCATGCGGGTAGAGCCGCCCATGCGTTCGCTCTCTCCCACGGTCTGACCCAGATGGTATGCGGGATCACCCGGATACCAGACAGGTCAGATCACGCGCCCGCTCTGCTGGATCTACTGCTGACGAGTCACCCAGCCCAGAACAGTGTTTCGGTAGGAGCCCCATTGGGTAGTTCCGACCACTGTGTTGTTCACGCTGTCATGAAGGTGTCACCTCCTGCACGTCCTGTACAAACGTCACGACGACTATGGCACTACTCGTCAGCGGATTGGGACGGTCTACGCGATTATTATGCGTCCGTCCCCTGGAGCCAGCGCTGCTTTGTAGGAAAGGCTCCTTCGGATAGTGCTTCTGCTATTGCTGGCGAGATCTGTTTAGGGATGGATTATTACATCCCTTTCACTGATGTCGCCAGTATCCGCAGAGCCCGTCCCTGGTTCGGGCGAGATTGTGCCAAAGCTGTCCGACAAAAACAGTCGGCATATCGCGCCTGGATCAGGGCCCGGGCTGTGCGCGACCCAAACGTGGGCCACCTCAAAGCAGCGTACAACCGGGCCACAAAGTCGAGTAAGAGGGCCTTTAAGAGAGCGGATGCCCAGCGCGTCGCGCGGCTTGGTCAGGAGCTCACTTCCCATCCCACGGGCAGCCGTGGATTCTGGCAACTGGCCAAAGCCGTGCAATCTAACTTTTGTCAGCCCTCGCTGCCACCGCTGCGTTACCCAGATGGAACACTGGCTCACAAAGCCCAAGAGAAAGCGGATATGCTCGCAGACCTCTTTGCGGCTAATTCCCGGGTCGACGACCGTGGCCTGCAGCCCCCCGCCATCGCCAACTGTGGCCACACAATGCCTGATATTGTTATCAGGCAATGTGATGTACGGGCAGTGCTGCGGTCACTCGACACGCGGAAAGCCAGTGGCCCTGACGGCATTCCGGCGGTGGTGCTACGAAAATGTGCAGCTGAGTTGTCTCCAGTATTAACACGTCTGTACCGCCTGTCATACTCTTCAGGGCTCGTGCCGGAGGTCTGGAAGGAGGCGAACGTACAACCGATCCCCAAGAAAGGGGATCGGTCCGATCCAGGCAACTATCGACCCATAGCTGTCACCTCAGTCATTTGCAAGGTGCTTGAGCTCCTTATAAATAAGCAGCTCATGCAATTCCTAGAGGATCACTCATTAATCAATGATCGACAATACGGCTTCAGGCCAAAGCGATCAACGGGTGATCTTCTGGCATTCGTAACGCATGTCTGGGGTGGGGCTATGGAAAGGCACGGCGAGTCCTTGGCTATTAGCCTGGACATCGCCAAAGCCTTCGATAGGGTCTGGCATGCTTCGCTCCTTTCCAAGCTTCCGGCATATGGTCTACCTCCTCAACTGTGCAGCTGGATTGCCAGCTTTTTAAACGAGCGCCGAGTGCGGGTCCTCTGCGATGGCCAGGCTTCTCGCTTCTTGCAAGTGAATGCCGGGGTACCGCAGGGGTCCGTACTATCACCAACTCTCTTTCTTCTGCATATCAATGATATGCTATCCCTCGGGAACATTCATTGCTATGCAGATGACAGCACACTGCACGGGAGTTACTCGGTTCGTCCGACGGCGGGGCGATCTGAGATTGAGGAGGAGAGACGACGACTCGTGGCTGATCTCGACCGTAACCTCGACAATATCTCTCAATGGGGTACCGAGAACCTGGTCGAGTTCAATGCCCGCAAAACACAGGCGTGTGCATTTACTGCGAAGAAATCCCCTTTCCTTCCCCTACCCTCTCTTCAGAATGCATTATTACCAATGAAGGACAACCTTGATATCCTTGGCATAGACGTTCGTCGAGAGCTCAATAATAAAAACTACATCGAAAGATGTATAGGGCTAGCTTCGCGGAAACTAGGAATACTGAATAAGGTAAAGAGATTCTTTACACCGGACCAGAGGTGTCTGCTGTACAAGACGCAGATTAGACCCTGCGTCGAATACTGCTCTCACCTCTGGGACGGCTCCGCGAAGTATCTGCTGGACGCTCTCGACGCTATGCAGCGACGGGCTATCCGTATTATAGGTTGTCCGGAGGTAACGGGAAGCCTTGAGCCGCTAGCTCAGCGCCGAACAATAGCTTCCTTGGCCGCATTTTACCGTATTTACCACGGCGAGTGTTCTGAAGAGCTCTTCAATCTGATCCCACCCTCTTCCTTCCGATCCCGAACGACTCGTGCCGGGCAGAGATGCCACCCCCACACAGTGGATAGCATGTTCGCGAGAACCGAACGTTTTAAACGTTCGTTTCTCTGCCGAACGATAGTGGCCTGGAACGCCCTGCCTGTGCACGTGTTTCCTCCCACATATAATCCTGGGTTCTTTAAGCGGAGCGTGAAGAGGCACATCAGTAGGTCGTCAAGTTGAGGGCCACTCTCAATAGTAATGTGTGCTGTGAGAGTGGCCCACAATCGCTAGACGTCGTCACGACTTACCACCAGGCGGGCGGCGTCAATTTGGCGAACCAAATATAAAAAAAAAAAAAAAAAAAAAATCAAATCACGTTTTAGAATTACCAGTGCAACCGGAGTCTGCCCGGGCGGACGTCATGAGTGTAGTGTGCAGGGACTTTAACAACGCACCGCAGAAATATCAAGACCTGGTGAGGGTAGATGGAGAATCTGCCCGCGCCTCTCGCTTTCGACGCCGCCAGCTCCAGTCAGCCTGTGACCACGGCCCGATGTAACTGGCTCGAAACGTCAGGTCAATCAAGGTAAATTAAAGTCCCGAAATCGTTAATTTAGTATAAATTGATATAAATAGTTATATACTTTTTTTTTGTAAATACATACATATTATACATAGGAAACATCCAGACTTTGGTACAAACGTAATGTGTCATCACACAAAGTTTGCCCCGACCGGGAATCGAACCCGAGTCTCCGGAGTCGATAGCGGATGCACTACCGACCACGCCACCGAAGCACCGAGAGTGTCGTCAGACAGCAGGTCTACCGGCTGCAGGTGAGGATGACTTCAGAAAATGCAGTGATAGAGCCTCTTGCGCTACAATTTCATTGTTATTGAGACTAACATGTGAATATCGAGGCTATCCAGCTTCTGGACACCACCGGACATGGTAATAATAATATAAGAAAGCTGAAAAGGACTAAGCCTTTTGAGTTAGTTTAGTGAGGTTAGTGTTACGGAGTGCAGTGAGTGCTACTACCCTTGAAGAATACAACAACAAAGCGTCTTTCCATTATAATAGAGACTATAAGAAAAATGCCAATGGATACATTCTTTACATCTAGGAATTTCAGTTATATCCAAATTTATTATTAGCCTCAAGGCTAGATTGTAATTGTTATGAGGTAACCATTCAGTTACACCACAATAAATAAAAATCAGACTGACATTTATGTGCCAAATACAGACAAAAATTATCGAAGACTAAATGTTCTAAAAGATCTAATTATAGCAAAATTAAAATCATTTTACTCGTAGATTACAACAGTCATATGCCAGATATTAGAACAATGTGCTAATAACCGATTCATGAAACGACAAAGTTATGTGACTTTATGAAAGAGAACAAAGGCGGAGGCCTTTTTTCCATATAATTAAGTTCTGCTTGAGTTTAATTGATTTGCGTAGACCAGATGACGGGCTTCCATCAATAATTTTAATACAATGGGCGCATAGGTATCTCGTCAATATTTTAGAGACCCCCTTATTATTTGTTTCAACAATCGAACACTCGCGCGAGTATTCGATTGTTGAAGTACACTCATGAGCCAAGTAACATAATGTGAGGCTGAAGCTCTGAGGCAGGACGTTTCAGTTCTATTGCGAGAATGTAAATTACCGAAGCCGAACGTATCAAGTGAAGAGCGCAGGGCGCTGGAAGATTTACAGCGCAACGACGAGATTCTGGTACTCAGGGCCAACAAAGGAAACGCTACAGTTCTTATGAACACGGTCGTCTCTCGCCTTACTCAATGACGATAATATATATCGTAAGGTAAAATACAACCCTACAGCCAGAGTCCCTCGAAAAATAAAAGCGGCAATAAAAAACTACAAAGACCTGTTCACAGAGGAGGAGTTCGGTAGGCTTTGCAGACAAACTAGAAACTTACCACCAAAATTCTATGGACTGCCGAAAGTACATAAAGCGAACGTTCCGCTACCCCCAATTGTGAGCCAGATAGACTCACCTACCTACAGCCTGGCAAAACATGTAGCTGCAGTACTGAAACCACTAGTTGGCAACTCATCGTCTTTTGTTAAGGACTCACGCCATTTTGTGCATATCGTAGGCGGTATACAACTGGAACCTGACGAAATTATGGTAAGCTTTGATGTAGAATCATTGTTTACTAACGTTCCGATTACTGAGTGCCTCAATATAGTAAAATCCAGACTACTACTTCACGTTATACCGGTAGAATATATCGATCTCCTGAAACTGTGCGTCGAGGGAAACTACTTTCTCTTTCAAAGTGAGTATTACCTCCAAATGGATGGAGTAACTATGGGAAGTCCTGTTGCCCCGGTTTTAGCTAACATTTGGATGGAACATTTTGAAGAGAAAGCACTCGAGAACGCGTCCTCTATCCGCCTGTGGAAAAGGTACATCGACGATATATTTTGTATCTTTGGAGGTAGCCGAGACGATGTAGATCGATACCTAGGTTACCTGAATTCTATCCATCCACGAGTTAAGTTAACCTGCGAGATGGAGTCTAACCGGTCACTGTCGTTTCTGGATGTTAAATTAATGGTAAAAGAAAACAGATTTTTGGCTCACACAATCTATTGCAAACCCACACACACAGACCGATATCTGCATGCCTCTTCACACCACCATCCTCGTCATCTGTCCTCCGTTGTCACTTCGTTGGTAAACAGAGCCCATGATCTCTGTGACGCAGAACACCTGGAGCAAGAACTGCACCATGTCAACGGAGTTCTGAATAATAACGGGTACAGAACGAAGAGTGCATGCCCAAGACGAAAGAAGAGGGAAAAAGCGCCAGACGTAAGCAGACAGCCAGCTTTCCTGCCGTAAATCAGGGGTATAACAGACAAAATCGCTGACAGATTGAAAAAACTGTCGATAAAAACAGTTCTCAAGCCTGTTAACAAAATAACAACGTGTTTGCGGTCCCCAAAAGATAAAGTACGTTTTCAATCGCCAGGGGTTTATAAAATTGATTGCAGCTGTAGTAGTTCTTACACTGGCCAGGCTAAGCGACCTATCGTAGAACGAGTCAAGGAACACATAGCTGCAGTCAAAAACCTACAGACTCAAAAGTCAGCGGTTGCCGAGCATCTGTTACAGAGAGACCCTAACAACTGGATTTAGTTCCATCGCCTGAAAGTCCTATCAACCGAACGTCATTACTACGCAAGGTTGGTACGTTAAGCTGTTGAAATTAAAAAAACACAAAAATTTCAACCGGGAAGATGGATACCGACTGCCTTCATCGTGGGATCCTGTAATTGATAGAACAAAGAACCGAGAAGTGCAACCGGAGTCTGCCCGGGCGGACGTCGTGAGTGTAGTGTGCAGGGACTTTAACAACGCACCGCAGAAATATCAAGACCCGGTCAGGGTAGATGGAGAATCTGCCCGCGCCTCTCGCTATCGACGCCGTCAGCTCCAGTCAGCCTGTGACCACGGCCCGATGTAACTCGGTCGTAACGTCAGGCTAAATAAACAAGGTAAATTACGCGTTTAAGTCCCAAAATCGTTAATTTTGTATAATGAATTTAGAACGCGAAAGTTTAAAAAACTTCAGTTTCTTAATCTAGTACATTGTTCTCCCCAAAAGACCAACTAAGAAGTTGTTATACGCTCACAATTTCGCCAACTAGGGCCTAAGTCTCGTAACTGAACGTAAAACGCCATGCTACTACTGCTATACTACTACGTTGCAACTGCAATGGTCAAAAAATCGGTAGTCTGCTAAACTCACAAGCAACGCGCCAGGATGGCGCCAGAAAGGCACCAAACCGAATGACTGCAGAGTACAATCATCATTAGGTTAAATTGGATTTAGTTACTCCCGACATTACCAACTTCCCAGCCCCTATATCCCGGGAACCGAGCTTCCCGGGAATTCTCATCCCGCAAAAATACCCAAGTTTCCCAGTACCCCATATCTCGAAAACTAAGCCTCCCAGGTCAATTTTGCCCTCATTTTTCCGGCCCCATAGTACCCTAAGTAAGTATATGAACTTTTCTTCAAATGAAAATTTTTCTTCCCAATTCTTATCCCACTTTCCACAAAACTTGTAGCCGCTATATCCCGGTAACGGAGCTTCCCAGCTCAATTCTGAGCAATTTTTTGTTCCCCTGCACCCCTACCGAGATGTATTCTATAAGCCTGCCAAAATAATCCCGGGCTTCCCATCCCACAAAAATACCCAAGATTCCCGGTACCCGATATCTCGGAAACTAAGCATCCCAGGTCAATTTTGACTTAATTTTCGGACCTTCTATAAGAAACATATAAACCATAAAAATTGTCATTTGGATATCATCATCCACCGAGCCTTTTCCCAACTCAGTTGTGGTTGGATTTCCAGTCTAACTGCTATTCGGCTAAACTCTGATATTTTCCGTGAAGCGACTGCCAGCTGACCTCCACAACCCATGAGAGATATCGAAGTTCTGTAGTTAGACCGGTCGGATTTTTGATTTAGGGCTCCAACTACCCCTAACGACTGCCATAGATGTTTGTACGACAGCCGGGACTGAACGGCTTAACGTGATCGAGAAGGTAACTTGTATTCCTATTTCACTATTTCAGGAAGGTATGTATTTATATAAGTGACCTATGTATGTAGCCATTATGATGTTCGTGTCGAAGGACCATTTTCCGGTATCCCAATGTACTGTCCTTATTCATGCAAATCAAACGACGCAGATACCAAAGATAAAATAAACTACCGACACATATTTCTTTTATTCTGCGAGGAAGTAATTCACCATTGTACAATGCATTTGTAGCATTCCACCCATGAATAGAATTACCCAGCCGGAGACGGGTGTCTGTACATTACCATAGCAAATGTCCGGTGCGGGGTACTCCCACACTCGGCCGTATTTGCACTTAGATCGACTGCAGCAGTTCTGTTAGACTGCCAAATTTGAATTTTAAACTAACCATTCCGTTTTACGTTGGAGGTAAATTCTGGTGAGGTTTTTATAGACTACACCATAATTTAGTTGGTGAATATTTATAGGACTAAAGCCATAAGCTACTTGTGTACTGTTTTGTTGCCTGGAAATGGACTAAGCGGATTTATGTTTCTCGGGTACCTACGCGTTTTGTATTATTCGATCTTTGTTTAACAACAAAGTGTATTCATGTCCTTTCTTTTTCCAAGTACTTATTTATTTATTTATGTACAACGCACAGAGAAAAATAAAACAATAAGAAGAATTCAAACAGAACAGTGTGCAGTTAGTACAAGGGCACTACTTATTCCTAAAGGAATCTCTTCCAGCAGGCCAGACTATATTACAAATACTTAGTAACAAAGTTGGTCAGAGTATTTCGTACGATCATTGTCGTGAGTACATTGTGTTTTGCCATTTCAAAATATTCCCAATACGCCTAAAAAAGTTTTCACTTCAAAAACCCGTTTATTACGGAAAACTGCATCAAAATTGCACAAACAAACATCCTCTCACCCCAAACGTATAAAGTTTTTTCGATACATCGTGGATAAGTGAAGAACACATTCTAGAATTCACATCACGATACTAATACGGGATGATACTCGTACATACCAACTTGTAATAATTGTTCACTAAGTCAGTACGAGAGTTCGATTAGGTACTGGTTATTTTGTACATTATTTTTGTACCTAAATAGATAAAACACGAGACAAAACATTGTTCGCATTGTGCCTACTGGCAGCTTGTGAACAAGAATCTCTAGTTTCGTAATCATGTTGTTTTTTTATGTCTCCGTTTATTTCAGGCATCTTGTTATTGCATGTTATCATACTCGTATTTCGATAAGACATAATTGTTAAAATGTGTCCATTGGCACTTTGCTATTGAATAATGGCTCAATGACACTATATTCTCGTTTTCTTAAAGGATAGCACTCACAGCAATATTACACACTACTCGTAAGGTTTAGTCCTTTTCAGTCTTCTGACTATGTGTGTGGTGTCGAGGAGCCTGATGGCCTCGATATTCACGACATGCTGAATAAGTATATGTTTTGATGAGCTTCTTATAAATAAATAACCTTTGCGATGAAGTTCACACCTAGACCACGAGTCACGGCATCACAATAGTTTAACTTAATTTTATCTTTTAGAGTTTTCGAAATGAAAATCTCTTATACAACAGTAATGTCCGTCCGTCCGTCCGTCCGTAAACAACTTTCAACTCGAGAACGGTAAGAGCTAGAGACTCAGTGTAAACGTCAATCGACTTGCTTCGGCGACGACGGCATACTCGAAAACCCCCCAAAATGAACTTAAACTTTGACCTCTGATATCAAGGTCAAGTTTAAAACGAGGTCAAATCGAGAACGGTAATAGTTAGAGACTCAAGACCAGATGCAATTAACTCGGCATGGTCCAAGACCTCTAAAATGAACTTGACCTTTGACCTCTGATCTCAATGTCAAGGTCAAAACGAGGTCAAATCGAGAACGGTAATAGTTAGAGACTCAAGAGCAGCTGCAATCCATTCAGCATGGTCAAAGACCTCTAAAATGATGTTGAACTTCATGTCATGTGACATATTTTTGATTTTATGAAAAAACTTTCGAAAACTCTAAAATATTATGGCAAATTTTTGTCATATTTTTAACTTGTTTAAATAGAGGACGCCATCGCCAGCCTTATGGTCCAACGCCCTTTCTTTTTCTTTTTTTATTCCGCAGCCCAGGGTCATCGTCCATTACCAGGCACCCCAGGTACGCACTCAATAGAATTCCCTGTGGCGCCGGGCGGACTTTGGCCACCTACGTGGCCTCTGTCGTGTTGGTCGGGTCAACCCCGTATCTTTGGTTTTATCCCGCGTCGGTGAGTGCATTTGCAACCGTCCTAGCCTGCTTCTGTAAGGACGGTGGTTTGCTAGCCCGCCGTCCTCAGGCCCCGATGCGGTGTGGCTAAACTTCAATATTTTCCGTGGAGCGACCGCCATCTGACCTCCACAGCCCATGCGCGATATTCAAGTTCTGAACCTAGTAAGCATGGTTGCATTTTGTTTTGGGGTCCAAAGACCCATCCTAAGACCGACCTGACAAATTGCAGTGTGGTAACCTATTGTATACCACTAAGCCACAAGCCCCTCATTACCCCTAGCGGTTATTTATACCCTTTATTGTTATACTCGTATATTACCTCTAAGCTGTAGAAAATACGACGAGTAATGTCATTACGGCCCATTACTCGAAATAATGTGCGACGGAAATCGAACCCACGATCCCGATAATTTAATTACAATAACTTTATTATTCGGTTGAATCCGTGGACTCAAAGGACAATGAAACTCCTAATGGCGGTCGCTTTTATCTGTCAAGGATTATATAATTTTCAATGACAGAGAAAATATTCAATGAGTCTTAAATTGCCGTCGTTTCTGTTTTTAATAGCATTTGTTCTGAATAACATACATACCATTCATTAAAAACCCTAATCTATGAGTGGCCTGAAACACTCTTTACAGTTTTTAACGGTTATCTACGGTTTTTTTAAATATTAGTTGTACTGTCTGTCCTAGTTACTACTAGGAAGGCAGGAAGCTATTGTAGGTGAGTACGGATCTTATTCTACGCGTACATGTCCCGACACACAGTTAGCCAGTTTTATTTTAGCTGTTTGCCGACATTGTAAATACACATGTTTGTAGCAACAACCGTTTGGGAGGCCAGTCGAGGACGAACGGACGGACATGACGAAATCAAGTAATTATTCTCCAAATTATGTCCGTTGTAAACAAGTTGCAGTGAATGAAACACAGATGAGTTAATGTCTGTTTTAAAATAAATAGGGATAAGTTGCGAAATAAAGACTTTTTTTACATACATACATAATATTAGTTATCAATATTGACCCACTATGTATGTAGTGCAATGCCAAAGTAATTATATATAATAAGTATACACGCTGATTTTATCACCATCAGCAGTACGCAAGGGTTCTCTTTCGGAATAATTTTTGAACCAACTGGCAGCATTACTTTGAAAAATAAACGCATTTTTATTAGAAATCAAAAAAAAAATTTAGTTTCTAGACATCAAATGAGAACCCGTTGTAGGGGACTCACTCTCTTAAATACTTAAGTCTTACAACGATAGTTACGGTACAGTTCGTTTTCATTTAACAATCTGCGCCAGTCGCCAAGCCACCTCACTCCGCGCCTCGCGCTGGCACAGAGCAAGCGTGCGCCGCCCCCGGCCCCCGACCTCAGCGTACCCTCCGAATCCTCCTAGCGGCGGGAGCGCGACTGACACGGGCGGCGGCTGCCCGCTCGCCTGTCCAGTAATAGTGAACCTCGTGACAGCGCCGGCGTCAGGCGTTTTTACTACCAGCACGATGGCTGCCCGGCTCATTACGCGCGTGTAGTACGCGACTACTTGGACAGTGAATTTGGTGAACAGTGGATAGGTCGCGGTGGTCCTGTAGCTTGGCCGCCTAGGAGCCTGGACTTGACACCCATGGACTTTTATTTGTGGTCTGAAATTAAAAGACTCGTTTATACCAGAGAGTATCAAACCCGCGAAGAACTACGCAGTGCGATAGTGGACGCTTTTGATATTGTGAAAAATGATAGAGACACAATTAGTGTAAATAAACTGTAAATAGGTATGTAAGTTTGATTTTATTTGTAAATAGCTCCAATTTTTTAAATACGCCTGGAATACCTCCTCGCAGTCGGTTGTAGTTCAGTGTATTATTATTATTTCGTTTATTCCTTTACATTCTTATTTTATACATTTTTAAATACATTTATAAAAAACACAAATACATTTAAAAATATAAAAAATAGTGACCCACCAGTAGCGGAGTAGGACCCAAACTACCGGCGGTGGAGGCTACAGACTAAGAAACCTCCTAACAATACGGCACATGTCGAGGAAAACAGCCTTCTGAATCTGACTCTTGATCCAACAATCTAACGAGAGTCTCTTGAGATGTTGATCGAGAGTCTTCGCTATTAATCCGTTTGCCGAAACGACCACCGGGACAATGATCGTCGAGTCTACGTCCCACATGGCGGTTATCTCGAAGGACAGATCAAGGTATTTACTTGTTTGTCCTTCTCTGCCTTCACGAGATTTTCGTCATGCGGGACGGCGATATCGACGAGCACTGCCCGACGCTGGGTTTGATCAACCAACACGATATCGGGCCTATTGGCAACAATAGTCCTGTCCGTGATGATTGATCGGTCCCAGTAGAGAAATGCACGACCATTCTCAAGAACTGGCACTGGTGTGTAGTTATAGTACGGTACTACAAACTCAATAAGGCCATATTGAAGAGCAAGTTGCTGGTGGATGATCCTGGCTACTTGATTGTGCCTATGCAAGTACTCGGTGTTAGCAAGATACGAACAACCGGAAATAATATGGCAAAGTAATTCACCAGGACGGTGGCATGCTCGACAAATGTCGACCGTACCGTCCTTCATGATGTATTTCCGATAGTTGTTCGTCTTGATAACCTCACCTGCAATTGCACAGGCAAAACCTTCAGTTTCCCCAAAGAGGTCCCCAAAACGCAGCCAGTTCACCGAAGCGAGCAGGTCTACGTCGGGTCCTGTTAAGACCCGGTAGAACCGCCCGTGTAGCTCCTTACTCTTCCATACGTCCCTACGGTCTTCAGTACCTAGCACCTTTGGTTTACGCCAGTTCTCGTTAGCCAAGGAAAGAGGTGTCAGGCCCTTGTCAACCATCACGACATCGCAATGAATGTCACACCCGTTCTGTAGAAAGTAATCTCTCAGACTGCACACTTCACGGTTGTGGAGGCATTCAAAAAGCCTCGACCCCCCCACTTCCGCGGAATGTACAGTCTCATGACAGAAGATCGTGGGTGTAACATTCGATGCAATGTCAGTTGTTGACGGACTCGCCTATCCAGGGCGTCTAGTTCCATTTGAGTCCACCTATGTATGCCAAAGGAGTATAACAATAAAGGTATCACCCAACCGTTGAAAGCCCGCATTTTGTTACCACCGGACAAAGAACTGTTAAGAACTTTTGTCAGGCGGCCAAAAAAACGTTCTTTTACCGATTTCTTAATATCCTCTACCGCTATACCCAATGACTCTGACATACGTATTTGTATGTTTCGGTCTCGGAGAGAGATCTGAGGGTTATTATTTCAGAAAGTTGTAGATTCGGTGAATTTACAACCTTCCCCCGCTGTACATGCATAACCGCACATTTATCAACACCGAACTCCATCTTAACTCAATAATGTCACTAAATCTTGGTGCTTCAGTGTGAACAGTTTGAGGTCATCCATATACATCAGGTGAGAAATAACCTCACCCCCTCTACGAAACCGGTGGCCTAGCCCTGAATCCTTCAGCAATGTGCTAAGTGGATTCAGTGCTAAACAAAACCATAATGGACTCAAACTGTCGCCCTGGAATATACCACGCTCAATCCTTATCAAGCCATGCGGATCAGAGGCATACCCACCACTACCTGGTTGACGAAGGACTGTGGTCCACTGCCCCATACATGAGACTAAGAAGGATTTAAGAGTCGGATTAATTTTATACAACTCTAAAATCCTCGTCAGCCATGAATGAGGCACCGAATCATAGGCCTTCTTGTAGTCAATCCAGGCAGTAGAGAGGGCGCCCCTACTCCGCTTGACTTGTTGGCTAGTGGCCATATCAATGAGGAGTAGCTCCTTAGTACCACGAGACCCAGCCCTACATCTATTCTGAGCGTTATCTAAGATATTATTAGATAATATGTGTGAGTTTATTTTACTTCTCAGAATAGATGTAAGGAGTTTGTAGATGGTAGGTAAGCAAGTGATGGGTCTATAGTTTTTTAGGTTCCGTGGTACTACCTGATTTATGGAGCAGGAAGGTAATGCCCGTGGTCATGAAAGCGGGTAAAGAACTAGACTCAAGGGCTTCTTGATACTGTGTTGCCAAGCCTTCATGCGAGCTCTGAACCCACTTTATCCAAAAGTTGTGCAATCCATCCGGCCCAGGACTTTTCCAGTTCGGGGCCGTACGAATTGCACAACTAACGTCTTCAGAGTCTATGGTAATAGACTCCATGGGTTCGATGGTACTGCATTCAAGCTCGACGACACGGATCCAGTCGCCCTCCGAATGTTCGACGGGCACCGACCATGTCACGCCAAAATTGGTTCATGGCGTGAGCATCTGGCAGTTGTCCGTCGCTTAAACGTTGTCCAGTTCCCTCCCACTCTCGGTACACCTTCCTTTGGTCACTTTGGAAGATGCGATTCTGCCAGTATCTATTTACACGCTCTCTATAACGACGGATACGGCTTGCCCACGCATACACTTTCTGTTTCAGAAAGTCAATACATTCCGTGACATTGGCTAAGTATTGCTGGGGACGAATACCGGTCCCAGCAAATGCCTGAGCCACGAAACGCATGACCCGGGGACGACAATTTCCCCGGCTGAAAGAGATAAGCTTTGCAATGAGAGTCCTAAATGTGCCGATACGTCGCTCGATCCTTGCCTGCCATACGGGAACACCATCCGGTCGTGGTGCACGGTTAACTTCGGGGAATTTAACGCGTGCAACACGACAAGCGGCAATGGTTCCACAGTAAAGAATCGAGTGAGTATCAAGCAAATCACTGCTAGTCCGTAAGTACGGCTCTAGCAATGCATTCAGGGCTCCCATCAACGCCAGATTTCGCTTATGCATTGGCAAGCGTGGTAGCCGCGATCTAGAATTAGGTATAAACGTTTTTTTTTTTTATATATATTTAGGTCGACAAATTGACGCCACCCGCCTGATGGTAAGCTGTGGCGACGTCTGGTGATTGTGGGCAACTCTCACAGTACACAGGAATACTATAGAGAGTGACCCTCAACTTGACGACCCAGTAATGTGCCTCTTCACGCTTCGCTTAAAGAACCCAGGGTTATATGTTGGAGGAAACACGTGCGCGGGCAGGGCGTTCCAAGCCACCATCGTTCGGCAGAGAAACGAACGTTTAAAACGCTCAGTTCTCGCGAAGACGGTTTCCACGGTACGAGAGTGACATCTCTGCCCGGCACGCGTTGTTCGGGATCGGAAGGGAGAGGGTGGGATCAGATTGAAGAGCTCTTCAGAACACTCACCGTGGTAAATACGGTAGAACGCGGCCAAGGAAGCAATTGTTCGGCGCTGGGCTAGTGGCTCAAGGCTTCCCGTTACCTCCGGACAATCTATAATGCGAACAGCGCGTCGCTGCATAGCGTCGAGTGCATCCAGCAAATACTTCGCGGAGCCGTCCCAGAGGTGAGAGCAGTATTCGACGCAGGGTCTAATCTGCGTTTTGTACAGCAGACACCTCTGGTGCGGTGTAAAGAATCGCTTTACCTTGTTCAGTATTCCTAGTTTCCGCGAAGCTAGCCCAATACATCTCTCAATGAGTTTAGTGTTATTGAGCTCTCGACGTACGTCTATGCCAAGGATGTCTAGATTATCCTTCATTGATAATGTTGCATTCTGAAGAGTGGGTAGGGGAAGGAAAGGGGATTTTTTCGCTGTAAATGCACACGCCTGTGTTTTGCGGGCATTGAACTCGACCAAGTTCTCGGCACCCCATTGGGAGATACTGTCGAGGTTACGGTCGAGATCAGCCACGAGTCGTCGTCTCTCCTCCTCAATCTCAGATCGCCCCGCCGTCGGACGAACCGAGTAACTCCCGTGCAGTGTGCTGTCATCTGCATAGCAATGAATGTTCCCGAGGGATAGCATATCATTGATATGCAGAAGAAAGAGAGTTGGTGATAGTACGGACCCCTGCGGTACCCCGGCATTCACTTGCAAGAAGCGAAAAGCCTGGCCATCGCAGAGGACCCGCACTCGGCGCTCGTTTAAAAAGCTGGCAATCCAGCTGCACAGTTGAGGAGGTTGACCATATGCCGGAAGCTTGGAAAGGAGCGAAGCATGCCAGACCCTATCGAAAGCTTTGGCGATGTCCAGGCTAATAGCCAAGGACTCGCCGTACTTTTCCATAGCCTCACCCCATAGATGCGTGACGAATGCCAGGAGGTCACCCGTTGATCGTTTTGGCCTGAAGCCATATTGCCGATCATTGATTAGCGAGTGATCCTCCAGGTATCGCATGAGCTGCTTATTGATAAGGAGCTCAAGCACCTTGCAAATGACCCAGGTGACAGCTATGGGTCGATAGATGCCTGGATCGGAGCGATCCCCTTTCTTGGGGATCGGTTGTACGTTCGCCTCTTTCCAGACCTCCGGCACGAGCCCTGTAGAGTATGACAGGCGGTACAGACGCGTTAGTACTGGAGACAACTCAGCAGCACATTTTCGTAACACCACCGCCGGAATGCCGTCAGGGCCACTGGCTTTCCGCGTGTCGAGCGACCGCAGCACTGCCCGTACATCACATTGCCTGATAGCAATATCAGGTATAATGTGGCCACAGTTGGCGATGGCGGGGGGCTGCAGGCCACGGTCATCGACACGGGAATTAGCCGCAAAGAGGTCTGCGAGCATGTCCGCCTTCTCTTGGGCTTTGTGAGCCAGTGATCCATCAGGAAAACGCAGTGGTGGCAGCGAGGGTTGGCAAAAATTTGACTGTACGGCTTTGGCCAGTTGCCAGTATCCACGGCTGCCCGTGGGTGGGATGTGAGCTCCTGACCAAGCCGTGCGACGCGCTGGGCATCCGTTCTCTTGAAGGCCCTCTTTCTGAACCTAGTGGCCCTATTGTACGCTGCTTTGAGGCGGTTCACATTCGGGTCACGTGCCGCTCGGGCCCTGACCCAGGCGCGATGCGCCGACTGTTTTTTATGGACAGCCTCGGCACATTCACGCCCGAACCAGGGGCGAGCTTTGCGGATGCTGGCGACATCAGTGAAAGGGATATAATATTCTATCCCTAGACTGATCTCGCCAACAACGGCAGCAGCGCTATCCGAAGGTGCCTTCCCTACAAAGCAGCGTTGGCTCCACGGGACGGACGCAAAGTAATCGCGGAGACCGTCCCAGTCTGCCGACGAGTAGTGCCATAGTCGTCGAGTCATTTGCTCAGCACGAGCAGGCGGTGGCACTTGGAAGCTGGCACCACACAGTGGTCGGAAGTGCCCAGTGGGGCGCATACCGACACACTGTACTCGGCTGGGCGACTCGTCAGCAGTAGATCCAGCAAGGCGGGCGTGTGGTCTGACCTGTCAGGTATCCGGGTGATCCCCTGTACCATCTGGGTCAGCCCGTGGGAGAGAGCGAATGCATGGGCGGATCGTCCCGCATGATCGGTCCTAAGGGACCCCAGCCACTCAACGTGATGACCGTTAAAGTCCCCCAGGAAAACCAGGTCAGCGTTCGGGAACCGCACCTGCGCATCGTCAGCCATTTCGCTGAGGTATTCGAAAAGCCTTGTTGTCCCAGTGTCCCTTGTGTGGGAGCGGTAGACGCACACGTAGATCTGGCTCATAGGGCCATGATCCACGTGCAGCCAAAGGACGGAGTAGGAGGGGTTCTCTAGACAGCGCAACCGGCGGCAGCAGACATCCGCCCTAACGAACACGCACACTCCGGCTTTGTCGCGGAATTGTTCCTCAATGACATAATCCGGGTAACTGAGGTAAGACGTGTCGTCAGGGCGGCGTATCTGTGTCTCCGTAAGGAACATCACAGAAGGCCGTGCCGTCTCTAGGTGATGGTGGACGGTATCGAGGTTCGCATGGAGTCCGTGGATATTCGCGAACTCCACCTCAAAAGGAATCCTAAACCTATACTGCGAGATCACATCTTCCAAAGTACTCCTCAATTGCTCGCTTACCTGGATAGATGTATCACTCGTATCATTTCCCACGTCGAGTGCGGGCTCCGCTAATGTCCCACTTGTGGCAACCGTCTGTGTCACAGGTGACGGTGCTCTCGTTGCCACAGGAGCTGTACGAGTAGATAATACTTCCAGGCGTAGTCCATCAAGCACAGATTGATCCAACAACTTACATCGTTGGATAGCCCGTACTTGATCCGATAGTCGTTGGACGGCAACGGTCATTGTTGGTTCAAGAGCCTGAAACAAAGGAAGCATCCTTGAACGGTACGCAGTCAGGTTGGTTTCCCCATCTGTAGCCTCATAATATGCCCGCATGACGTTTTCATTGATGGATGAAGTCCATCGCATGCGGTGCACAACACCGCCGGTAGTGGGGACCTTACTCGAAGCTGGTACACTTCGGGGACCCAAACTGGCCGGCGGCCGGCCTCTTCCTCGACGACGTACAGGTGTTGGCGACGTCGTCGGAGAAAAATACTCATCACTTAATGATGAGCTCAACGCTTTAAAATATTACACTGACACACAACGCTTAGAGTCACAAATAAAAAATTTGCAATTTGAATTAGAGTATGTAACTAAGAAATATGAATGGTCTCTAAAAGACTTTAATAAGTGTTCATCAAGTATAGATAAGGTACTCAAAACATCTAATTATAATACTGAGTGCCTTAATACCTTCATAAATAACCACTCATGCAATATCAATTGCACAAGTCCTTCTCAATCATTGGAGAACCAGGCTTCCCTTACAACTTGCTCACCTTCTACTTCATTAGTGTATGAATTGTGTGACAGAGTAAAAAGTAATAGTCATACTGGATATACTAAACTAGTTTTATTTAGTGATGATATTGGAACTGATTTTAGTTCTTTTCTGATACAACAATTTAATTCAAATTGTTATTCAATTATTAATAACTGTTATCCAGGTGCATATTTAAATGAAATTATGCAAAAGATATTAGAATATAATTTTGACTCAAACAGTAAAATAATTATTTTCTGCTCAAACAGGGGTAAAATTAACAAAAATGAACTATCCCTATACTTTGACAAAATGCAAAACTTAAATGTTGAACATGTAGTAATGTTTACATTACCATACATAAAAGGTGTGCCAGACGTGGAAATTTGAAATGAATTGAATTAAATTTAGTTACAAATATTAATTATGTTAAAAAATGCCCTCCAAATCAAACCAAATCAAAAAATGTAAATTATATCAACATACGGCATCAAAATATTGGTTGTTTAACACATGGCAAAGAGTTAGAGTTGGAACTGTTAATGAATTCAGATAATATTGATATTTTTTGTATTACAGAACATATGCGTAAGCCGTATGAGCTCATGTTCAATTTCAGTAATCACCGGGTTGGTAGTGCATTCTGCAGGGTGACCACAGTACGGGGAGGATCTTTGATTTTATTAAATAAACAACTTAAATTTAAAGAACGGAAAGATATTGTGTCTCTTTCTCTAGAGTGTAAAGTCGAACTGTCGTGCGTGGAAATGGAGCAATTCATAGTAGTATGCGTGTATAAACCTGGAACCTCACCCTTTTGCGAATTTGAGGAACTTATTGACAAAGTTCTATGTAAACTTGGAAAAACTAATAAGAACCTAATAGTTTGTGGTGATTTTAATGTCGATTTACTTGTTAATACGCCTATGAGTTATAATATTTTAAATTTATTTAAATCACACAATCTTACAAACTTATTTTTGGAGCCTACTAGATATTGTGCTACAATAGCCACTTGCCTGGATAATATATACAGCGATATGTTGCCAGAAAGTAAAAGTATTATAAAAAAGCTAGATTCAGACCATTGTGGGCAAATAGCATCTTTTAAAATCACTAAAGAAAAAGTTATAAAACGTAAAATATTATGTAGACCAATAACTGGTGACCGCTTGGAACGTATGAGGGTTGGACTTTGCAATAAAATTCCATTCTTAGACACTGGCTTAGATCCAAATGTAATGTATAAATTATTTTTTGATTCTTTTTACAACGAGTTCAACTCCATATTCAAGTCTAAGGAGGTCATGATTAGTGATAGTCCTACTTTCAGTGAATGGGCCACTGAGGGTATACACAAAAGTAGACAAAAACTTTATGAACTATACTCAGAAAGACAGCTTAATAGATCAGTTGAATTTCTAGATTATGTTAAAACTTATTCAAAAAAGTTTAAAGCAGATTGTTTAGCAGCTAAATCAAAATATATAAGTGATAAAATTCTCAATAGTGCAGACAAAGTTAAATCTACTTGGAAAATTATAAACGCGGAAAGAGGTCAACAAAAATTAAATGATAATCATTTAAAACTTAATATAAATGGTAAAATAACTACATCAGACTTCGAGGTCGCTAACGAATTTGAAAATTTTTTCTCCCGAATTCCTGTAGATTTGACAAAAACCCTAGGCTCTTCAACCCCCATTGCAGAATCTTTGTTAAAAGCAAACGTTCCTTGTTGTAACGTTATATTTAAATTCAGTAAAGTTAACATAAACACTATCTTAAAAACTTTTAAATCTTTAAATATCAAGAAAACAGCTGACCTCTGGGGCATCTCTGTGTATTTAGTAAATTCTTTTATTGAAATGGTTGCTCCTGAACTAGTAATAATATTTAATAATTGTGTTGATAGTGGTGTGTTCCCTGATTTAATGAAATCTAGTAAATTAATTCCCCTGTTTAAATCGGGTAGTACTTCAGATCCGTCCAATTTCCGTCCCATTTCTGTACTACCTACATTTAGTAAAATTTTTGAAAAAATTATGCTTAATCAAATGCAAAATCACTTTAACGTTAATAAACTATTACATACAAAACAATTCGGTTTCACTCGTGGTCGGTCCACCACTGATGCCGGTATTAAATTATTAGAGTGTATATACAGGGCCTGGGATGAGTCATATGATGCTTATGGTGTGTTCTGTGACTTATCTAAGGCCTTCGATTGCGTTCAGCACCAGACCTTAATTAAGAAACTTGATCATTACGGAATCCGGGGGACGGCCTTGAATTTCGTCAATTCTTACTTAAGTGATAGGGTCCAGAAAGTAGTGATCAATGGTAAACAGTCACCTGGTTCTCCTGTAGCAATGGGGGTACCACAGGGTTCAATTTTGGGACCTTTTCTTTTTCTAGTATATATTAATGATCTCCCTCACCTCATAAGAGACGACCACGAGGTAGTTTTGTTTGCTGATGACACTTCTTTAATATTTAAAGTTAAACGTGGACAGCGCGAACTTGACGATGTAAACATTGCCCTCTCTAGGATAGTCCACTGGTTTTGTGCTAATAATTTATTATTAAATGAAAATAAAACTAAATGTGTAAGATTCACCTTACCTAATGTAATACTTGTTAAAACCAGTGTTAAGGTTAGGGATGATATAATAGAATTGGTCGATGACACTGTCTTTCTGGGCATAACGTTAGACTCCAAATTGCAATGGGGGCCTCATATCGGGAAAATTTCGGCCAGGCTTAGTTCAGCAGCCTATGCTGTCAAAAAGATCCGACAACTTACACACATTAAAACGGCGCGTCTTGTCTACTTCAGCTACTTCCACAGTATCATGACATATGGCATACTACTGTGGGGTAACGCTGCCGATATTGAATGCATCTTTGTGTTGCAGAAGAGGGCTATCCGGACTATCTATGGAATGGGGTCTCGGGAGTCATTAAGAGATAAGTTTAAGCATATTAACATCCTTACAGTGTATGCACAGTATATTTATGAAATTTTATTGTATACCCACAAGAACAAAAGTAAATTTGTGAAAAATAGTGATAATCATAATCTAAACTTAAGAAATAAGGATAAACTGGCTGTTCCTAAATTTAGGCTTCATAAAGTGAGTAATTCTTTTGCGGGGAACTTTATTCGAATGTACAATACATTGCCAACCGAAATAGCAAATTTATCTGTCAATAAATTTAAAAAACTAATAAAAAGTAAATTGTGCCATAAAGCTTATTATAGTATTAATGATTTCTTAGATGACAAGGCGGCCTGGTTGTAACAACGTAACGAATTACTCCTTTCTAAATAACTCTGTATTAGATTTAAGATGAAATATTTTGAAAAAAGCCGAGCTGAGTTTCTTGAGGGCTCTTCTCAGTCTCGTTGCATTTTGGAACCCTCGGTAGAGTCACACCAACTTCTGACGAATCTAAATAATTTTCTGAAAATTTTAAAGATAATAAACATTATTTTATTTTATATTTATTTTATTTTATTTTACGCCTCAGTAAGCACTTGTGTCGCAGGTGTGCGGTCCGACGCTTGCGAGGCGGAGCTAAGTAATGAGTCCGGGGGTGGTGGTTGCGCATTTTTGCTCCTGGCTCTTGTTATCATCGTTATTCAGTATCATTATCCAATTTTTTATGTCGTAATACTATTGTTTGGATTTTTGCCGATTGACACTTCATGTCAAATCGCATTTTCATTTTTATAAAATAATTGGTTTATTGTTGTTATAACTTTGTAATGTAATTTATAAACGTATTGGTATGTACTATTAGTTAAAAATCTGTATAAATATTGGCAAGATAGTTAATAAAAATTTAAAATTATTTACAGATAAAAATGACACATGAACGGATGTCGAGGGTTGCCAGGTTATTTTTATTATTATTATTACATAGTTAAAAAGTCATAAAGTCACTATCGTTAATAATAAAGTAGGTATTACAGACTGTCCTGAGCCCGTGTAAAGTACGAAGGAGAAATTGGAGTATGTACTTTATGTTCAAGTAGGTATGTTTCGTAGTGATACTGGCCATATTGGCTGCGCGGGTCATTGCTCCTTAACACATGATTTGCGCGGTACTTAGAAGCGCACGAAGGATGGATGTGTGTGTGCGAGACGTGCAGCCTGGCGAGCGCGCCGCACCCCTGTCCGCGTCAGTTCATCAATGAAATATCGTACTGCTACTAATGTTAAACTTGATCGAGTGAGAAGAATTACAGAAATGACTATTTTTTTTTATTATTATCAGTACAGTAATTTAGATCTTAAAAAAGGAATCCAAATATTATTCCGAGAAAATAAATAAAATAAAATAAAATAACGTTTATTATCTTTGAAATTTTTAGAAAATTATTTAGATTCGTCAAAAGTTGGTGTGAGTCTACCGAGGGTTCCAAAATGCAACGAGACTGAGAAGAGCCCTCAAGAAACTCAATTCGGCTTTTTTCCAAAATATTTCATCTTAAATCTAATACAGAGTTATTTAGAAAGGAGCAATTCGTGTTACAACCAGGCAGCCTTGTCATCTAAGAAATCATTAATACTATAATAAGCTTTATGGCACAATTTACGTTTTATTAGTTTTTTAAATTTATTAACAGATAAAATTGATATTTCGGTTGGCAATGTATTGTATGTACATTCGAATAAAGTTCCCCGCAAAAGAATTACTCACTTTATGAAGCCTAAATTTACGAACAGCCAGTTTATCCTTATTTCTTAAGTTTAGATTATGATTATCACTATTTTTCACAAATTTACTTTTGTTCTTGTGGGTATACAATAAAATTTCATAAATATACTGTGAATACACTGTAAGGATGTTAATATGCTTAAACTTATCTCTTAATGACTCCCGAGACCCCATTCCATAGATAGTCCGGACAGCCCTCTTCTGTAACACAAAGATGCATTCAATGTCGGCAGCGTTACCCCACAGTAGTATGCTATATGTCATGATACTGTGGAAGTAGCTGAAGTAGACAAGACGCGCCGTTTTAATGTGTGTAAGTTGTCGGATCTTTTTGACAGCATAGGCTGCTGAACTAAGCCTGGCCGAAATTTTCCCGATATGAGGCCCCCATTGCAATTTGGAGTCTAACGTTATGCCCAAAAAGACAGTGTCATCGACCAATTCTATTATATCATCCCTAACCTTAACACTGGTTTTAACAAGTCTTACATTAGGTAAGGTGAATCTTACACATTTAGTTTTATTTTCATTTAATAATAAATTATTAGCACAAAACCAGTGGACTATCCTAGAGAGGGCAATGTTTACATCGTCAAGTTCGCGCTGTCCACGTTTAACTTTAAATATTAAAGAAGTGTCATCAGCAAACAAAACTACCTCGTGGTCGTCTCTTATGAGGTGAGGGAGATCATTAATATATACTAGAAAAAGAAAAGGTCCCAAAATTGAACCCTGCGGTACCCCCATTGCTACAGGAGAACCAGGTGACTGTTTACCATTGATCACTACTTTCTGGACCCTATCACTTAAGTAAGAATTGACGAAATTCAAGGCCGTCCCCCGGATTCCGTAATGATCAAGTTTCTTAATTAAAGTCTGGTGCTGAACGCAATCGAAGGCCTTAGATAAGTCACAGAATACACCATAAGCATCATATGACTCATCCCAGGCCCTGTATATACACTCTAATAATTTAATTCCGGCATCAGTGGTGGACCGACCACGAGTGAAACCGAATTGTTTTGTATGTAATAGTTTATTAACGTTAAAGGGATTTTGCATTTGATTAAGCATAATTTTTTCAAAAATTTTACTAAATGTAGGTAGTACAGAAATGGGACGGAAATTGGACGGATCTGAAGTACTACCCGATTTAAACAGGGGAATTAATTTACTAGATTTCATTAAATCAGGGAACACACCACTATCAACACAATTATTAAATATTATTACTAGTTCAGGAGCAACCATTTCAACAAAAGAATTTACTAAATACACAGAGATGCCCCAGAGGTCAGCTGTTTTCTTGATATTTAAAGATTTAAAAGTTTTTAAGATGGTGTTTATGTTAACTTTACTGAATTTAAATATAACGTTACAACAAGGAACGTTTGCTTTTAACAAAGATTCTGCAATGGGGGTTGAAGAGCCTAGGGTTTTTGTCAAATCTACAGGAATTCGAGAGAAAAAATTTTCAAATTCGTTAGCGACCTCGAAGTCTGATGTTGTTATTTTACCATTTATATTAAGTTTAAAATTATTATCATTTAATTTTTGTTGACCTCTTTCCGCGTTTATAATTTTCCAAGTAGATTTAACTTTGTCTGCACTATTGAGAATTTTATCACTTATATATTTTGATTTAGCTGCTAAACAATCTGCTTTAAACTTTTTTGAATAAGTTTTAACATAATCTAGAAATTCAACTGATCTATTAAGCTGTCTTTCTGAGTATAGTTCATAAAGTTTTTGTCTACTTTTGTGTATACTCTCAGTGGCCCATTCACTGATAGTAGGACTATCACTAATCATGACCTCCTTAGACTTGAATATGGAGTTGAACTCGTTGTAAAAAGAATCAAAAAATAATTTATACATTACATTTGGATCTAAGCCAATGCTATTTGCCCACAATGGTCTGAATCTAGCTTTTTTATAATACTTTTACTTTCTGGCAACATATCGCTGTATATATTATCCAGGCAAGTGGCTATTGTAGCACAATATCTAGTAGGCTCCAAAAATAAGTTTGTAAGATTGTGTGATTTAAATAAATTTAAAATATTATAACTCATAGGCGTATTAACAAGTAAATCGACATTAAAATCACCACAAACTATTAGGTTCTTATTAGTTTTTCCAAGTTTACATAGAACTTTGTCAATAAGTTCCTCAAATTCGCAAAAGGGCGAGGTTCCAGGTTTATACACGCATACTACTATGAATTGAGAGAGGGCGCTAGTGTGACACTGTCAAAATTGTCTCTGTGATTTTTTTATCAAAAAATATAAAATAACGTCGATCTAAAGTGCAATTTACCAAAAAAAGTTAGTTAAGTGCATAATAACTAAAGACAAAGTGAAGTTCAGAAGAATAATAAACAAATACTGCGATAATCAATGAATTAAAGATTAAAAAGAATGAGAAAGATTTTTGTATGTGCAGTGACTTTTTACCAATTAGACAAGCCAGAAACGGCAAGTGACTTTAAATAGTGTTGTTTAGTTTTGTGGTTAATGGAAGACATAAAGTTTAAACAATCATCTCACTACAGAATAACTTATGTAAAAATAATAATTATAAATAACCTCAAAGATTAACATCGATCAAAAACTCAAATGTCATAGTCCACTACAATATTTAATTTAGGCGCCATCTATCGATGAATAGCTATACCAGTTCATAATTGACAGACCTTCTTCAACAACGACAGATCTTTCAACTATATCATCCATCGCATAGCGTTCCGAGTAACGCCACGAGAGGTCACCACTTGGATAGTGAACAAATAATCAATTTACAACTTGCTAATTAGCTAAAAGGAGGACGCTGCTGAGACGGTCACAACATATTCCGCATAAAATAGTTATTGAATAATATAACTAAAACTACTATCCCCCTATTAGACTACGCAACGAGTACCAAATCAAACATCATCATGGAGGAAATTATGAAAGCCTTACAAAATATCCAAGAGGAACTGATCGTACAAAAAATAGAAATCCAAAAAAGTTGTGAAAGGGTGACTGAACAGGTAACACTCAACATAACTAACAAATTAGAAGAGAAATTTACAATATTGGAGGGAAAACATCAAACCTTGAAAGAAAAAGTTGAAAACAAGAAAAAATAATTCAATTTATGGAAAAACAAGCAAGACAGAGAAATATAATTTTCTTCGGTATCGAGGAGGATGAGTCATCCTACCATAACTTGGAGAATAATTTATTGCAATTCATAAGTGAAAAGCTGTCCTTAAAATTGAACTGTAGAGATATTCAACATATAAAGAGAGTGGGGAAAAAAGGCGTTAAACCGCGACCAATAATTGTAACTCTTTCAACTCTTGGTTTAAAGATTAGCATTCTCAAACAAAAACGATTATTGAAGGACACCCAATATTATTTAAACGAGGATTACCCTAAATATATATTAGAAAAAAGAAAAGAACTGCAAGAAGAAGCAAATAAAGAGCGCGAGAAAGGAAATAAAGTCACAATAAGATACGACAAGCTTATTATACTAAAACCAAATAGCAAAAGAACACTGATGACTTCACCGGAGCCAGACCCAGCACTAGATAGTAATAATACAACAAGACCCCTCAAGAAAAACAAAGTAAAACGATCAACCCCATCTATAACCAGATCAAACAGTGTCTCAGAAGGAGTTCTAAAGCCAAGTATTCTAAACTACTTAAGAAACAATAATGTCAACACACCACAAAACCAAACCTACGACAAAACAACCAACGACAATACAGCCAACGACAATACAACCAACAACTTACATTTATAGCAACCAAAACCCCCCTCTCTCAACAATACAACACATAACCAAACTCAACTAAGCAACAAAAACTATCTTCGAACCCGGCTGGTCACCGTGGAAGATCAAGACCAAAACCCTCTAAAGAAGATATCTCAAACTTCTTCAATACCAAGAAAAGAAAAACTAACCCAAGAAATACCTAACTCAACTAAAAAGAAGAAAGACTTGCTCTATAAGTAAGCTACAACGTCAAAACATTAACTACTTACGAACGTTTAATCGAACTTAGCGAAGCACTCAGCACAGTCAAATACGACATAATCGGACTGTGTGAGGTAAGAAGGTCAGGAAACCGGACAGAAGAATATAATAATTTCATACTTTGTTACACGGGATACACACCTGGACGATATGGAGTCGGTTTCATAATAAATAAAACCCGCAAGAACTGGATTGAAAGTTATAAGGGCATAAATGATAGAGTAGCATTATTGAACCTAAACATACAAGGATTGTCCTTGTCAATTATACAAGCATACGCACCAACTGCAAAAGCGTGTGAAGAAGAGATTAACACCTTCTACTCGAACCTGAATAGGGCTCTAGACCAAGCTTACAAGAACTATATATTACTGGGTGATTTTAACGCAAAAATAGGGCAACCAAGAAAAGATGAACATCTAATAATGAAACCAAACGGGTATGGTGAAAGAAACGAGAGAGGTCAGAGGCTAATTGATTTCGCCCTCGAACACAAACTGGCGATTACTTTCTTCTTCTTATACTTTCTTCCATAAAAAACCAACCCAACGATGGACCTGGCGATCACCGGATGCTAAACACAAAAATGAAATAGATTACTTACTGTCCGATCAGCCAAACATCTTCCAAAATATAGAAGTCCTAAATCTGAACTACCCGTCAGAGCAATTAGAGTAACAATATATATCACAAAACAGAAGAAAAAACGCACAGCGTACAAAAGAAATCGGTATTCATCACTGAAAACCGAAGAAGAAATAATATCCTATAAACAAAACATTTCCTCTCAGTTACAGGATCTATATAAATACCAAGAGGAAACACCACTGCAGGCTTTCTATAACACATTAACCAAGGCCATATCCCAGAGTTTACAGGACGCACAAACCTCTAAAATATCAAAAGGAAACCATAAAGTTCTAAAAGAACGTACACTAGAACTCATCAAAAGAAGACAAGAGTTACAGCATGCTAAGATAAAAACTCGGACCACAAAAAATGAACTATCAGCTCTATATAAACTTATAAGTAAACTCATTAAACATGACTACAAAAGCGATCGAAGACTATCGAAAAATACTTGATGAAAGCAGGAAGCTCAAAAAAGGCACTTAAAGAACTAAGAACAAACAAATATTGGATAGATGGCCTAAACTGCAATGACAAAACCATAAATAACCGCAAAGAAATCATAGATGTAGCAACCAATTTATATAAAATTTTAGCGTTAAAGGTATTATGCACTCATTCCTCTAACAAAACACTACATACCCAGGGCTATCCATTTTCATTTGGTTTAGTACCCAAATTTAAAAAAAGATAAAACTGTCGGCCGTGACAATATCTCAGGGGCCTTTCTCAAACGTTATCAACATATTTTACTGTCTCCTCTTACATACATCTTTAACTTAGTGCTTTCTACCGGAGTTTTCCCTGCCCAATTTAAACTAGCTGAAGTTATTCCTGTCTACAAAAGTGGTGACAGATGTTGTGTTAACAATTATAGGCCAATCTCTATTCTTTCAGCTCTTTCCAAAATTGCAGAAAAAATTTTAAATAGCCGGCTTATAAAGTATTTTGAATCCAAAAATCTTCTCTCTAGTTCCCAATTCGGCTTTAGATCAGGCTCTTCAACTTCAGATGCTGTACATGAATTAGTTGAACATGTAGTTTCCAAACTTGACTCCAAAAAAAAAGTTATAGCAATATTCTTGGATATAAAAAAAGCATTCGACACAATTTCTGTCCCACTTCTAATAAAAAAATTGGAAATGTTAGGGATCCGCAACACCCAGCTGGATATATTTAAAAACTATTTATCTGACAGAAAGCAGAGAGTACGGGTTGGAGATGTTGTTAGCGACGACCTGCCTGTGTTTTTTGGTGTTCCCCAGGGAAGTGTACTTGGTCCTACGATGTTTCTCGCGTTTATTAAAGATTTATGTAACCTAAAACTGTCAAATAGGAAAATTGTTACTTTCGCTGATGAAACTTGCGCTGATGAAGCCTTAATATTTCATGGTGATAGCTGGGAGTCTGCTTATGGCGCTGCTCAGAGTGGGTTTGATACAGTTTCTTCCTGGCTTAGAAACAATGGTCTAACACTCAATGTTGAAAAAACAAAATATATACCTTTTTCCATCAGAAGCCCGTCTCCCGATATTCATGACAAACACTCGATTATAGCCCACTCTTGCCCAACAAACCTCTCCTGTTCTTGTACTCGATTAGACAGAACTTCCAGTATCAAGTATCTTGGTGTCATAATTGATAGTTCACTAAATTTCAAGCCTCACCTGAACTTACTTTCTTCTAGAACGCGAAAACATATTTTTATTTTTAAAAATCTCCGTCATGTTGCTAGCAGATCAGTGATTAAAATGGTTTACCTGGCCTTATGTCAATCTATTTTGACATATTGTATTAGTGTATGGGGTGGTGCTTGCAAAACTGACATAATTGAATTAGAAAGAGCTCAAAGAGCAGTTTTAAAAGTCAGTCTGTCATTACCCTTCCTCTTTCCAACAACTGAATTATATCAACTTTCAGAAGTTTTGACAATTCGACAATTATTCATTCAATGCACGGTTCTTAAGCAACACTCCTTAATTGAATATGATTCGGAATTTAATAAAAACAAGCGGCTTAAACATAAGGTCTGCTTACCAGTAAAACAATGGAACACGTGCTTTGCTGGTAGATTTTTTGGATTTCTAGGCGTATACCTATTGTTAAAAATCAATAAAGCTCTAACTATTTGGCCTCTAACAAGGTACAAATGTAAAGAAGTCCTCTCTAATTGGCTCAAATCCCTGAGCTATGAAGATACAGAAAATCTTTTAAGTATGGTCATATAGATCGATAGCTACATCCTTTCAACACATTTACACAAACACACACACAGACATACACACGCACACTCACTCGCACACACACACACACAAACAAACACACAAACACACACACACACACACACACACACAAACCCAAACACAAACACACACGCACACACAGCCAGATAGGAACAAATATATTGATATTAGTATAAGTAATATTAGTAAGGTAGATAATTTGTGTATTAAGGATATCCTACTCCATAAGGTACTTACCTGCTTCCACATGTACAGAGACGGGAGAGGCTGGTAATCTGTACAGGGTCTCCCTAGTACAGACACCAGTCTCTCACATATATACTTTATGAATATAAAATGTACCTAAATTAAGTTTTGCCATGTGTTGTGTATCTAAGTATGTGAGAGAACAAATAAAGTCTTATCTTATCTTATCTTATCTTATAAAACCCTATATAAAGAACAAGGAAACAAGGATACCAGCCATAGAAATGCAAATAATATTAACTCTACAAATTCTACAAACTCTAAAAACTCTACAAATTGTACAAACTCTACACGCTATAGAAACGTACAAGAAATAACAGAAAAAGAAATCACACAAGAAATAAAAAAGTTAAAGCTAGATAAAAGCCCAGGACCAGACGGCATTACAAATGAAGCTATAAAGACTGCCTGGCCGCTACTGATTCCCTCATTAACACATTTATTTAACCTTATATTAAAAACTGCTGAAATACCATCACAATGGGTAGAGTCGGAAATCATTTTAATTTACAAAAAAGGTGACTCAAAAGATATCACAAACTACAGACCCATAAGTTTACTCTCAGTTATCTACAAACTGTTTTCCTCCATAATTAACAAAAGAATAAGTGTCACAATAGAAGCAAACCAATCAATAGAACAAGCAGGTTTTAGTAATGGCTTCTCAACAATCGATCATATACATACTCTAGAACAAATAATGGAAAAATACCAAGAGAAACAAAGAGCGCTCTACATCGCATATATAGATTATAAAAAAGCTTTTGATACCATTTCACATTCAAGTATATGGACCGCCCTGAAAGCTCAAAAAGTGGAACAAGAGTATTTAGATATAATTAGAAATATTTACAAAGATAGTACAGCGAAAATAAGATTGGAATCCAGTGGACCTTTGTTCTCCATCGGAAGAGGCGTGAAACAAGGCGACCCGCTGTCTCCAAAATTATTTATTGCTGTTCTAGAGTTAATAATAAAAAGTCTCAACTGGGATAAGTCAGGAATAAATATCAATGGCAACTATTTGTCCCACTTACGCTTCGCAGATGACTTAGTTCTGCTGTCAGAATCTGGCACACAATTACAAAACATGATTGATTCACTAAACACAACTAGTAAAGGGGTAGGGCTAGAAATGAACCTTTCAAAAACTATGGTCATGACAAATAGTATACAGAGAAAAATATCAGTGGACAATGAAACTCTGAAATATACAGAAAAATACACTTACCTGGGAAAACAAATTGGTTTCAACAGAAAACAACACGAACTAGAAGTAGAGCGAAGAGTACAAAATACTTGGAACAAATACTGGTCCTTAAAAGAGGTATTCAAAAGCAACATGCCAATAAATATCAAAACAAAAGTCACGACGTCATGCCTCCTACCTTGCCTAACCTACGCATGTCAAACTTGGAAATACACATCCAAAATAAAAAGCAAAATCACTACCTGCCAGCGCGGAATAGAACGAAGCATGCTCAACATTAAAAAGACGCAAAAAATACGTCACAAAAGAAATTAGAGAAACCACCAAAGCCACGGATGCTCTAACCTACGCTAAAAAACAAAAATGGAAGTGGGCTGGCCACGTAGCGAGGCTACAGGACGAGAGATGGACCAACAGGGTAACAACGTGGAAGGGTCCAATCGGCAAACGTCTCCAAGGCAGACCTTACATGAGATTGGCAGACGAGTTGGAAAAAATAGCTGGTCCCTGCTGGCCGCAAATAGCCCAAGAGAGAGAAACATGGTGTTCTTTAGAGGAGGCCTTCACCTTCACTTGAAGAAGGGTTCATGCAGTCAAACTTCTTTTTATATCATTACCTAATCTAAGTATTTTAAGAAAATTACGTAAATTACGTCTAAATAACATTAATATGTAAGTAGTCGTACTTTTGCATGAAATAAAAGGTTTATTATTATTATTTATTATTACTACTATGAATTGCTCCATTTCCACGCAAGACAGTGCGACTTTACACTCTAGAGAAAGAGACACAATATCTTTCCGTTCTTTAAATTTAAGTTTTTTATTTAATAAAATCAAAGATCCCCCCCGTACTGTGGACACCCTGCAGAATGCACTACCAACCCGGTGATTACTAAAATTGAACATGAGCTCATTCGACTTACGCATATGTTCTGTAATACAAAAAATATCAATATTATCTGAATTCATTAACAGTTCCAACTCTAACTCTTTGCCATGTGTTAAACAACCAATATTTTGATGCCCTATGTTGATATAATTTACATTTTTTGATTTGGTTTTATTTGGAGGGCATTTTTTAACATAATTAATATTTGTAACTAAATTTAATTCAATTAATTGACTATGTCTGCTAAAGGGTAATATTGCCTCTGTTGTCGTAGAACTTAATTTAAATTACTTGGAACGGATTCCAATGTCTTAACACTAAATCTACATTGCTCAATAAAAGCAGTTTTGTCAGCCAAGTTCTTGGCTGAAGTGTAAAAATAATTGAATAGTAAACTTGCTATTTGTCTCTTATAATGCTTTGGTAGAAAATACCTACCTTTGTTTACATAAACAATATGTTTGTTATCGTTAAACTTACTGTCAGAAGTTGACAAATTGTATTTATATAAAGTTCTCTTAAAAACAGAATTAAAGTCAATTACATGGAATTTATTATTATATTGGCTAGTTAAATTGAGTTGTAAATTTATCTTATATCTAAGAGAATTTTCCACGTCTGGCACACCTTTTATATATGGTAATGTAAACATTACTACATGTTCAACACTTATGTTTTGCATGTTGTCAAAGTATAGGGATAGTTCATTTTTGTTAATTTTACCGCTGTTTGAGCAGAAAATATATATTTTACTGTTTGAGTCAAAATTTTATTCTAATATCTTTTGCATAATTTCATTTAAAGATGCACCTGGATAACAGTTATTAATAATTGAATAACAATTTGAATTAAATTGTTGTATCAGAAAAGAACCAAAATCAGTTCCAATATCATCACTAAATAAAATTAGTTTATTATAACCAGTATGACTATTACTTTTTACACTGTCACACAATTCATACACTAATGAAGTAGAAGGGGAGCAAGTTGTAAGGGAAGCCTGGTGCTCCAAAGATTGAGGAGGACTTGTGCACGAGTGGTTATTTATAAATGTATTAAGGCGCTCAGTATTATAATTAGATGTTTTAAGTACCTTATCTATACTTGATGAACACTTATTAAAGTCTTTTAGAGACCATTCATATTTTTTAGTTACATACTCTAATTCAAATTGCAAATTTTTTATTTGTGACTCTAAGCGTTGTGTGTCAGTGTAATATTTTAAATGACTGTTTAAGTTCTAACATAGATAATTTAGCATGTTCTCTTAATTTTAAACTAGAGTTAACATTTTTACACTTTTTGATTAAGATTCTATGATATTTTAATTGTTTCTTTGATTTTAAAATGAATTTCTTTATTTTAAGGTATTTTTTTAGTTTATTCCTGCTGCAAAAATAAACTGGCTTGTCCAGTTGGTATGAACTGTCATTGGTAAGATCTATCGAGAGCGAACCCTTTCGACTGCTGACTGTAGACTAGAATGAAGACTAGACTGTAAATGCCTGGAAATAATATATGTAATATTCTTCACATGCTGGCTATAAATATATATGTGTGTGTGTAAAAGTTAATAATATAAGTACTATGTAAAATTACATTTAAAAAAATGTTGACCCCGCTGAGTTTCTTGCCCTTCTTCACGGTTTGTGGTAATCGAATGGGCGGATTTCTTGAAAAAATATTTTGATTTGATTTGATTTTATTTTAGACATCTAAATACACATAAGGGAAATAGGTAGGAATATATTATATAAAAGTATTTAAGATACTTATGCACCAACTTTAATACAGGGTGTAAGTAAGAGTTATATTATCAACCCGGAGACACCCCCCATTAGCTGGTCGACCCGTGTTCAAACATTCAGACAAAAGTTCTAAAAACCATTGTTTTGGGTTTTATTGCGTTCATAAAGCCCCCCTTCAACAGATCCCGTTTCGATAAGTGTCGACCGCCAAACAAGAAAAAAAAATTATCCAATAAAAACATTATTACCGAGTAAAATACTCTTGTTTCTTAGGTCTGATATTTACAATATTAAAATAATATAATTACTATTAAATATAATAATACGACTTTTAGGTCTCTCAGAGTCACTCCCTGCGGAACCCCAATATTAGATTCTTAAATCTTTTACTGTGTGAGATAAGAAAATATTGACTAACGATATTCTTAGTAGGTATACGAGTATATACTATATAACGAGAGGCATATGTTGATTTAACTTCATTTAATCAAGTCATATTATTTACAAAGCCAAATAGCAAGAACCTTAAAAAAGATTAAAAAAAACTTATTCAAGTGCAACGATGTTTCTATATCTTTTTGCGATCGCGTTATTAATTTCAATTATATATTTCTACATTCGATGGACAAAAGTGAGAAGATATTGGAAGGAGAAAGGGGTTCCCTACATCACTCCACATCCTATATTGGGAACTTTGACATTTTTACAAAAACAAAATCCTGTAAGTTTGTACAACTTTGTAACTATTTACTTTATTTTGTTGGACATGTTTACACAACTTCATCTACCCCAAACTAAGCTATAAGCTTGTATTATGGGATCTAGACAACTGATAAACATACTTATTTAATTTTAAATACATACTTAATTATACATAGACAACACCCAAACTCCGAAACAAATATTTGTGGATCACACAAATATTTGATTCGACTCGGAAATCGAACCCGAGACTGACGACTAGTCGCCCTAACGACCATGCTACCGAAGCAGTCTTATTAATTATAGGTTGGTGCCTTTCACGGATTTAATAGCGTGTACGCCGTCTATGCGCAGTTTGACTCAAAAACAACACTTTTCAAACCTGTTAATTTCGTGAACTACTCATCTTACAAAAATGTTAATTACTAATAACTTTAGGAAATTTTGTAGTCTCGATAGTTAGTAGAGAAAATATTTCGATTAATACAGTATTTGTGCATTCTATTAAGATGACCTAACGGAGGTTTTCTCAATTACCCTTTCAGCATCAATTTCGAAGCAGCAAATATATGAAACTACTGACAAAATTAATTAACAAAAAATATTAACCAATCGATAAGATCCTTAGAAAAATAGTTAGTTAATAAGATTTTATGATTTAGGTATATTATTACAAGAAATTAAAATTCAAACAATGTGAAATATTAGGAAATTTAAAACGTTTTTCACCGATGTATCTTATTAAATTCAATTTAATAATAGTTCAACTTAAAAGATGAATATCTTTTTTAAAATACCTAATTTGAATTTTTAATAATTTTATTACTATTAATTTTCTGTAAATACTTATTTAAACTATTTTAAAACGTAGCGCGTCAATCTATTCAAATCAGTTCGCCGCGTGGCTTTCTAGAGTGAGGATGTGTCGCTCGGCGCTCTGATTGACCTGTGTTGCTCGGCGCTCTGATTGATCTGTGTTGACCTTTGCCGTGTGTATAAGTATAGCAGAAATTTATAGCGTCATCGACAAATCTTGGTACTTTGGTAAGTAAAATATTACATGATTTTTTTTTATGGCAGACAATATTTTTAGTCACAACAAATTATATTTCAGCCACAATGGGAAATAAAACCAAGTTATTTTTAGCAAAGAAACGAAAACGAAAAAAAAAATACAAATTTGGAAAAGGCAAGAGCTAAAAGGTATACAGGGTTATTTGTAATTAACTAGCATCCTCGCAGGGGTAGATAGCTGACATCATAAGTAACAACGTTTGTTCTACGACTTTTAATAAAACTGAATACATTACTTAATAATGAGTTTTCAAGTTTTTATTGTTATAACGCGACACTATTAGGTCTATGTTTCATTCATAAACTGAAGGTCGACGCACGCACCCTCGGCTTTGCCAAATTAAAATATACACTTTCGCATCCTTATATTAATATGGTTGTAACGTAGATAGACTCCTAGCTTAAATACCTGGAAGGTTTCACTGACTGAGTTTGAATAAAAACACTAGGACGATTTTATAATTATAATTTCCGAGATAGCTCGTTACAAATAAACTGCCACAGCTTTAGGGGTCGTGGATGATAGATGATTTTAGATAATACTAGGTACTTAGTTTAGAATACAGGCTATAGGTTTCAGAGTCACGGGACGTGTGCTGAGTAAAGGAAACAGCACGTCACCTGATATGTCGTCGATCGCACAAGAGGGCGATCCACCGCGCTGCCCGCTTATATAGAATAGTTGAGTAGCTTAATCGCCTGTCCCGGTCACACGATCGCGTGACGTTACGCGCCGACGTCACATGGTGTTTTATCTGGATCCTAATAACGCTAAGAGCAAATGTCTTTGAGATGCATGAAAACATACATACTAATAAGTGACTTAGCTTGTAGTGTTCTTGGGTGCAAAGGGGCTCTACCAACATCTTAAGGGCCCCAGCGACCTCACCTGCTAGTGGCGCACCTGCTGATAAACGGACGAGGCTCGTTAATTTACGGTACCTATGGAGTGGCTTCGGCCCCTACGTGGGTACCAGGTGGTACAACAGTGTTGGTCCGGGGGGGTACCACCGTGCAGCTGTGCTAAAGCCCCCCAAGTAACCCAGCCCAGGCTGGGTTGCGTTAGGGGTTCAGCAGCTGCACCGCCGGGCCCGGGGCGATGTATGGTGCAGCAGGCATGGGACCAGTGGGGGCGAAACGGAGTCTAGTGTGGGTGGTGTGGGTCGATTCGCCGGCCAGGGAGACCCTTAGCAACGGCGTTGCCGCGGCCGCCCGCAACACAGTCATGGGGCCCGCCTGGGGCCAACCACCCCAGGAGGCTGCCCCACATGTTGCGCATAATCCTGATGTGGGATCGCCGCTCCGGGTGGTAACCGGTGTGGGGTAGCGGCGGCCTTGCATCAGGGGGGTTTGGGAGCCCTTCCGTCCGGCGGGTCGGCTCCGACCTAACCACACGTTTCTAGACAAAGCTAGCCCCTACGCTTTGTCACTTACTGCTGCACCAAATGTCGCCCTGTCTTCACGCTTCTTCTTCAAAATCTACAATGGCAGTGCAACAAAAAAGAAATAAACGTTACACAGCGGCCCTAGGAAACCCCACAACTTCACATTTCGAGGTGGAGTTCACTAACGTCCGTGGACTCCATGCGAACCTCGATACCGTCCACCACCACCTTGAGACGGCACGGCCCGCTGTGATGTTCCTCACGGAGACACAAATACGCCGCCCTGACGACACGTCTTACCTGTGTTACCCCGGCTATGTCATCGAGGAACAATTTCGAGACAAAGCCGGGGTGTGCGTGTTCGTTAGGGCGGATGTTTGCTGCCGCCGGTTGCGCTGCCTAGAGAACCCCTCCAATTCCGTCCTTTGGCTGCACGTAGACCATGGCTCTATGAGCCAGATCTACGTGTGCGTCTACCGATCCCACACAGGGGATTCTGAGACAACAAAGCTCTTCCAGTACCTCAGCGAGACGGCTGATGAAGCGCAGGTGCGGTTCCCGAACGCTGACCTAGTGTTTCTGGGGGACTTCAATGGCCATCACATTGAATGGCTGGGGTCCCTCAAGACTGATCATGCGGGTAGAGCCGCCCATGCGTTCGCTCTCTCCCACGGTCTGACCCAGATGGTATGCGGGATCACCCGGATACCAGACAGGTCAGATCACGCGCCCGCTCTGCTGGATCTACTGCTGACGAGTCGCCCAGCCCAGTACAGTGTTTCGGTAGGAGCCCCACTGGGTAGTTCCGACCACTGTGTTGTTCACGCTGGCATGAAGGTGTCACCTCCTGCACGTCCTGTGCAAACGTCACGACGACTATGGCACTACTCGTCAGCGGATTGGGACGGTCTACGCGATTATTTTGCGTCCGTCCCCTGGAGCCAGCGCTGCTTTGTAGGAAAGGCTCCTTCGGATAGTGCTTCTGCTATTGCTGGCGAGATCAGTTTAGGGATGGATTATTACATCCCTTTCACTGATGTCGCCAGTATCCGCAGAGCCCGTCCCTGGTTCGGGCGAGATTGTGCCAAAGCTGTTCGACAAAAACAGTCGGCATATCGCGCCTGGATCAGGGCCCGGGCTGTGCGCGACCCAAACGTGGGCCACCTCAAAGCAGCGTACAACCGGGCCACAAAGTCGAGTAAGAGGGCCTTTAAGAGAGCGGATGCCCAGCGCGTCGCGCGGCTTGGTCAGGAGCTCACTTCCCATCCCACGGGCAGCCGTGGATTTTGGCAACTGGCCAAAGCCGTGCAATCTAACTTTTGTCAGCCCTCGCTGCCACCGCTGCGTTACCCAGATGGAACACTGGCTCACAAAGCCCAAGAGAAAGCGGATATGCTCGCAGACCTCTTTGCGGCTAATTCCCGGGTCGACGACCGTGGCCTGCAGCCCCCCGCCATCGCCAACTGTGGCCACACAATGCCTGATATTGTTTACAGGCAATGTGATGTACGGGCAGTGCTGCGGTCACTCGACACGCGGAAAGCCAGTGGCCCTGACGGCATTCCGGCGGTGGTGCTACGAAAATGTGCAGCTGAGTTGTCTCCAGTATTAACGCGTCTGTACCGCCTGTCATACTCTTCAGGGCTCGTGCCGGAGGTCTGGAAGGAGGCGAACGTACAACCGATCCCCAAGAAAGGGGATCGGTCCGATCCAGGCAACTATCGACCCATAGCTGTCACCTCAGTCATTTGCAAGGTGCTTGAGCTCCTTATAAATAAGCAGCTCATGCAATTCCTAGAGGATCACTCGCTAATCAATGATCGACAATACGGCTTCAGGCCAAAGCGATCAACGGGTGATCTTCTGGCATTCGTAACGCATGTCCGGGGTGGGGCTATGGAAAGGCACGGCGAGTCCTTGGCTATTAGCCTGGACATCGCCAAAGCCTTCGATAGGGTCTGGCATGCTTCGCTCCTTTCCAAGCTTCCGGCATATGGTCTACCTCCTCAACTGTGCAGCTGGATTGCCAGCTTTTTAAACGAGCGCCGAGTGCGGGTCCTCTGCGATGGCCAGGCTTCTCGCTTCTTGCAAGTGAATGCCGGGGTACCGCAGGGGTCCGTACTATCACCAACTCTCTTTCTTCTGCATATCAATGATATGCTATCCCTCGGGAACATTCATTGCTATGCAGATGACAGCACACTGCACGGGAGTTACTCGGTTCGTCCGACGGCGGGGCGATCTGAGATTGAGGAGGAGAGACGACGACTCGTGGCTGATCTCGACCGTAACCTCGACAGTATCTCTCAATGGGGTACCGAGAACCTGGTCGAGTTCAATGCCCGCAAAACACAGGCGTGTGCATTTACTGCGAAGAAATCCCCTTTCCTTCCCCTACCCTCTCTTCAGAATGCATTATTACCAATGAAGGACAACCTTGATATCCTTGGCATAGACGTTCGTCGAGAGCTCAATAATAAAAACTACATCGAAAGATGTATAGGGCTAGCTTCACGGAAACTAGGAATACTGAATAAGGTAAAGAGATTCTTTACACCGGACCAGAGGTGTCTGCTGTACAAGACGCAGATTAGACCCTGCGTCGAATACTGCTCTCACCTCTGGGACGGCTCCGCGAAGTATCTGCTGGACGCTCTCGACGCTATGCAGCGACGGGCTATCCGTATTATTGGTTGTCCGGAGGTAACGGGAAGCCTTGAGCCGCTAGCTCAGCGCCGAACAATAGCTTCCTTGGCCGCATTCTACCGTATTTACCACGGCGAGTGTTCTGAAGAGCTCTTCAATCTGATCCCACCCTCTTCCTTCCGATCCCGAACGACTCGTGCCGGGCAGAGATGCCACCCCCACACAGTGGATAGCATGTTCGCGAGAACCGAACGTTTTAAACGTTCGTTTCTCTGCCGAACGATAGTGGCCTGGAACGCCCTGCCTGTGCACGTGTTTCCTCCCACATATAATCCTGGGTTCTTTAAGCGGAGCGTGAAGAGGCACATCAGTAGGTC